>PUFA01000465.1:0-370207 GCA_003508835.1 Eonycteris spelaea | reverse complement strand
TTCCCCTGGGCTCTGCTGTGTTCACTCTCCGAGGTAATGTGGGGAAGCGGCCTCTCGGTTGGGAAGTGGGACTGCGGCTCCACCTGTTTTTGCAGCCATGGTTGGTAAAAAATCAACTGTTGTTTTTCTGCCCTCCCGTTTCTATGTCTTCTGCCCTGATGACTGGACCCTTCCTTCAGCCATAGGGAGCTCACAGCTTTCCCAGGCAGGGCTGCTCAGGGAAGTCACTGCACCTTCTCCCCTCCCATCCTCCCACAGGGAGCTTCCAGCAGCTGCTAGAGACACCGTCTTTATTTCTTGCAGTTCACCACCAGATGTCTACGGTTCTGACCTGTGTGGTAGCTCTTACATGCAGATCCTGTGGCTCAGACATGCTGGTGTGCAGTTTTGTGTGTTTTTTTTTTTTTTTGAGTTTTAGATATTCAGCTTATTGTTGTTTCAAGTGGAGAGATCTGAGGACAATCTCTCAGTCCACCATGTTTCTGAATCTCCTGTCTGGCTCACCACAGAAGATGTTACTGGAGATTGGGGATCCTCTCCCAGTGCGTTGTGCGTCCAGGTTCTTGATGACTCGAACAAAGATTTGAGCAAGACACCAAATATAGCAGAAAAGAAAAGCATTATTAGATGGGAAAGTACACTTTTTAGATATGGAAGTGGGGCTGAGCAAGAGAATCATGGCTCAAGAGGCCCAAATAATTTATCCCATTCTGTAGGTTGTCTTTTCACTTTCTTTATACTGTCTTTTGACCTACAAAATTTTTCTTTTGTTGCTTTTGCTTTAGATATTATTAAAAAACCATTGTCTAATCCAAAGTAATGAAGATTTGCACCAATGTTTCATTCTAACAGTTTTATAGATTGAGTTCTTGAATTTAGATCTTTAATCCATTTGGGTTAATTTTTGTATATAGTGTGAATTAGGGGCACAAATTCATTTTTTTTGGCACATGAATATCTAGTTGTCCCAGCACTTTTTGTTGAAATGGCTATTCTTTCCCCATTGAAATAGACTTGGAACACTTGTCAAGAATCACTTGAGCATAGATGTATGGCTTGATTTCCAGACTCTCTATTCTATTCCATTGATCTCTGTTTACCTTTATGCCAGTAACATATAGTCTTCATACTACAGCTTGTAATAAATTTTGATATTGAAAGTGAGAGTCCTCCAATGATGTTTTCTTTTCTTTTCTTTTTAACATTATTTTTGGCTATTTAAGATCCCTGTACTTCCAAAAGAATACTGTGAGCAGCTTGTCCATTTCTTCAAAAGAGGAACCTGGGATTTTGACAAGGATTTTATTGACTCTAGATTATTTTAGGGACTATTGCCACCTTAACAATAATAAGACTTCCAATCCCTGGACCTAGGGTGGAATTTCCACCTATTTAGGTCTTCTTTAATTTCTTTCAACAAGGTTTTGTAGTTTTCAGTGTGGAAGTTTTTCACTTCTTTTGTTGAATTTATTCCTAAATGTTTTATTTTTTTTGGTGCTTGTTGTAAATGGAATTGTTTTCTTAATTACATTTTTGGATTGTTAATTGCTAGTGTATAGAAGTATAACTAATTTTTGTATATTGATTCTTTATCTTGTGACTTTCCTGAACTCATTTATTAACTTTAACAGGTTTTTATTTTATTTTTAATTAATTAATTAATTGATGTGTGTGTGTGTGTGCGCGCGCGTGTGTGTGTGTGTGTGTGTGCGTGTTTTTGAGAATTTCTGTACATAAAGTCATGGTCTTTGTGAGTTGAGATAATTTTATTTCTTCCTTTTAAAATTTGGATGCTTTTTTCCCCTTTTCTTGTCTAACTGTCCTGCAGGTATCTTTGTCTTATTCTTGATCTTAGGGGGAAAGCATTCAATCTTCATCCTTAAGTATGATATTAGCTGTGAGGTTTTCATAGATGCCCTTTATAAGTTTGAGGAAATTCTACTCCTAATTCATGGAGAGTTTTTATCTTGAAAGTGTTTTACATTTTATCAAATTATTATTTTTCCCTATCTATTAAGATTATCATGTCTTTTTTCCTTTATTAATATGATGTATTACATTGACTGATTTTCATATATTGACCCAACCTTGCATCCATGGGACCAAACTCCATTTGGTGGATAATCCATTTCATATGCTGCTGGATTTGGTTTTCTAGTATTTTGTTGAGAATATTGGCCTGTAGTTTTCTTGTGATCTTTTTGGCACTGGTATTAGGGCGATACTGTTTTTATATTACTCATTGTCCCTACTCTTTCATTTTTTGAAAGATTTTAAGAACGATTAGTGTTAATTGTTCTTTAAATGTTTAATAGACTTTACCAGTGCATTCACTTGGTCTAGGCTTTCCTTAATTGAAAGTTTTGATTATTGGCTCAATCTCTTTGCTTATTTTAGAGTATAATCAGATTTTCTTTTTCTTTTTGAGTCAGCTTTGATAGTTTGCATGTTTCTAAGAATTTGTCTGTTTCACCTAGGTTATCTAATTGTTGACATACAATTGTTCATAGTGTTTTCTTATAATCATTTTTATCTCTGTAAAATCAGTAGCAACATCCTCACTTTCATTTCTATTTTTTATAATTTGAGTCTTTTTCCTTTAGTTAAAGTTTATCAAATTTAGTCTTTTCAAAGAAACAACTTTTTTAAAAAAATTTCTCCATCGTTTTTCTGTTTTGTATTTTGTTTATCTTCATTCTTATTTTCTTTCTTCTTTTGCTTTGTGATAAGTGTGCTCTTGTTTTTCTATGTTTCTTAAGGTGGTAGGGTAGGTTAGTGATTTGAGATCTTTCCTTTTTTTGCTATAGGCATTTACAGGTAAATTTTTCTGCTATCATTGCAGTCCATAAGTTTTAGTATGCTGTGTTTTCACTTTTATTCATCTCAATGTATTTTGTAGTTTTCCTTGAATTTCTTCTTTGGCCTATTGATTATTTAGAAATGTGCTGTTTAATTTACACATATTGTGGATTTCCAAATTTCCATCTGTTATTGATTTTAATTTTATTCCATTGTGATCAGAGAATATTCTTGGTAAGATTTTATTTTATTTTTTAGTTAATGAGACTAGTTTTTGTGACTTAATATATGGATTATTCTGGAAAATGTTCTATATGCACTTAAGAAGAATGTGTGCTTTACTGATGTGTGGAGTGTGGAGTGTTCTATGTAGGCCTGTTAGGTCTCGTTGGTTTACAGTGCTCAAGTTTTCTATTTCCTTGCTGATCTTCGCTCTGGCTATTCTATCCGGTATTGAGAGTTTTGGTATCAAAGTCTGGAAATATTGTCAAAATATTCATTTTCCCCTTGAATTCTGTCAGTTTTTTTTTTGCTTCAAGTATATAAGGCCTCTTGTTCAGTGCATAGTTGTTATATTGTCTTGGCTGATTGAGGCTTTTATCTTTCTATAATGTCCTGTGCCTCTCATAACAATTTGTGTCTTAAAGTCTATTTTGTCTCATATTTTTATAACCAAGCATTGCTTCTTTGGATAACTTTCCTTCTTTTATGCTTTTTTGGTTTAAATTATTTCTATTTTGTAGAATAAATTTTAAGAGCATTCATTTCCCCTTACATTTCTACATCTAATGGACTTGTGCTAAAATAGTCAAAGATTTCATGGAAGATTTTCAATGGAAAAATTTGTCCTTACTATGAATGCCACACCAGGGATAAATGTGGGCAGTTCCCCAAGTTTGAAATAAAAAACCTCAACTGGGATGATAATTCTAATATGTGAGAGCCTTGATTTTCCTTTGGAAAAATGAAGTGAAAAATATGAAGGGTTGGTAATTGTTCATACCACTTTGAATTGAATATTTCCCCAGTATTCATAGGCTCATTTTTAGATTATAGTTTATCATGGTAAAAATACATTGTAAAATTTCTCATCTTAACCATTTGTGTCCATTTCAGTAGTGTTAATTATATTTACATTTTTGTGAAACAGATCTCCAGAACTTTTGCATCTTGCAAGACTGAAATTCAATAGCCATTAAACGATAATTCTCCTCTGCCCCCTCACATTAGCCCCTGGTAACTAACACTCTATATCTATGAATTTGACTATTGTATATACCTCATATAAGTGGATTATACAGTATTTGTCCTTTTGTGACTGGCTTGATTTCACTTAGCTTAATATCTTTAAAGTTCATCCATTTTGTAGCCTATAACAGGATTTCATTCTTTTTAAAGGCTTAATAATATTCCATTGTATGTATATACTATATTTTGTTTATCTATTCACCTGTCAGTGGACGTATGGGATGCTTACACTTCTTGGCTATTCTTAATAGTGCTGCTATGAATATGGCTGTCCAAATATCTCTTTGAGACCCTACTTTTAATTCTTTTGGCTATATACCCAGAAGTGAAATTGCTGTATCATACGGTAGTTGTTTTTAATTTTTTGAAGATCATATTATTGCTTGTTATATAATTAAAATACCATAAATTCAGCAATTTAAAGTGTACAAATCAGTGGTTTTTAGTATGTTCACAATGCTGTGTCTTACCATCAGCACTATCTTATTACAGAAGTCTTATCATCCAAAAAAGGAAATTTCTACCTGTTAGCAGTCACTCCTTACTTCTCTCACCTTCCCCAGCATGAAGCAACCACCAATTTACTTCCTGTCTTTATGGATTTTCCAATTTAGGTTATTTTCATATCAATGGAATCATGTAGTATATGGTATTATGTGAATGACTTCTTTCACTTAACATATTTCCAAGGTTGATGTATGTTGAGGCATGTATGAGTACTTCCTTTCTTTTATTGCAAAGCAATATTCCATTGTATATATAGACCACATTTTAAAAATTCATTTATTATTTGGTAGACATTTGGATGTTTCAAGTTTGGGGCTATTGTAAATAATAGTGATATGAACATTTTTGTACAAGCTTTTGTGAACATGTTTTTAATTTTCTTGAGTATATTCTTAGCAGTGAAATTGTTAGGTTACGTGATAACTCTATGCTGAAATTTTCAAGGAACTGCCAGTATTTTCCAAAGTGGTGGCATCATTAGCAGTTTTCACCAGCAATGTATGAGGATTCCAATTTCTCCTCTATTTTTTTAATCAAAGTTTGTGTTGTCCACCTATTTTATTATAGCCATCCTAGTGTATGTGAAGTGACATCTCTTTGTAATTTTTATTTCCATTTTTCTAACGGCTAATGATATTAAGCATCTATTATTCTATACATTCATTGGAGACATGTCTATTCAGATCTTGTTATAAAATAAAATGTTTAATTTTAAAAAGCTTAGATCTATGTTCCACAAATCTGTGATGTGAATGACTTAGCTCTTTGGGATTTGGTGAATTGCCCAATTACGCACAATAGATCAGGGGCGAGATGGACTCCTCTACCCACATGGGACGTTCTGCTAACTTTTGCTCCAGCAAATTATTTAATGCAGCTTACCTCACTGTGGTAGGGTGCAGGTATCACAGGTTGTGGGCGTAAGCAGACCTGGGTTTACTTCTCAATTATTCCACTTCAAGCTTGTGACCTTAGACAATTAAATTAATGAAAACTAAAGCCTCAGTTTCCTTCTACTGCAAAATGGGGATGCTACATAAATAGAAAACCTGACTTACAGAGTTGTCCTAGGGATTAAATGGTGCAAATGTATATAAAGTTAAAGTTCCTGGTCTTGTTTACAGATGAGATGATCATCTATGTTATAATATTCCAAAGGACTGACAAAAACAACAAAAACAACTCTTAGAACTAATGAGTGATTAGTCACAGGATGCAAGATTAATATACAAAAGTCACCGCTTTCATATATACCAGCAGTGAACAATTGGAATTTCAAAATAAAAAATCAATACAAATTTACAACATCACCAAAAGTTCAAATACTTATATATATATAATTTAACAATAACCTGCAGGATCTATATGCAGAAAACTGCTAAACTCTGATGAAACAAATAAAATATGATCTAAATAAGATCATGGATAATGGACTAGTGGTTATCAGAGGCTAGGGAGTGGGAAAGGAGGGAGAGGTAGACAGGGTAAAGGGGGTCAAATATAGGGAGCTTGGAGGAGGGTGAATTGGGTAAGGAGGATCAAATATATGGTAGGCTGAAGGAAACTGGACTTTGGGTGGTAAAACACACAATAGAATATATAGATGTCAAATTGTAATGTACACCTGAAAATTATATAATTGTATTAACATGTTACTCCAATAAATTTTTAAAAAAAAATAAATTAAAAAAAAACACCAAGACACAGACTTTTATATCTCACAAAAAAATGAACTCAAAATAGATCATAGACCTAAATATAATGTGCCTGGAATGTGGCAGTTGCTCCATCAATGGTCACCATTGGAACTGTTTCTAAAGCTGTCTGGTCAGGAACTTGTGGTGCTTAAGGGAGGCTGAGTGGGCCTTTAAGAAGCCTGATTTTCCCACAAAGGCAAATCCTGGGCCTAACTGTAGACTCAGACTCCTGTGATTTTTTTTTTCTTAAATAATAATACCTTCATGTGATTTCGATGCACATTCAGGTTTGAGAATTTAGGGTGTTTGGGGTTAGTCAGGATAAGGAGTCTATCACCACTGATTTCAATGTAGCCCCATCAATTGCCATAACCCAATGGTGTAGTGGAAGGGAGAGCAGGCTCTGGATTCAGAGGAACCTGGGTTTGATTTCTGTCTCTGCCCCTTATTAACAGTATAACCTAAGCAAAGCACCCTCCTCTCTGAGCCTTGATTTCTCTTTTGCTAAATGAGAAGGGTAAGATAATGATGTTTGCCTCCTAGGCTTGTTAAGAGATTTAAATGAGACAAAACCTGGCCTTATGGTATTGTCAGTGTCCTGTTTAACTACATCTGAACAGCCACTCAAAAGAAGGCAGGAGAGTGGGGAAGAAGGAAAGGGAATCAGGTTACTTGGTTGGTTGTGAAGGAGCTGTGGAGCGGGGCTTTGGATAGTCCGAAGGCAGGGAGTGGGCCATGCATAGTGTAACAGCATAGATGAAGTGATGCCGGAAAAAACAATGGTTTAGCATTCTTTGGGAGCTAGATGCCTGTTCTCATACAGAAATATCTTTGAGAGTGGAAAGATACGAGGTCTAGGTGGCTGCCTGATTTTTGTCTTTAGAGTATTAAAATCCAGTCATAGACTATAGCTATCCCCTTCAAAACTGGCATTTTTCAAAGGAAGCTGTATTTTAATATATACTCTTGGCTTCTTCAAGATGAAAAAAGAAATTCCTGAGCCCCCTCTGCTGGCTGTACTGGAGAAGAGCAAGTGAGGAAATGAGAATGATCTATAAAAACAGATACTTTCACAGGGATATACAGACACAAAATTACAGACACAGAAAGCTACATGCACTCACATGTCCTTGCATCCATATAACACACAAAGACATACACAAACATGTACTGACATAACACACATCCACATTAGTGCAAGGTGGTTGAGGGTACCAGCTCAGGCCTCACATTCAGGCCTGCACCTCCCATTTAGAGCTGTGTAACCTGGGGCAGTTTTCTTTATTTTTCCACCCAGATTTACTGAAGTATAGTTGACATTTTAAAATTGTATATATTTAAGGTGTACAACTTGATATACATTTATATTGTGAAGTATTCACTATAATTAAGCTATTTAACATATCTATCCCCTCAAATTATTGCCATTTTTTCAAGTTTCTTAACCTCTTTATTTTGTTAATTTAAAAGTCATGTATATACATATGTATGTATTTTATATGTATATGCATATCTATATCATAATGTATGAAATGGCTTACTTAACACATAGTAAGCACTTGGTAAATAGAAGTTATTGTGCTTCTATTGTTATTAAGATCAACCTTTAAATTGGGAGTATTGGAAAATGTTTAGTATGTGCCAGGCACTGTTCTAAATGCTTTCTATGTATTTTCTTATTTAATCCTCACAACAACCTCATGATGTAGGTACTATTGTTACCCTCATTTTACGGATGAGAAAAATGAGTCTCTGAGAGGGTAAGTGACTTATCCAGAGTCACACAGCTAGTAAGTGGAAGAGCTGGGACTCATGAAGGCAGCCTGATTCCACAAATTAAACAGTAAATTACATCTGCCTAATAAGTAAGATTAAATGAGATGTTGCATGCAAAGTGCTTGGTGTAATACCAGGCACATCATAAACGCTCAATAAATACCATCTATTATTATTCAAATTGACCTTGTCACACTTACTAACTGGACCTACACTGACATATACATGAATGGAGCAGAAACAGATGTAAAGATAGATACACACAGACCTATTAATTCATTCATTGTATCCAATAACATTTATTGAGCACATATTTACATTATGTGGTGACTGGAGCCTTCTAGTTACTGTAGATGAAACATTGAACAAAACAGACAAATAGTTCTTGGCCTTATGGATTTGAGAAAGACAAACAAGATTAAAAAAAAAACTATATACAGTTGGTTAGATAGTGATAAGTATTTAAGAGAACATATATGTATGGAAGAGAGATATAAAATGCTGGCTCGGGAGTTAACATTTTAGGTAAGGGTGGCCAGGGAAGGTGCAACTAAATAAGATACTTTGAGTGAAGATCTTAAGGAGAGGAGAGAGTAGGCCACACAGCTGATTGGGATAATAGCTTCTGAGGGTAAGGAAACAGCAAGGTCAAGTGCCCTGGGTGTAAGAGTACCTGGCATGTTAAAGCATTAGTGAGAAGGCCAGTATGTCTGGAGTGGGCTGAATGAAAGGGAGAGTAGTAGTGAATGATGATGAACTAGATTGTGTAGGTCTTTGTAAATAGTATAAGGATTTCATATTTTACTCTAAGATGGAGAAACTGTGGCAGGATTTTGTGCAGAAAAGGGATATGATTTAATTTATGTTTTAACAGGATCACTTTGGCTGCAACTTCAGGTTATCCATAATCTGAGGCAGATCAAGGATAAATCTCATAAACTAATTAGGAGACTACTGTGGTGGTCCAGGCAAAACACGATGGTGGGTTGGGCCCTGATAGGAAGGGAGATGGTGAGAGGTGATAGGATTCTGGATATATTTTGAAAATAGAGCCAACAGAATCTGCTTGTGGATTGGATTGAGGTTGTGAGAGAAAGAGAGGAGTCAAGATGACTCTAGGACATTTTGCCTGAGCAACTACAGGTATGGCGTTGCCATTAAAAGATGGCAAATGCCATAGTAGGAGCTGATTTGTGCTGGAAGATGGGGAATTGGGTTTTGACACATTAAGTTTGAGATGCCAATCAGACATCCAAATGGAGATACACGTATGTTTTTGACTATGCAAATCTGTAGTTCAGGAAAGAAGTTTGACCTGGAGATAAACATTTTTGTGAACTGTTGGAGAATAGATGGTATTTAAAGGCACCAAACTCGATACAATCACTAAGGGGTGAGTATAAAGAAAGAAAGAATCAAACATCAAGCCCTGGGGTGCTACAAAGTTAAGAAGTCAGAAGTTAAGTAGGAGCCAGCAGAGGAGTTGAGAAAGGACAATCAATTAAATAAGAAAAGAGAGAGAGCGGAGTGTGGTGTTCTGGAAGCCAAATAAAGAAAGGGTTTCCAGGACTCATCTACTGAGACAAATGTTGCCGATGAGTCAAATAACATGAGGCAAGAGAATTGACTATTATATTTGAAAATGTGGAGGTCACAGTGAACTTGAGAAAACCAGTTTAGAGTGGAGTGGTGGGACAGAAAGACTGATTGGAATGGGTTCAAGAAGAAATGGAGGAAATTGAAAACAGTGAATATAGATAACTCCCGAGTTTTGCTACAAAGGAGCAAAATAATGGAACAGAGCTGGAGGGGGAGTGAGATCAGGATATATATATATATATTTTAATTGAGAGAAATCCTGGCATGTGGTGTATGATGATTGGCCTAAACTAGAGTTGCTGGATCCAGTAGAGAGGGTAAGATCAATGATGGAGAAGAGAGAAAGAAGAGTTACTAAAAGTATGTCCTTGAGTACAGTAGTCCCCCTTAACCATGGTTTCTCCCATGGTGAACCATGGTCTAAAAAATATTAAATGGAAAATTCCAGAAATAAACAATTTATAGGTTTTAAATTGCTTACTACTCTGAGTAGTGTGATGAAATCTTGTGCAGTCCCACTCCATCATGCTGTAGATGTGACTTATCCCTTTGTCTACTGTATAGTGTATTCTGTGTCTGCTCCCCACCCCTTAGTCAATTAGTAGTTATTTAGGTTATCGGATCAACTGTTGTGGTTTCACAGCATTGTGTTTAAGTAACACTTATCTTACTTAATGATGGCCCCAAAATGCAAGAGTTGTGATGTTGGCAATTAGATATTAAAAAAAAAAGCCGTAAAGTGCTTCCTTTAAGTGAAAAAGGTGAAAGTTCTCAAATTAATAAGGAAAGAAGACATTGCATTCTGAGATTTCTAAGAACTATGTTAAGAAACGAATCTTCTATCTGTGAAATTGTGAAGAAGGAAAAAGAAATTTGTGCTCGTTTTGCTGTTGCACCTCAAACTGCAGAAGTTATGGCCACGGTGCATGGTAATGCTTAGTTACGATGCAAAAGGCATTCAGTTTGGGGTGTAAGACATGAACAGAAAATGCGTTTCGACTGGTGGCAGTGCGATGCACTAGAAAGCATGAGCCTATACGAAGACTTCAGCAAGGAATCTCCTGAAATGAGTGAAACCAAACCATTTACTGCAAGCAAGGAATGATCATACAGATGCAGGAATAAGTTTGGACTGAAAAATATGAAAGTTAGTGGAGAGGCTGCATCTGCTGATGAAAAAACTGCTGCCAACATTTATGTCAGTGTAGAAGAAGGTGATGAGGGTTTGATACTATCCATGGTTTCAGGGCATCCAACTGTGGGTCTTAGAATGTGGGCAGGACTAATGTAGGTGGAAGGAATGGGACTGCATGCACAGGTGGAGAGATTGACCTCAGCTAGGAGCCTAGACCGTTCTTCCCTAGTAACAGGTGAGAAAAATAACATTTATAGCTGTGATGTCCTCGAGGAACAGGGAAGCAAAACCATCAGCTAAGCATGGGGTGGCTGTTAAAGATTTGAAGAAAGAGAAAATACCAAAATGTTTTCAAGGAAAGTGTCAGAATAAATGAACTCAAAGACGATAATACGGTTCTGGACAAGTTTAACTTCGCACCTGAGGTTAGTAGCTATGAATTTAAAATGAAACCAGCAGAATCATTGTGTTTTTCCCAGTTCCATTCAGGTGTACAGGTGCAGGCACAGAGGAGGTGGAGATTTGGATTTAAACCAGGATTGCTGCTTACATAAGTGCCACAAAAGATTCTGTGTGACTAAAATAATTTAAGCTGGGTAAAGAGAAGAGAAGACATCAGGTAGGTAGACAGTGAAAAGGTGGTAGGATCAATGAAATGGAGGTCTCAGCAGTGTTGAAGGATTCCTGGATTTGCAGTAGAAGAAGGATTGAGCTGAAAAGATAGGAGGTGGTGATCAGAGAGGTGATTATGAAATTGAGATTTGTCACAGCAAGACCTAGATGTAATTGATTAAAAATGGCTACAAATTCTTTGCAGCTCCTCCTGGCGAAGTAGAGTCCATTTTCCTGTCCCATGCCACCCTGAACAAGCCTGACCCTGTCTGATCTCGGAAGCAAGCAGGGTCAGGCCTGGTTAGTACTTGGATGGGAGACCAGGTGCTGTAGGTATAAAAGAAACCCCAAAACAAAGTATACACATATTTTCCTGTCCCTTGAACCTGGGCTGCCTCTGTGACTTGTTTGACCTTAAGAATGAGGAGTAAGTGATGTCATATGATCTCTGACCCTCACACTCAAGAGGCTTGGCAGCTTCCATTTGCCTCTTTGGTATGTTACCATCACTATTTAAAGAAAATACTCTTTGAGGATGGATGATCGCATAGAAAGAGAGGCCTAGCCAACCCACCATCGGGAGCATGAGTGAACCCAGGTGAGACCAGCAGAACCACCCAGTCAATCTACAGAATTGTGAAAAATAATAAATCAATAAATCATATTTATTTTAAGTCACTAAGTTTTAGAGTGGTTTGTTGTGCAGCAACAGAGAACTAACACTTAAAATTGGGCTATGGGAGTGAACAGATGCAGGGGGGGTCAAGGTTGCAAATGTTGGAGGGGTGGAGTTCAAGGAACTGAGAAGCCAGGATGTTGGGAGTATCATCTGTGTGTATTTTGAAATTGCCAGGAATTAGGGTGGGAGTAGTGTTGGAGGAGTGGTAGTGTGCCAGGAGTGAAAAATCTTCAAGAAATGAGTGGGCGTGATTTGTAGCAGTATGAGCTGATGAAGTGGGATTCCAAGCTGGAGATTTTTATGCAGCTGGGTGCTTTTATGCATATATACAGACATATATAAAAATCTATATAGTTTTATACACACAAATGTACAGATATTTGCATAGATATATACACTCAGACATGTGCTACAGATCTGTGTGGACAGAACACCAAGCAAGAAAATACACAAGCACATATAAATACAGTTATATATCTTAATACATATAGAGTTAGCCCTCTATAAACATGGGTCCCGCATCACGTATTAAACCAACTGCAGATTGAAAATATTTTTTTAAAAATCATGTTGTTGCTGTTATTGGTGTTGGTGTTTGCACTCAAAACTCCCTTATCAGCCAGCCAGAGAGTTCTGAATTCCCACTGTTAGCTGTACCTGTTACTTATGGCCTTGTCTTCAGATGTCTCTAGGAGCAGAAAGAAAAGTCCTGAGGGGACAGGCCATAGAACAGAAGAAACATTGCACTTAAATGGTGGGAGAATAGATGAAGACAAGGCTCGGAAACTTAGAATGAAGGGAAGTTTCTGGGAGGGCAGGCCTAAGTGAGATGCTTCCACTAGAAGCCTTAGGTAACAGGGAGCCAAAGACAGAGCTTGGGTTCTCCAAAACCCTCTTCCAAAGGCCAGCCTCTGTGCTCCCAGTGGAGCTCTGTTTCTAGGACTGCTACAGGGGGTGGAAAACTGAAGAGGACGGCTATTCCTGTCTTATTAATTGTTCCAGGGCTATGATAGATTGGAACAGAGACCTCTTCCAAGCCCTCTACCTTTAAAAAAATCGAAATAATTGGAAGGAAGTATACATCTCATAAGATTACAGCCCAAAGCATTTTTACAACTAATGTAGCTGGGTAACCAGCATTCAAATAAAAAAAAAATCAGAAAATGAGAGGAGGAAAAAAATGGTATAAATAATAGCGGCTTTCTTCATCCCTATTGCAACCAAATCAAAGTTGTGACAGAATCATGGAGCAAACAGCAAGGAAAGTCACCTGGGATCTAGATGAAAAAAGCCCTACAACTTGGGAGAGAAATAAGAAACCACCCTGCAACAGGAGGAGGTAGGATGGGGCGAGGATGCGAGGCTGCCCGGTTCCAAGTTGCTGAGTGGGACAGAGCTGTGGCAGCAGCCTCTTAAAGGGGCCACATCTGCGAGTGGACTTTTGTGGTGATGGACCTGCTTTCTCTGAGCACCAGGGCCAGGTCTGCTGCACAGGGCACCAAGGATTTACAGGGAGACAGTGAGTTGTCAGAGCGAGGGCTGGAGGCGAGGTTCTCTCTCAGACAGAAGTGCCAGAGGTATCCATTGTTCCTCGATTAAGCCCTCTCCACTCCCAGTGCGTGGACACAGCACTGTCATAGCTGAGAAGTCATCAAACTAGATAACAGAGGTTGTTCCGCCCAGAGCATTATGTGAAACTCCGCCTCCCCCAACTCCCGGTCCTACCCAAAACACCTCCAGGTGTATCCTCGGCAAGTCAGGTGCTCCTTGCTGAGCAGTGCCAAGCAAGACTTACACTGGTGGCAGCTGGCCTCGGTTTCTGGTGTGGTTTCTTGAGGCAACTATAAGCATAGCATCTGTGGGTTGCTTGCTGAATCTTGACAGGTGGCCTCAGAGAGGCACAAGCTGGGGCTAAACTTGGCATGCAGCTGTCCCCTCTCAGGGCTGTACCACTGGACACCTACTACACAAAGCCATGCTAATAAGACAGGGAGACATAGGAGTTTTGCTTAGTACATAGAAACAGACATGGAAAGGTAGCCAAAATGGAAAGACAAAGAAGCATAAAACATATGAGAGAATAGAACAGAGACCCAGGAATAATAGAGTCAAGCAACCTAACAGATGCAGAGTTGAAAACACTGGTTATAAAGCTGCTCAATGAACTTAGGGGAAGTGTAGATAAATTCAGTGAGAATTTTAACAAAGAGATAAAAAAAACCCATAAAAATGGAAATTATAAAAGGAACCAGTCAGAAATGAAGAACACATGATCTGAGATGAAGAGTATATTAGGGGGAATCAACAGAGTAGATAAAGAACAGGATCGAACCACCGATGTAGAGGATGGGGAAGCCAAGGACACTCAATCAGAATGGCAGGAAAAAGGAAGCCAAGACTTTAATAATAATTTAAGGAGCCTATGAAACACGATTAATTGTAAAAATATTTCTGTCATAGGAGTACCTGAAGGAAAACAAGACATTGAGGAGCTGTTTGAAGAAATAATGATAGAAAACTTCCCTCACCTGGTGGAGGAAATAGACATATTACCTCAGGAAGCTCAGAGACTTCAAAAAACCAGGAACCCAAAGAGGCCCACACCAAGACACATTGTAATTAAAATGCAAAAGTTTAAATACAAAGAGAGAAAAGCAGTTAGTTACCTACAAGGAAGTACCCATAAGACTGGAAGCTGATTTCTCAAAAGAAACCATGCAGAACAGAAGGGCTTGGCACAAAATATTTGATGTGATGAAAACCCAGGAACTACAGCCGAGAGTACTTTATCCAGCAAAGCTATCATTTTGAGTCGAAGGACAGATAAAGAGCTCCCCAGACAAAAATAAGCTAAAGGAATTTATCACCATCAAGCCAGTATTACAGGAAATATTGGAGGGACTTCTTTAAGAAGAAAGAGCATGTAGCAAAAACAGTAATAAAAAATGGTAATAACTACATTCCTATCCATAAGTACCTCAAATGGAAAATAATTAAATCCTCCAACCAAAAGAGCGGCTGAATGGATAAGAAACCAAGACCCCTACATATGCAGCATACAAGAGATTCACTTCAGATTAAAAGACACACACAGTCTACGGCCATGCCACCTTGAACAAGCCTGATTCCATCTGATCTTGGATGCTAAGCAGGTTCGGGCCTGGTTAGTACTTGGATGGGAGACCACCTAGGAAGACCAGGTGCTGTAGGTGTAAAAAGTAAAAAAATAATGGACTGTAAGCTGACAAGGTCCTTGCAATCTGTGAGGCCAACCAAGGGTTGCCTCACCAAAAAAATAAAAAGAAAGAAAGAAAGAAAGAAAGAAAGAAAGAAGGAAGAAGGAAGGAAGGAAGGAAGGAAGGAAGGAAGGAAGGAAGGAAGGAAGGAAGGAAGGAAGGAAGGAAGGAAGGAAGGAAGGAAGGAAGGAAGGAAAGAAAAAGAAAAAAGAAAGAAAGAAAAAAAGAAAGAAAGAAAGAAAGAAGAAGAAGAAAGAAAGAAAGAAAGAAAGAAAGAAAAAAATAAAAGATGCACATAGACTAAAAGGAAGGGATGGAGAAAGATATTACCTTGATGGACCTAGAGGGTATGTGCTGAATGAAATGGGAAGGATAGAGAAAGACAAATATTGCATGATTTCACTTACATGTGGAATCTAAGGAAAAATAAACAAACACAAAAACAGAATAAACTCACAGATACAGAGAATATTTTGAGGGCTACTAGATGGGAGGGGAGTTGGAAGGTGGGAAAAAAAGGCAAAGGGATTAAGAAGTACAAATGGATAGTTGCAGAATAGACATGGAGATGTAGAGTGTAACATGGGGAAGATGTTTAACAATGTAATAAATATGTAAGGGGAAGAAGGGTATTATATGTAGTGGGGTGACCACTTTGTGAGTTATGTGGATCTCTGATTATTAGGTTGTACAACTGAAACTGGTATATTATTGTATGCCAACTATACTTGAAAAAACTCCTTGAACTGTGAAATGAGCAACTAATTGTCTATTATATTTCAATAAAGCTGGGTAAAATATAGCAGCAACAACAACAACAAAAAACTATTGAGCCAGAGCCTAGGTCAAATACCAGTAATTCCCCATGTATGCTGTGTGACCTTATACAGGTCACTTATCCATTTTGAGCTAAAGTTTCTCATCAATAACCTAGCAATCATATATAACTAACTAGATTAAATGGGAAAATACATGTAAGGCATTAAATACATGGTAGCTTCATTATTTCAAATATGCCTCAGAGCTTACTGACTCTCAAGGTGGAGAGAAAGTATTAGTAATCATCATCATCATAATTATCATTATCATCAGAAAGAGAAAGAATATCAATGGCATAGGATTAAAAAAAATACCCTAGTACTGAGTTATAAAAGAAAAATGTTTTCATATGGGGTATTATATAGGGAATATCAAATAATATAGTAGAAAATATGTATATTTTTACTGTAAATAGAAGAATTTAAATAGTAATAAACACTATTGGAAAACATAAAAAAATCATAAAATGACCAGCACCCCCCAAATCCTACAATTTATCCCTTGATCCCTTTTAGTCACTATACTCTAAAGATAATTACTACTAGTCTGGTTTTTAATAGCAAAGGGTTGATTTTCTCATGTTTCCAAATGAAATCATACAGCTTGTCTTCTTTCACGTCTGCTTCTTTTATTCAAAAGGTATGCCCGTAAGGTTCATCCTTATTGTTGTATGTATCAGTAGCTTTTTTTTATTGCTGTTATAGTATTGCAGTTTGAGAATGTACTACTCTTTATCCTTTTGAGTTGATACTAGTTTTGAGCTATCAAGAATGTGTACTATGAATGTTATAATACATCTTTTGGTGAACACATGCCTGTACCTTATTTATTTATTTTATTTATAAATTTTCATCCCTTATAAGAGGGCCACTGTCAACTGGATGAGCTCCTGATCCCGCCAAGGAGCCAGGCTTTTTGTCACATACAGCTCCAGGGGGCACCATTTCCATGTGTCGTATGTGAATAGCACCCCTTGGGAACAGTACAGTGGGTCTTGTGCCCCCTGGAGTTGTGCAATGGGCGGCTCTTACCACTCTGTTTCCTATCCATTATCAAGAACCTGGGAGATGGTTAATTTTACTGAACTTAGAAAGACTTTTTTCAAAATCTCTTTTCCTTAGAATCACGGGCATAGAATCACAAGAGACATGGGTCAGCCTATACAGTACCAACAACCCATTAGCTAATTCTATGGGAATAAAAAAAAACCCTGAATAATTACAACAGGTATTTCATCTTATAGAAACCAAATCATGAAACTGCATTTTTTTAACCCCTTAAGATGTTGGTCAGACATCGGTAGACACATTGCAAATCTCTTCCAGCCCCTTTATAAAGTCAGAAAAGGAGAATCAAGTTAGGTTTTGGAAAGGGATTTTTTTGTTTAAAGGCAATGCCCTAATTTCTGTTTCTGCCCTAAGTTCCAGGGTGGGTGGGTACAATGTAGCAGTGGGGAACATGTTCTCTGGAGGCAGACTGATCTGCTTTCAGTCTCTGCTTGGCTACTACTGAGCTGGCCAAGTGGCATAAGCTCTGTAGGCCTCAGTTTCCTCCTCTGAAATAACTCTTTGCTTTATAATGGGTAGGAAGCAAAGAGAAAGGAAGGAGACTCATGACCATGGTGGATCGAGCAGCCTTCTCTACCTATGGAAAAGAGAGGGTGGCAGGCCCAGGAGTAGATTATGGCTGCACTGGTCCCAAGCCTGGGCAGCCCAGCCCAGTGCCCAGCAGGGGCAGAGGAGGGAATACATGAATTCCTACTTGCTAGATGGAACAGAATATATCTTGTTTGGGAAATTTAGTGTCTTGGGGATTTTGCAGTTGGACAGAGCACAGGAACATGAATCCTTGAGAAAGATTGCAAAGAAGCTTCTCCTGAGGGTCCAGAGTTGGACAGAACTGAGTTTAAATCTTGGTTTGGGGCTTTATATCTTACTTTTCTCTTACTTTGATATCTTACACTCTGAGCCACCTATAACAAAATCTGTTATATATTGTATTAATAATAAATCCTCACAGGGTTGCTGTGAGGATTATATGAGACCATACATAGAAGTAACTTTGCACTGGGCCTACACATGATGATTTGTGGTCGTTATTACCATTGGAGTAAGAAATGATACCTCTCACTCCACCCGCTTTTTTTAGAGCTCTGAGTTTCTTCCTAATGCAGTGGTTCTGAACCTCATCAGATCCCATGCCCCTTTGACAAAATACCTATTTTGTAATGACTTATTTACTGCTCTGAAAATAAATGCATCAAGATAGCCTCTTACTTTTCGAAGTGTGGGTCAGCAACATCATGAGGATCACCCAAAATGCAAAATCTTGGCTTTAATCTCAGGTTCACTGAACCAAATTCTGTATTTTAACAAGACGCCCAGTGGTATGTATGCATAGTAAATAAGATAGAATTGTGTATAGACCTTTATTTAACCCTGTCTATCATGTTGAAATGATCTGTTTACAGGTCTGTTTCCTTCACTGGACTGTGAGCTGCTTGAGGACAGGATTGAGTCTTGTTCATCTTTGTAACTTCGTTGTCTAACTCAGGGCCAGATTAGTGTAAGACCTCAATAAAGCTGTATAGCACATCAATTTCAATCACTATTGTCACCACTTTCTCTCCTCTCTGGCATCCCAAGGCATTTGTTGTTCAGAACCATACCTTTCACGATGGTACTGGTCATCTTCCTCCTGGTACTGATCACTCTTCAATTGTCTCGCAGATATAACTCTGTGTTCTCTGACATGACTAAATTACATAAGAAAAGGGCATTCTCGTATTTCTTTCTGTGCAATGCTAGGGCACATAATAAGTTGGTAACCACCACAGTTTGATTTTGAAACAGCACTGTGTTATTGGGATGCCACCATTTCAAAAGCATTGTATTGACAGCAATTTGCCAGAAAAATAGGAATTTGTGCTTTAGTGGAAGTGATCTCTCCTAGGCTAAGGGATCCTCTCTTCCACTTAGCTGGTGACAGTGGATTTTATCACTACATATAAACTTGCTTGGTATCTGGACTCTTGCACAATGTTGACTCCATTTGGTGGGTATGAACATCTTGATTATATAAGCAATTATTCCAGATATTTAAGAGATTGATATAGCAACAAAGATATTAGGATATATAGTAAACCATTGAGAAGGCAATCTATAGAGCTTCTGAAAGATTTGAACATCTAATGAGTGAGTAGTTTTACAGGTTATTGAATATGAGCATCAAAAGCATCAGATATTCCAAATCTTTATGCACTTACAAATATTTGCAGGTCTTTTAAAGATCAAATCTGTCATTATCGGTTTCTGTGCTGTATATTGTCAATATCCACAGTGACCCCAGAGGAGCCTGTGCTAGCAGGAGTAATGCTGTGGTATGTTCAGCTCTGCTGGATCTCCATAGAGGGGGGCTGGAATGCCTTGTGGAACAATGCCCTGGGCTCCCAAGAGCAAAGAATGAAGGGCAGCCTAGTTTGATAACCACATTAAAGCACTACCAACATCTGTTCAAGCCAAAGACAACACTATCTCTAGGAATTAACCTTCTGAACCACTGAATCATTACCCTTAGCAGAGTGAAAGTTGGACAACAAGAGCCTATTTGTCAGTGGTTCATCAGAGAGTCGTGGTAAGCCATATTTTACTGCAACAGCGTGAGAAGGCCTGGCTCGGCTTTATACATTTTAAACAGAATATATTTGTGTGGGAAATAAGCAGACAATGAAAGTAAATAAACTTTTGATGATACCTTGCAACTTTTAACATCCATCCCACTCTGGAATAAATTGACCATGGAGCATTGTCCCAAAGAATAGAGTTTCCTGGATTTGTACTTAAATGTGTTCCCCTTATTTTAATGAAACATTAGGTATCAATAATGAGAGTATTAACAATTTGCAAGATGCGTTTCAAATTTATAGTAATATAACAAAATCAAACCTTTTGTTGAAAGTAATATAATTCACTGTAAGTGAAATAATAACTTAGTTGGATGGGCTTAATGGAGCTGCATCAGATGGAGAAGTAGGCAAAGAAAATGGAAGGAAAAATTCCAATTAAAAAATAAATTTATAGTGGAAGCAAGCATAGAAGGTCTGTCTTCAAAACTTTAGAACAAGGCTCTGCAATCTGGAGGTGTGTTCCTTTTAATGAAGACTGCCTACAGCTTCTACTATGATAGATTTTAAGCCCTGTACCACACTAATTGAAAAATCCATCTCCAGTTTTTTTTATTTTCTGATACATTCCTAATTGCAGCAACCCATCATTAAGAGACATGAGGCTTCTCTGCCAAATCTGCCTCAGGAGATTGAGATTAAACTGAGCTTTGTTCTTACATTAGTGCCTGAAACATACCCATTTTCTTTTATAACAGTACTTACTATGCATTATTTTAAAAGAACAATGTCAATACTACGTGGTGACTGACATCTGTAATTGTTATAAAATATTCCAATTTTTTGATGATTTAAAGTATATAGACTAAATATAGTATATATAGCATATAAAAGTATTAAACTACATTAAAATATAAAAATACATAAAATATATACAAAGTGTATAGACTTACTTTATCAAATAAAATAAAGCAGAGTGGAATATTAGTGTTGGGCTTTCTCCGCTCAACTTCCTAGAAGTAATCAAGTATGTAATATTGTAGATGGCTCTAGAGTGGTTGTCCTTGTATGTTGGCTTGCTAGTGCTTATACAGTGGGAAGCTGGCATATCTTTGAGTCAATGCAAAATGGCATGAGACTATATTGTGCCTGGACAAAGAAAGCTGCACTGGGAAATATCACCCTTGAGATCACCTAAGTGGACTCCCTCTACCTTGCAAGTTTAGAGGAGCTCTGTTTTAGTTCTCTCCCCTAAAACTTATCTGGAGAGAAGATTTTAATGGTAGAAAATAGAATTAGGCTGTGGAGGTACCTGAAACACACCAGGTATTTAATGAATGTTTTTGAGTGAGTGAGTGAATGAAATAAAACTTTGGATGCAGGATTCTCTTGCTCAGTGGTTCTACCAACATGGTCTGTGGACTCTGGAGGTTCCCAAAACCTTTCAAGATGGTTTACTATTTTTATAATAATACTAAAACATTCTATGCTTTTTTTCACTGTGTTGACATTTGCACTGAAGGCGCAGAATCAAGGTGGATAAAGCTTCTGACATGTTAGCATGAATCAAGGCAGTGGCACCAAGCTGTTCTAACATTCATTATACTTTTCACTGCCAAGCACTCACAGAAAAAAAAAAGTTTACTTAAGAATGTCCTTGATGAGGCAGTAAGAACAAATAAACATTAATTTTATTAAATCTTGACTTTTAAGTACTTGATTGCATAAATCATTTCTGGTGCACACTGAACTGTGATGATTGTCTTGAGAAAAACACAATTGTACAATTGTTTGAATTGTGTGCTAAACTAGCCACTTTTTAAATAACCATTTATTTACTTAAAAGGACAACTGATGGAAAAACTATGGTTATTCATACTTGGGTATTTGGCAGATATTTTCTCAAAAAAGCAAAACCCAGAAACAAGCCAAGTTATCCTGCATAACAATGAAAATGGCTGACAGTATTTGTTGCCAATGATGAGATTTGAGCTGTCAAGCAAAGATTAGAATTTTGGAAACTGTGTTCACCACCGTAAGCTTGACAGTTTCTCAGTAATTAAAGAGTTTTCTGATATTACTGGTGACATCATGCATGATGTCATACTATCATAATTTGATCATTTCAAAAATACTGATTTATGAGTTACGAAGATCTTTCAAATACTTATGCTTTAAATTATACAACATTCAAAAAAATCACATGTTAATATCATCACCAGTAATATCAGAAAGATATGTCTATAGGCGTTGGTATAACAGAATATATAAAGGTCATTACAATAGCATTAAGAATTATAAAATACTTAGGGAAAATTTAACCAAGGAGGTGAAAGAGCTGTACACTAAAAATTACAAGATAGCTAAAAATTACAAAAGTTTAAGAAGACACAAGTAAATGGAAAGATATCCTGTTTATGGATTAAAAGAATTAATATTGTTAAAAGTCCATACTATCTAAAGCAATCCCTTTGCAATGCAATCCCTATGAAACTGTCAATGACATTTTTCACAGAAATAGAAAAAACAATCTTAAACTTTATATGGGTGAAAGACCCATATAAAAGCCTTGCATACCCAAAGCATTCCTGAGAAAGAGAAACAAAGCTGGAAGTACCACATTTCCTGAGTTCAAACTATATTACAAAGCTGTAGTAATCAAAACAATATGGTATTGTCACAAAACCAGAAACATAGAGCAATGGAACAGTATAGAGAGCCCCAAGATAAACCCACACATAGATGGTGAACTAATATTTGCCAAGGAGCCAAGAATATTCAATGAGAAATGGATAATCTCTTCAATAAATGATGCTGGGAAAACTGGATACCCACATGCAAAAGAATGAAGTTGAATCCCTATCTTACTACACTCATAAAAATTAACTCAAAATGAATTAAAGACTTACCTGTAAGACCCCAAACTGTAAAATTCTTAGAAGAAAACATAGGGAAAAGCTCCTTGACGTTGGTTTTGGCAATGACTTTTTAGATATTAAAACCAAAAGTGCAAGCAACAAAAGCAAAACTAAACAAGTAGAACAGCACTAAAAGAATTAATATTGTTAAAAGTCTAAAAGTCAGACTAAAAAGTCAGACTAAAAAATTTCTGCAAAGCAACAGAAACAATAAAAAAATGAAAAGGCAACCTATATAATGGGACAAAATGTTTTCAATTCATATATCTGATAAGGGGTTAACATCCTAAATACATAAGGCACTAATATTACTCAATAAAAAATCACCCAATTAATCTGATTAAAAATGGGCAGAGGACTTGAATAGGTATTTTCTAAAGAAGGCATAAAAGTGGACAACAGGTAGATGAAAAGATGCTCAACATCACTAACCATCAAGAAAATGCAAATCAAAACTACAGTGAGATATCATCCCACACCTGTTAGAATGGCTATTATCAAAAACACAAGAGATAACAAGTGCTGGTGAGGCCATAGAGAAAAGGGAACTCTGATGAGCTGTTAGTGGGAATATAAATTGATACAGCCACCATGGTAAAGAGTATGGAGGTTCTTCAAAAAAGTAAAAAAATAGATTATGTGATCCAGCAATCCCACTTATGAGTATATATATATAGATATAGATATATATAGATATATATATATATATATCCAGAGGAAATGAAATTAATATCTTGAAGAGATATCTTCACCCTTTTGTTCATTGCTGCATTATTCCCAGTAGCCACAACATGGAAACAACCTAAGTATCCATCAATGGATGAATGGATAAAGTATGATATATATAATGGGATATTATTCAGCCATAAAAAGAAGGAAATCCTGCCATTTCAACAACTTAGATGAACCTGGAGGCATTGTGCTAAATGAAATAAACCAGACAGAAAAAGATGGTGTATGATCCCACTAATGTGGGGAATCTAAAAGAGGTGAATTCATAGAATCAGAGAGAAAAGTGGTGGTTGCTCAGGGTGTGTGTGGTCAGGGAAATGGGGAGATGTTGGTCACAAGGTACAAACTCCCAGGTATAAGATGAATAAGTTCTAGGTGTCTAATGTGTAACATGTGGGTATAGTTAATAATGCTGTGTTATATATTTGAAAGTTGCTATCAGAGTAGATCTTAAATGTTACTCCTCCCCCCCCCTCCACACACACACATACAGAAAATTAACTATGTGAGGAGATGGAGATGTTAACTAACCTTATTGTGGTAATCATTGCACAATATATACATGTATCAAATCATATTGTACACTTTAAACAGTGTTATATGTCAATTATATCAATAAAGCTGGATAAATAAATAAGTTTCAGGGGGAAAAAGCAGATATGAGAATCTGGTTATTTTCTATTAAGCCGAGTATTAAGGAGATTTAAAAAAATGTAAAACAAAATCACTTTTTAAACTTACTTTTCTGTTTTAAAAATAGTTAATTTTCATAAACTATGTGAACATGTAATATGTTTATTGTTATTTAAATGAATAACTATATTTTTGTTTTAATTTCTAATTTACGACATCTGGACATAACCTACACAAACAGAACCTCTTTGAAATCATCCATAATTATTAAGAATGTGAAGGATTGAGACAACATGGGTAGACCTCAAGATAATCATGCTAAGTGAAATAAGCCAGACAGAAAAAGTTGAAAATCACATGATATCACTTATGTATGGGATATAAACCTAAAAGCAACAAATGAACAGGACAAACAAACAGAGACTCATGGACATGGACAATAGACTAGTGGTTACCAGAGGGTAGGGGCGAGGTAGATGGGGTAAAGAGGGTCAAATATGTGGTGACAGAAAGAAATCTAACTATGGGAGGTGAACATACAGTGTAAATATATATATGCCTTACTGTTAAAGTATACAACTGAAACTTACTGGATTTTGTAAACCAATGTCACCATAAAAATTAAATTAAAAGAAAGAAAAAAAAAAAGAATATGAAGGATCCTTGAGACCAAAAAGTTTAAAAACTGGTGACCTAGTTAGTGGTTTTCAAAGTGTGCTCCCTGGACCATCAGCATCACCTAAGAACTTGTTAGAAATGCCCTCATTCCAAATCTATTGAATCAGAACCCCTGGGGAGGGGCTGAGTACTTGGTGTTTTAGTCAGCCCTCCAGGGGCTTCTGCCGCTCTCCAAACTTTAGAAACAAATAAAAGCTTGACTTCCTCTTCAGCGAACCCTGGCCCCACCCTCCGGATCAGCATAGTTACCCTAAGGTCTGATGATTGTGCACAGCGGGGAGGCTTTGGTCTCATAAACAGATATCCTATCCTCATTCCCTCATTACTTGCACCATAGTCATTTAGGTGGGCACTGTCAGCGAACTTGTTGGAACATCTAAGTAGTGCCTTGGTCTGGGAGAAGAAACTTGGTGGATCTGTAAGGAAGTAGCATATAACATTATGCAGGGCTTCTGATCTTGGCTATGGAGCAGAATCTTCTGGGGAGCTTATTTCAATGCAGACTCCTAGGCCCTATCCCCTAGGAATTATCATTCATAAAGTACAGGAAGGATCTGAAATCTATATTTTAACAAGTGCCCCCTAGGTCTGTGATGATCAGCCAAACTTAGGACTCACGGATTTTAGTGAGTCCAGACCCTTCCTTTTGCAGATGAGAAAACTAAGTCCTAGAGATTAAGTGATTTGACCAAGGTCACATAGTTTGTCAGTGGAAGAGCTGGGATCCACTATACCAGTGTCTCCATCCCCACTTCTTCCTGAGCAACTCCACTTTCATCTGCTTTACCTATGGGAACTCAACAAAAGAGGGGTTTGTTTTGCTTTTAATTTAGAAAATGTGCAGGCCTGAAGACCCCCGTATTCTACCATGCTCACTACCCTCCACTGGAGGCTCCTTATACACACCAAAGGTAAGGCAGTGTGGTGCAGTGGGCTAAGCACTGAGCAGGGGCCGGAGGGCCTGGATTCACTGCTCCTGACTTTATCACTAAAATGATGTGTGACTGGGCAAGTCACTTCCCTTCGTTGGTTCTAAGTTTCTTCAGTTGTGGAATGGGTATCCTGTTTAATGAGCATGATTTCTATATGGCTAATATGTTTATTTTCTCCCTAAACCCAAGAACAGTGCCTTGCCTGTATAGCAGGAGTAGTAATAAATGTTTAGAGAATGAAAGAATAAAAGTGGGAAACAAGAATGTGGTTTATGAATGTTCGCTGTTATTAATAATAAATTCAATGACTGGCTGCTCCAGACGCTTGGGTTTAATAGTAACTTGATTCAGAATGGTTTCTTACAGGACCAAACTACCTTAACAGACCTTTGTTTTTGAATGTAAGAAAAGGACAACTTGCACTGACCAGTCATGTCTGCAAGATGTCAAAAGAGCCAGCTAATTTGGTCTGTTCAATGAAAAAGCAAGGCCAACAGTATTGAGCATTGTGCTTCAAAGGAAGCTAAGTGGCTCGGAGCCTTTTCCATTGCTGCTCATTGGCTTGGCGTTATGTACACACAGCTATCCTTTCAGTTTCCACAAAATGGCTTATTTTCATTTCTGAAATGGCAGCCACGTGGGAGCCCCCAGTTGCTGTGGAGAAGGCAGGGAGAGGCCCAGCTGGTTGACAGCCACTGGGCTCCTAGAGCCCTCCTCTTCGCCTTGGCTGCTGTTGGGAGGCGGGAGTCCAAGGTTTTTATAGTTCCTCTCTCGAATTAGTGCCCGCAGACTCTACAGCTATGAACATGCAATTAGTCTTTGTTTGCGCACAAAAGGGAGCTTGACCCTTGCCCGTCTTTGATTGGCATGTACAACTCTTGTAGCTACTTACCTAAGGCCCTCTCCAAGGAGCGCAGTGCCTTGTTCTTGCACCTGCCTTCAGCTTTTCTCTTTTGTGACTTTTGTGACTTGTTTCACATAATATTCGGCCCAGCAAGGTTGCAGAGATGAAGGCATCATCAGGCACAGTAAGATTTCCTGTTTTTCAGGGAGGTTGGGGGAGTGGGTGGGAAGGAGGTTTGCATTTGTAATCTGAGTTTTGGATAATTGCTGAGCCCCAAAACACTTAGCAGGAGCCCAAAGAACTGTTTTTTTCTTAATAAATGAACACTTTGCTTTCAAAAGCAGACCTCCCATGTTACGGGAAACAAGCTGTATGCACAAAGCTTTACATTTTTTCCCCAGTTCACCTGCTCTCTAACCAACATAGAAACTTTGTAGTGAAAGACACGCAATTACCGTGGTAAGAAAATTTCTCTTTAAGCCATGCTTTCCAAGATAGAAGAAGAGTGTTTGTTAGCAGCCTGAATGAGTTCAGTACTGTGGTGGTGGATTGCATTTTCAATAAATGTTTTCAAGAAGCCTGATTTGTTTTGGAAACAATCTCATTTCTTACTGTCTATGCCTAAATGTGCCATGACCATGAGAATTAACTACTCAGCTATGGCACTTGGAGAAAAACTGTGAAACATATCTGGTTTGAACTAAAAACCATCTCAAACTCCCAAATCTGCAGAGACTATTTAATAAATGGTTAAAAAACAATAATAGCTGCCCTTTTTGGAGTGCCTATTTAGGTTTAGGTCCTCCATGTTGCATTTTATTGTCTCCATTTTATAAAAAAAAAAATAATGTTCAGAGATGTTAAGATGAACAGACACTTGGCCTGTTCAGCTGCTGAAAGGTGGAACAGAGGAGTAAAAACCAAGTCTCTGGGTTTGTTCCTCCATGGTATGTTGCTGAGAACTTTAAAAAAAATACACACTAGATTTGATATAGCCAAAAGAGTTTTTTTAATTGAGGCAATGTTGGTTAATAACATTATATAAATTTCAGGTGTACAACGTTACAATTCAATACTGTATTATATCTATTGTATGCTCACTACCCAAAGTCTAGTTTCTTTCTGTTACAATATATTTGACCCCTCATTTCACCCTCCCCTATCCCCCTTCTCCTCTGGTAACCACCATTCTGTTGTCTTTCCAACTTTGGGACTAAAATTGTCTTTGGGATATTACATCTGAGCTGACTGCACTGCATGGAAATATCCATCTCACTTCTACTCACACTGCACTGTTGACCATCTTGGCATTGCCAAGTTTGACCATTTACTTTTTCACAAGACCTGGTTCCCAGTCACTTTTGGCTGTTTTCAGAAACCATCAACCTTGGACAACAAGAATTTGCCAAAATTTAGGACATTCAGAAGAAGCTTCCATTTCTAGAAATGACTAAAATAAATGTTTATTTCAAAAGTGGCTAGGATAGATGTGTACATTTTCAGCCTTCCTCTGTGTGCACAAGCTCTGATGTGCTTAGGAAGGCATGGAATGGTAAATAGGAGTTTGCCCTTTGACATTATATGCCCATCCTTTGAATCCTAGCTCCACTGCCTTATTAGCTGCCTACTTTTGTGAAAATTATTTAACTCCTCTAATCTTAGTTTCCTTGCCTATAAAATGAGGATAATAATAATAATATCTACCTGAACAGATTTGCTGTTTGGATTAAATAGTAATATGTGCAACACCCTAGGCACATAGTAAATGCTCAATAAATGTTAATTTCCATGCTCACTCCTTCTGCTGCTATTTTTGGTAAAGCAAAGTCTTTCTTTTTATAGTCATGCCTCATCTCTTTGTTGATTCATAGAATGTTAGTGCTGGAAGGGCCCTTTAAGATAAACTTATCTAGTTGTTTTCAAACTTGTTTTAACAGCAGAAAAGTATAGTTCAAAGGAAATCTTAGATGGAACCTCAATAACTACTACAGCCAAGATAGAGCTTCTGGAGTTTCGGTGGTGGGTCAGAGGTGGCAGGAGCAGAGCTCCAGTATTTCAGGCTCCGCTTCACCCCCTGAGCTGAATTTTGCTGTCACCACTGAATCCTCCTTCTCTACCCTTCCAACATGGATTTCAAAGGAAGTTCTATGCACGCCTTAAGGCTCCACTTTACACCCTAAACCTTCATAATATCTTGCCAGAAAGATCCACCCAGAATTAATCTCTTTTCCAATTCTCTATCCACAATGTGAGTCTCTACTATAGCATTTATCAAATTATGCCTGGTATTAGAGTTATTTGTATTTATACCCATTCTCTTTAAAAAAAAAATAATGACATATTTCCAACTGTTAGTATCAGGAACCATTCTAATATTATATAGATAAACTCACTTAATATTCTTTATACCTATTTTTTATACCAAGCTTTTTTTTTTTTTTTTTTAGGGATAGAGCCCATGTTTTAATTATTTCTGAATTCCCCACAGTGGAAAACTTACACATAGGAAGCCCTCAATTTCTGCTTGTTGAATTGTTAAATAAATGGTCAGAGATAAATCCAAATATTAAGGGCTAGGAAACCAAGGGAAAGATTCCTAATAATATTTATTCTTTGTTTTATCAGAGTTATTCTCATTAAAAAGTAACTTGAGATGCTTCATATATCCCAATCTCATTGATTTCTGTCATCCTGATATGATGTGCTTGCCTGATTTCTTAAGCAAATACAGCCATTCTAATCTTTCTTTAGCCCTTTCTCTATTATTTGAAGGAAAAGGAGGCAGAAAAACCATCTTCCGCACAGGTAATACCTTAAAATATGCAAACAATTTGAAAACCTTTAGACTAGATACTAAAGCATGCCTACAGTTAAAAGCAGAATGGGTGAATGTTTACAACAATTGTTTTATAAAGTCAAGTGAGGAAACTAATATTAGGAACTTTTATTTAGAATCACAGAATTGCTGTGCTTTGTAAAGAGGAATAACTGACGGGATAATTGAAAAAGCCTTTGAAAATATACTGCATCAAATTCAAGTGAAAGAAAACAAGAGAGAATAGCAGGAAAATTTAAGAAATTCAGGACAATTTTTTTTCTGACTTGTAAGGGAGCATTATTATGTGGGTGAGCTTCAGCAGCTAACTACCAAGATAGAAAGAAGATGAAATAATCAGATGCCATAGTACTTACAAGGGGGAATTTGTTTTTGAATAATATAAAGCATTTTAAGTCATGTATTTAACTTTATATACTACACAAAAGTATCTAAGATGTATAGAAAACATTATTTTTCATTCCATAAATATAAGTAAATTTGAATGTATAAGTTTTTAACTTATACTTTAGTGCCTCGTTTGTGGTTATTGGTCAAAGACTGATCATCAGAGATGAGGCTGGCAGGATTTTCATTGTATTTAAGATATAATGACATCAATATTTGGAGAAGTGAGTCTTATTGTGTTTGTTTCTACAAGGATTAGTCCTATTATTTCATAATCATTCGATATTCAATTCTTAATTGATGATAAAAGAGGAAAAAAGCAGGCTCTAATGATGGTTGCCATACCCCATTACAAGGCCAATGTAGAAATACTTTTCATGTTGTGGATCTGGGATCAAACTTAGGCCAGTGCACCTTTAACTTAGGCCATCATCAAGCCAGAGCTTTGTGGCTTTTTAATCTTGTGAAACGACAAGTCTCAAAGATTCAAAGAATGACAAATTCTGTGCAAACAGGAGTTGGTTTGTACATTTTTAAGGAAGGAGGCTGGCTGACTTGTATAACACTGTTGTACAGACTAGAGCTGCTAATGCTGATAAGATGACAACTCAAAAAAGCAGAAACTTAGCTTTGAAGGCAGCAAAAAAGACAAATAGCATGTTCGGTTAATGCTTATTCCTGTTAGTGGGAAACATAATATTTAGGGAATAAAAGGCAGTAAAACAAGTATCCTTGGATCAAATTTTTAAAACATATCATCAACTAACTCTCTTTCTGCAAAACTTCAAGTATTCCTGGACAAATTTTCCCAGAGAAGCTCTTTTGAATTTTATGATCTCAATAGTATTCTTTCCCCTTTGGATTTGTTGCTGCAAGCATGAGGAAGAATTGTAAGGTAGATAAGAAAAAGCTATGCAATATACTATATACAACACTACTTTTTTTAATCTTTAGTTTTTAATTTTTCAATTAGAGTTGACATCCGTTATTAATTAATTTATTTTAATTTAATTTTTTAGGCGAAGCAACCCTTGATTGACCTCACAGATTGCAAGGACCTTGTCAGCTTACAATCCCTTATTTTTTATGCCTACAGCACCTGGTCTTCCTAGGTGGTCTCCCATCCAAGTACTAATCAGGCCTAACCCTGCTTAGCTTCTGAGATCAGACGGGGTCAGGCTTGTTCAGGGTGGCATGGCCATAGACCAATATTAATTTATTATGCAACACTAAACTAACTATAATTTTATGGGATAGATTTCTGTGTGCTCTATTAATCTTATGTTGTACATGCACTTGGAAAAGCATTTCCTTGTACCAAGATGTCACTCACAATTTGTAGTTGTTTCCATAACATGTTTGTCATTCTGGCTCTTCTCCAGGAATGTGACATCTTGATACACCCAGTGGTCCTCATCAGCAGTGTGGCCACACCTTGGTGTGTCACAATCATTTGGGAGTTAGAGTGCAAGTAATTTGTTCCTGCTTGTAAGTTAAGGGTCTGAAGTTTGTGAATTATTGCCTGTTTTAGTAAATTAGACCTAGTTCAACGTTATCTTTATGACAATGTTGCTCTCATTCACTTGCATTCTGAAATGCTTGCTTGATTGGGAGATAATGAGGTGGGAACTTGGTTAAGTCTCTGGGAGCCACACCTGTATGTGCACATCTTCTATCATGTGTGTCCCCAGTGGATATAAGGCTGAGAACAGCCATACTATTCCATTTTTTGTGTGTGTGAGAAACCCAGCTATGAACTGGAGTCCACTTTCAGGACTCCAGTTTAACTTCAGTATAACTTCAGTATAACTTCCAGTATAACTTCCAGTTAACTTCCAGTGTAACTTCACCCCAGACCTGCTTACTCATCCACTGTACTGCTTCAATAACTCCTGGAGAAATTAAGCAAAGGCTTATACTAACTTTGGACAATTTAATTCTTTCAAATCTACTTAGAAGGCTGTATAACTGAGACCATTCATTTGTTTAGTCACTCAACAAACACTTATTGAGAACTTTTTTTATGTGCCAAAGCACTACTTCACAGGAGAAAGAGAATGTGCACCTGTTGACACTTTAAAAATAAGTCCAATCTTGTTAGTTTGAGAGGAGGGCGTTGCATGAGCAAAGGCAAGGAGAGGAAAATGAATGAGTTTTCACAGAAGGAAAGCTGTCCAGAGTGTCTGAAGGCCAAGGAATTTGGAGAGGTTTTGGGGGTGTGTAGCTAGACAACTTGGAATGATTCAAGCCGATGGCTAAGGGACCTTGCTCAGTCCCCAGTAATTAGAACTCAGAAGTGACTGTGTTGTTGCTCTCTATGATTTGCACCAATCTGTCACAGTATCTACTCAATAAATTCCTGCTCAACATATCTGTCTGTCGTCACATGGAAAGACTGGCAGCATCCCCAGTCTAGTTTTGCCACACAGATGTCTGGCTATTGGGTATGGTGCTCTTTTGAAATGTTTCATATAAATGGAATCATACAATATGATGTTGAATATCTTCATGTGCTAATTGGCCTTTTATTCATCTTCTTTGGAAAAATGTCTAATCAGATTTGTTGCCTACTTTTTAATTGGGTTATTTATCTTTTATTATTGAGTTATAAGAGTTATTTATATATCCTGGATACTAGATACTTATCTGATATATGATTTGTGAATATTGTCTCCCATTGTGTGGTTTGTATTTTCACTTTCTTGAGCATATCCTTTGAAGTACAAAATATTTTAATTTTGACAAGGTCCAATTTATCTCATTTTTTCTTTTGTTGTTTGTGGGAACAGTGTTGTTTTAAATGAAAGAACAGCCCATGGATAAGGCCAGTGGCCGATAGGGTTTGCTAAGGGTTGATGTGTGGCTAGACTCCTAAGGCTGGAAAGACTGAACTATCTTTAATCCTACTAGATTTAGATAACATTTTAGAATTAGATAATCATTCTCTAGTTGCCAGCAATTCTATTGTTAACATGATATAGACAAAGGCCTGGACGAGAATGAAAAAGACTGTCATCTCTGGGTCTCCATTTTCACTGCTCTTGGACTGCAGGAATATAGAAACCTGAGGATTGGACAAGAACAAGGGCATTTTGCTGCTCTAAAAACCAGCTTTGAACTCAAGGGTTAATTTCTAACTCACTGTTTAAACCTTTGGCCTTGATTTGAATCAAATTTGCATTTGAAAATAAGGAAGGCCTCCAGTGATAAGATTCTAACCAACATTTTAAATTGTGAAAGAGGTTAAAAATTGAACACATTTTAAAAACGGAGAGAAAACTGTTGGAAACTCTGGCTTGCGATACTGCTGTATATAAAACAATGAAGCTATTTTAAAGTTTTTCAACTGAGTTAATGGTTTTGCAGAGTAGATCTTTGCTAATTTCTGCAATTTGCTCTTGAGGAGCTCTCTGCCTTTGAGCACTTTGCTCAGAGAATCTTCATCCCTCAGAGTTGGAAGGAATCTTAAATGTCATCTAATCCGAACCCCCATTCCTTTTACAAATCTGCTTTGCAACAATGAGTGGAATGTGGCAGGGAAAATGCCAGTAAGAACCATGAGGGGATGGGCGGCTTAAGGATGTTATGCCTGCTACAGAAAGGACTCTAAAGGAAGAGAGAGAAATGAAGTGGGATAGGGAATTGAACGACAGCAAAATAAATAGGGTTTGCAAAGTCTAAGAAAGAAGGACAACTTCTGAGATCTAGTTGTGTAAAAAGACATCATTTTTCCAGATTCCTGCCAGTTACACTTAGTCACCCACTCCTCTGGGGTCCTCTTCCATTTTATGAATTCTATTCTAGCACTGGTCACTGTTATTTGTGAACATATTTGTGTATCCTTCTAGATCAGAAGCTCCTAGAGAAAAAAGCCACAATCTCACTCATCCGTTTAGCCTTTCCAGTGCTTGACATTTAAGGACTTAGCTGATAGTATTGTGACACGGCTACAAATATGGGTTTTGAGGTAAGGCTGACTCTTGCTATGTCTATGTCACTGTTACCTTCTATTGTATTATTATTAGTCTCACTCTGTTCCCCTCTTCACATCTTATACTGCAGTTAAACTCATCTTTCATCTCACTGTCTTTGCACATATTATTCCCATTAATTGGGCTGAACTCTCATTTTTGGTTTTGTCTAATAACTTGGCTTCTTTTTCAAGACTCAGATCAGAAGGCACTCCCTCCAGGAAGTTTCTGCAGAGTCCCAAGGATAAGAAGAGTGCCCTTCCTCTGTGCTCTTACAACACTCTGTGCTCTTCCCCCCAAACACTCGATTTTCTTGTAATCCCTGGTCTCCTACACAAGATTGTATGCTCTTCTGGAAAAAGACTGTATCTTTTTCATCCTTCTCCTCTCTAACACCTAGCAGAAATGTTGAAGAAATGATTCATGATAGCAATGGCTAAAATGCAATGAACACAGCTCAGACATTAGGCACTAGAATGAGTAATTTTATGCACTAACTTAATCTTCATTATTATCCCCATTACCTAGGTCAGGCAACTGAACTTCAGAGAATTAAGTCATTGGCCCCAGGCCACATAGATGGCAACTGGCAGAGCTGGGATTTGAACCCAGAAATTGTCTGAATCTTGACCACTAGACTACAGAGAGGCAGCTGTTACCTTTCAGTGCCCGTTGGGCACATGCCACTATGGTGAAAAATGATCCCACATTTGGCAAGATTGCCTGGACACTAATTCAGCTTCCTGGAATTCTTTCTGGGATAAGGCAGGTTATAATAAAATAATGAGTACCCAAATGGACCCCGAAGTCAGCATAGAAGTGAAAACTGGTTACTCTTGAAGAAGAATCTTTTTGCACAAGAGTTGAGAATTCAGAAAATGTTATTAAGCAGAACCTCTGCATTCATGAGAAACTCCAGGGTCCTGCAAGGTCTTTTTAGAAACACTTAAAGTCTCGTCTAGCCAGAGTAAACAATGCATTACAAATCAGGTTCCAACACAGTGGCAAGCTCTTTGTGTAAAAGAGCTCAATCTTCCTTCCAGACCATCAAAAGCCAATTTCCTCCCTGGCAAATCTTGCACTGCTTAACCTAGGTTGTACCCAGCTGCATTCCCCTGGGACTTATGAGGCCACCTCCATGACTCTGAGACTTGTGCTCTATTTGCTCTTACACCTGAGTGTTGGCCCTGGCTCAATTAGTTGTGTGACTATAGTCATGTCCCTTATCCTCTCTGACTTAATTTCCTCATCTGTCATGTGGAGCTCTTAGTACTACCAATCTTGACTACCACCTGGATTGTGGAGGATAAAATGAGGCAGTATGCAGTCTAGAGCTTCGAGAATGCAAAAAACATGAAATAAACATAAGGGGTGATTATCATTCTTCTCCATTTGGCTTGTTTCCTGCATTGGCATTTTTTAAAGTAAATTTTTTATTTTTTTCGATTGCAGTCAACATACTATATTATATTAGTTTCTTGTGTACAACATAGTGATTCGACATTTATATAACATGAAATGATCATCCCAATAAATCTAGTACCCATCTAACACCATACACATATAATTGACTATATTCCTTATGCTGTACTTAACATCTCCATGACTATTTTGTAACTAACGATTTGTACTTCTTAATTCATTCCTTCTCTTTACCCACTCCCCTCAACACTACATGCATCTGACAACCATCAAAATGTTCTCTGTATCTAAGAGTTTGTTTCTGTTTTGTTTTTCCCTTTAATTTGTTTTTTTTTTTTTAGATTCCTCATATAAGTGGAATCATTTGGTATTCATCTTTCTCTGTCTGGCTTATTTCACTTAGCATAATACCCTCTAGGTCCACTCATGTTGTTGCAGATGACAAAATTCCATTCATGTTTATGTCTGAGTAATATTCCATTGTATATGTGCACTACTTTATCCATTCATTCATTGATGGGCACCTAGGTTGCTTCCATATCATGACTATTATAAATAATGCTGCAATGAACATGTGGATTCATGTGTCTTTGCGAATTAGTGCTTTGGGTTTCTTGAGATGAGTACTGAGAAGTAGAATTACTTGGTCCTTTGTCTCTTGTTATAGCCTTTGGTTTAAAGTCTAAATAGTCTTGTATAAGTATTGTTACCCCAGCTTTTTTGTTGTTGTTTCCATTTTCATGAAACATATTTTTCCATCCCTTTACTTCTAGTCTGTGTATGTCTTTCTATCTGAAGTGAGTCTCTTGTAAGTGTCTTGTTTTCTAATTCATTTAGCGACCTTTTGATTGGAGTATTTATTCCATTTACATTTAAAGTAATTGTTGGTAGATATGTAGTAATTGCCATTTTAATATTTATATTTTTGCTTTTTTTCCTCCTTCTTCTTAAAGTCATACCTTTAACATTTCTTGTAATGCTGGTTTGGTGTTGATGGACTTCTTTAGCTTTTTCTTGTTTAGGAAGCTCTTTGATTCTAAATGATAGCTTTGCCATGGAAAGTAATCTTGGTTGAAGGTCCTTGCTTTTCATCACTTTGAGTATTTCATGCCAATCCCTTCAGGCCTGCAAAGTTTCTGCTAAGAAATCAGCTGACAGTCTTATGGGAGCTCCCTTGGAGGCTACTAAGTGCTTTTCTATTGCTATTATAAAAATTCTTTCTTTGTCTTTAATCTTTGGCATTTTATTATGATGTGACTTGGTGTGAGCCTCTTTGGGTTCATCTTGTTTGGGACTCTCTATGATTCCTGGGCTTGTTTGTCTATTTCCTTTGACACATTAGGAAAGTTTTCCATCATTATTTCTTCCAATACGTTTTCAATTCCTTGCTCTTTCTCTCCTTCTGCTACCCGTATGGTGCAAATGTTGGTACACTTGATGTTGTACCAGAAGCGCCTTTTGAATTCTTTATTCTTGTTGCTGTTCTGGTTGTGTGTTTCCTGCTATCCTTTCTTCCAAAGTGCTGATTTGATCCACTGCTTCATGTAATCTACTATAGATTCCCTCTAATGTATTTTTCATTTCAGTTATTGTATTTTTCATTTCTGACTGGTTCTTTTTTATGTTTTATATCTCCATTTTAATGTTTTCTATCTCTTTGTTAAAGTTCTCACTGAGTTCATCTATTCTTCCCCTAATTTCATTGAGCATCCTTATAACCATCTGGTAGATTGTTTTCATTTTGTTTAGTTCTTTTTCTGGAGTTTTGTTCTGTTCTCTCATTTGGGATATGTTTCTTTGTCTCCTCATTTTGGCTGCCTCCATGTGTTTCTATGTATTAGGTAGAGCTGCTATGTCTCCTGGTCTGAGCAGAGTGGCCTTATGTAGTAGGTGTCTTGCGGGACTCAGTGGCACAGTCTCCCTGGTCACCTGACCCAGGTGCTCTGTGTATGTGTCCCTTGTGTGAGTTGTGTGTGCCTTTCTTCTGTAGTTGAGCCTTGATTGCTGTTGGCGTGTCAGTGGGATGGATTGTCCCTCAGGCTGTTTGGCTGTAAAGATTGTTCATGACTACAGTCAGGGAGCTGTTGTACAGGGCTTACCTTACAGAGCAGGATTTGCTTTGGCAAGGCTCTGGTGCCTACTGAGTCTTCCCTTTGGGTATGCCATTTCTAGAGGTGGTGGGATGGTGCTCTTGTGTAGTCTGAAGCTGGCTACTGGATGTGTTGGTTCTATGGCCTCTTGGGAGGGGCTGTGGTGTAGTCAAGGTCTGTTGCTACCTGTGCCCTACCTGGGACCACTTGGTATGAACTACAATATGATCTGTGGATGGTGCCAGTTGTTCTGGGCTTAGAGGCTCCTGGGAAAGGCTAAGCCATGAACTGAGGCTGGCTGCCAGTAATGCTTGGCTTAGGTTCTGCTCAGTGAGAGATAAGGGACATATAGAGGTCAGCTGTTGCTTGTTTGGGGTTTGTGCGCCTTTGAGCAATTTTAAGAAAGGTCATAGTATTACCAAGCCTGGCTTTTTCTATGGAAAAGCCATTGGAAGTGGCTCGGATGGTCCAAAAAGTTGGGTAGGATGAGGTCTCAGGGAATTACTAGGATGGGATAAATGGTATTAGCCAAATTGATGGAGACTCAGATATCGTGCCTGCCTCTGTGTGTGTGCTGGGTCAGGGGAGGGATCGACGCAGGAACAATGGCTTCTGCCAGCACTCTGTCTGTTAAAGAGCTGCACCTCCAACCCCCACCCTGAAGCCAGACAATTCAGTTCCTCTTTGTATGTCCCTGGAACCTTCGGAGCTGCTGCCCCAGTGCTGGAACTCAGAGAGAGTGAGTCATCAGTGAGTAAGACCATGTGTAGGACCTTTAAGAGGACAATCTGGGACTTCAGCTGCCTCTGTTTCACCAGCCACAATCTCCACTGGTTTTCATAGCCATAAGTTATGGGGACTTCTCTCCCTAGAACCAGAATCCTGGGCTGGGGAGCCTTGTGTGTGGGGCTGGGACCCCTCAATTCTCAGGGAGACTCTCCACAACTGAGATATCCCTCCTGATATTTAAACACCACATAGGTGTGGGACTAGCCTGTTCCATGTCTCTGCCCCTTCTACCAGTCTCAAGGTGGCTTCTTTTGTAAATCCTTATTTATAGGACTTTTGTTCAGCTAGACTTCAGGTGATTTCAATGATGGTTGTTCTTTAGTTGTTATTTTGATGTGGTCTGGGCGGAGGTAGATACAATATTTATCTGCTCTCTGCATTGACATTTTAAAATTCATCAATGACGAGAACACAAGCTTCTTCTTACTTTTGAGAACCTCAGAAATTACTATTAGTCTTGATGAACATTTACCTAGAGGCCATCTTTGTGCTTCTGGCCACTACTTTATTAGGCCTTAGCAGCTGCTTATTTCTTTTATACGAGTATAATTTCATTTTGTAGAGTTTATGGAGAGTGCTTCACACCCCTCTTCCTTTTGAAAATAGTGGCTCTTGGTTGTCCTCAGGGCTCTTAAATAGTAGCAAAAGCCCCAAATAGGCCTGAGCAGACTCCTTTCACTTGTGTGGGTGAGCACACTAATGGCAGTAATTAATTGAGGGGGATGTGGGCTTTGTAAACTGAGGATAAGTGAATGAGTCATGGTATATAGGCTGACCCCCCTCACCTGTGCAGCCTCTGATGACACCTGCCTCAGATCATTAAGGCCCCTTGCCCAATTGACATAGTCTGACTGCCTCCGCTGGTGGGGTTGAACAAAGCCAAGCGTTTACTGGTTGGAGTGCAGAGATGAATAGAATTCGGTTTTTTGGCCAGGACTGGCCCAGACAGCTGCTCAGGCAAAGGGGTTTCAAAAGAACGTGTTTCTATTTAGAGTGTGTATGTTTTGATTGAATTTGAAGAAAAGCATGTGATGGCTCCCCCTTTGGAAAATAAACTAATTATATATTCCCATGTTGTCTGGTAGTTGGAAGCTGGACATGTCCACAACAGCACTTCATGGAAAGAATTGCTTTTCCTGTTGAACGTGAGACTTGCCTGTAGGGCCACAGCTGGTGCTTTTTCAAAATCATGTGGCAAGTGGCTGAAAAGGACCTTTTAGAGAAATCTTGAATATAGTAAATATTCTTTCCTTTTAAATTGGGAATTACCACACCACAGATTTTGTGTTCTCTTAATTTGTATTGACACATATTGGATTTTCCTTGGAGTTTGGATATAGGGTCTACTAAGGCAGTTTGCTGTTCTGTGTGCAGTTCAAAAGTTTCCAGGGAAGCAAGAGCTGGTGGACCAAGTGACACCCAAAGCAGTTATCAGACTGAACCATTTGCATTTCCATTCAGGTCATGCCGTCTCGGCCAAGCTGTTGACTTAGCGCTGTTTTGACTTGGGTGGCTTTGACTCTTCCATTCAGGCTTTAGAAACATCATTGAGTTAACAGGCCACACACCATTCACCCTTCTCCCTCCCTACTCTTCAACCCCTTTGTGTTAGATAAGGAGGCCTTTCCCTGTTACAAAAGGTAGCAGGCCTAAGTTTCCATGAGCTCTGTGCCCCTTATACCACCCCCAATTTAGTCTTTGTGCAGGGCTGCTTTTGTTTCCCTCCAAGAATTAAAAGTTAATTGATACCTCAAATGGATGTTGGTCACAAAGCATTTCGCCATCCAATGCAGTCCTGCATCCCATTAGATTAACCCTCTTCTGCAGTTCATTGTAAATAAACATCCCACGACAAAACAGCTTACCTACCTGAAGCATTGTATACATTTGGGTTCTGCAGTAGGGCTAAAATTCTATGACAGCGTCTCTGGATTAATTAATTTAGATTAATGACTCTTGGAGTTCTGTTTTCCTTTACCTTCCTTATTTGTCACAGACCAATGAACCAGTATTTTCAAATGTCTGAATTTATCAGGTTATCCAGAGTTCTTTCAGAGGTGGGTAGTCATCTCAACCTTAGACCTCTAATTGCAATACTGCAAATTCTCCTAAATAAATCAAATGCTATATCTTGATGTGGTAATCCAACATAGATGGACTATATATTCATATTATTCTTCTGATAAATGTATTCTCATAGAAGAGAAATATGTGAATTTTTTTCCAAATATGGAAGAAAAAATTTCCATGGGGGTAACTGAAAACGCAGTGGAATTGACTCAATTAAGTTGAAAAATGAAATAAAGAGCATACTGTTACACTTTTACTATTACTCCAAGGTATGCAGTGATCTGACCTCTCCTGGCAGAATCCAGATTTCAATAAGATGTTCTGGAATTTTGAATCTTAGAGATGAATTAAGTTGCTCTTCATGCTAAACAAACTTCCCCCATTAGCTAGTTTCTATTAACTCTCAGCTAAGGCCACACAAACGGAATAATTTTTGTTGCCATTAAAAGAAAGGATTTTCTTTTTCCTGTAGGTTAAGCTAACTAATTCATTAATGTGGTAGAAGGGTTTGGTGGATAATTAATATATACTTAATCATTATTCCTATTTCTATTCCAGATGGTCCCGTCTGCCACATAATGCTTCCCACACCTCTTAGAGTATCAAAATGAAACCATGACTTGCCCAAAAGAGATTAAAAAATGGCCAATAAGCACATTGAAAAGATGCTCAACATCATTAACCATAGGAAAATGTAAAGCAAAACCACAATGAGAGATTACTTTAAACCCACTATAGTGGCTAGAATCAAGAAGTCAGATAATAACAAGTATTTGGCCAGGATGTGGAGAAATTGGACCTTTAATACACTGCTGGTGAGGATGTAAAATGGCATAGCCACTTCGGAAAACACTCTGGCAGTTCTTCAAAATGTTAAGCATAGTGTTACCATGTGACCCAGAAATTCCACTTGTGGGTATATACCCAAGAGAACCGAAAATGTTACATCTAAACAAAAACTTGTACTCAAATGTTTATAGCAGCATTATACATTATGGCAAAGAAGTGGAAACAACCCAAATGTTCATTAATGGATGAATAGATAAACAAAATGTCATATCTTACAATGGAATATTATTTGACCATTAGACAGAATTGAAGTACTGATATGTGGTACAATGTGGGTGAACCTTGAAAACATTGTGTTAAGTTAAAGAAGCCAGACACGAAAAGGCACATATTGCAGGATTCCATTTATATTAAATGTTCATAAATAAGCAAATCCATAATGATAGAAAGTAGATTAGTATTTACCAGGGGCTGGGGGAAGGGGAAAATTATGTGGGGACAATGGCTAAGTGGAGTTTCTTGTGTGTTGGGAGAGAATAAAAATATTCTAAAATTAATTGTGGGGATAGGTACACAACTCTGAATATACTAAAAGCTGTTGAATTGTATACTTTAGATAGGTAAGTTGCACAATTTGTGAATTATACCTCAAAATAGCTGCAAAAAAATTTGAAATCATGATTCTGGACTTAGAGAAAGAAATCTTTTACCTACCACATTTGAGACCTTAGGAAAAAACAAAATAAGTTGAAGGCAAGACAGCCATATAAAATGGATATTCAAGGGCTTAGGCATGTTTGAGTGGCTCACCATTTTTGGTACTTTCCTTTGGTCTGCATTCAGATGAAAACAAACCAGCCCCTGTTAGTTTTCTAAGCAATGCATATAATAAGATTTGTGATGCTGTTGAGTTCTAGTTGTATTTGGTATTTTTAAATTTTCCAGGTTATTCATTAAAGTGATGGTGTAAAGACAAATTGGTGGGTAGAACTTTTCAGGCTTTACAACAAACATTTTCTCTGAATTGCAATCAGGTTTGTCGAAGTGCTGAGCAGGCAAAGAGAAACTAAGACTTGCATACCAATATGTTTAATCATAAAACAACTAACATTTCCTTCTGAAATGAGAATTTGTGTATCAGAAGATTTAAGCCATTGGAAATATCATGCTCATCTTTCCTATAGCACCTCTCTCCTTGCTCAGAAAAATGAGCAGCCCTATCACTCTGGCACAGAAACTGAAGGAGAGAGGTATCCAGCCCATTGATACTTCCCAATAATAGTAGTGACTAATGTTTTTGAGTTCTAACCATGCATCATGTACTATCCTAAATGATTTATACAAATCATTGTTTCATCTTCACAATCCTGCAACTGAAGCACAGGACTGAAACATATAAGGTCACACATCTACCAAGTCTTGAAACTGAAATTTGATCCCAAGTCTGTGTGATAAAACCTCGTCCTTAGCCACAGTGTCATCATATCCCTTGCCCTTTTCAGACACCCAATCATTTTTTTTTTTTAACACAAGGGGTTCCTATGGCTCTAGATCTATAGCACAAGTTCATAACTCGTGTGGGGGGCATTTTTGCCCCCAGGAGATATTTGGAAATATCTGGAGATAGTTTTGGTGGGCACACCTGGGGTGAGGAAATGCTACTGGCATCTTGTGGGTAGAGGTCAAGGATGCTGCTAAACAGGGCAGTAAGAGGATCAATAACAATACCATGTAAAGCCATTTTGGAACCTAAGACAAAAGGGAAAACCAGCAATACTGATCCTGTCTTTATTAAATTTTCATATTTTGTTCATCATGGATGTAGGGGGCATTAATTTCAATTTTTGAAAATATATTAGAATATTACTTATGTTGATTACTGATTTTTTAAAAAAAATATATCTACCTTTATGATGTTTTCAGTGTTCTTTCTTTCTTTTTAACATTTATTTAAATTAGTTTCAAGTATACAGTACATTGGTTAGACATCTATGTAGTTCATAAAACGATCACCCCAATTGCTCCCTCCCTTCCCTGGCCCTCCACCTAGCCATCATATTAATGCTAACTGCATTCCCTATGTCGTGTTCCCCATCTCCGTGATTACTGATTTTTGATGTCCCTTTAACTTTTGTGCCCATGGCAAGTGCCTCACTCACCTCATTCACTTTACCCTAGTCCTGGCCCTGCTGCAAAACATTCTACAGTGCATAGGACAGTCCCTGAAACCAAGAATTATTCAGTCCACAATGTCTGTCTTGCCAAGGTTGAGAAACACTAGCCTGAAGTACTGGAGGAATTTTCCCTATGGAAGGGCAAAAGGGGAATAAAACAGCAGCACCATAATGTGAGTCTTAAAAATAGCCACTATTTACAAAAACTATTACTCTAATCTAGGTACTGCTGCATGTGTGTTATTTTATACAGGTGTTTATCTTTTATTAAACCCACCCTGCCTTGCCCTCCAGTATCAGAACTGTCCTCTAGCCATTAGTTAGGTCCCTGAACTATACTTGCATAGGGAAATAATGTAATGTATTATTGTTCCAACTATACATGTAAAAAGGTTTTGTTTCCCCCAACAACAAAAAATATGCTTCAAATTCCCTCCTAATAAATTTGGTGCCCATTTTGCTAAAGAGTGTCACTGTTGTAAATTTTGGAGCTGTCTGAAGACAGTCCATTGTTGCAATCCAAGTGCTCCAGAATATCTTTTTTGATGTAATAATATGATAAGGAGTGTTAACTCAACTTTAAGCCATAGAGATGTTCTTAGCAAACACTCTCTGTAATTGTCTTATGCTGTTCTGAATGGTAAACTCCGTGGTGCTGCAGAAAGCTGGAGGACTTCAAGGGCAGAGAGGACTAATTTCCTATCCCTTCTCTATTATTTAGTACGTATATGACCTTGGACAAAGTAGTTAACTTTTCAAGGTTGGCAATAAAAATATTACCTAGCTAGTGAGGTATTAGTGTGAGAATGAAATGTGATAGGTTAATATATACGATGAATGTTAGTTCTACTCCCGCCCTTGAAAAGTATATCAAGATGGACACATTTTATTCAAAGAAAAAGCTTCATTGTTCTGATTTTTTAGAAATCTAAAACTTGCTGCTACTTGCAAATAAACTAGATATCATCATCTTTAGCTGAAAAAAATAGCAATAATAGTAAAACAATGTGACTTGAAAGTTCTTAGAAGTTTTCACTATGAAAATCCATTAGAGTATCTCTCTTCCACACGTCTCCATCACTTTAAGGCTCACAAGCTATTCATTTCTTTCTCTAGTTTTTCCTGAAGTAGGTCTTTACCTTATTCCTAAAGCCATCTGGGCCAGTTTAGCTCAGTCAGAACTCAGAGCTAATGAAGCCAAGGTCAGGGCTGGATCCCCATGGAGAGCAGCTAGCTTTGCTCCCTTCTTTGGTCGCCTACCCTGCTTCCCTAACCCTACCAGCTGGCTTTTCACCATGTGTTGCTACCAGGGGGCGGGTGAGAAGAAGACTGTGGCTGTGGACCTTCACTACTAGCAATACAGCTGAACTCCTGAGCCTTTGTATGAAAAGGGATCCGCATGAAAACCAATCCTCAATTGCATTGGGCCTTGAAGACAGATGATCAGCACTGATGGTCATATAAAGGCACTGATCACAGTACAGGTTATAATCACTGTACAGATTTTAATTATTTTCTTTCTAATTTACTCCCTTTTCCTGAATGATTGGTTCCACCAGAAAGTGGCAGCTACTTCCCGATGCTCTAACATGGTCCTTGGTCATTTAAGGCCATGTAACTGGTGCTAACTATTGTCAGCAACGCCATGGCAAGAACCTTCTGTGAAGCTTGCAACCAAGGTTAAACATTGGGAAGAGACTCTTGTTAGTAGTATCCAATTACTGTTGCTATGATACATTTGGCACATTCACTGCAAACATGAACAAAAAACCTCCTGATCCAAGGTGGAGACAGTTTGTCATGTAGCTTTTGATTTTTCTTCTGTTGCATGTGTTACTTTTAAAGGGCATTTGCTAACCCATTACACCTGTATCACAGAGCAGCACGTTTTCCCATTTTTATCAAAATTATCAGCCTAAGTTCCTAATAAAGAGAGTTTCTCCTAGGTGTTCTTACCTATTTCATTTATTACTATCAAAATAGGATTGAAACTAATTTAAATCTTTTCAAAAATAATATCTAAATTGTGCTCAAACATTGTCTTTAGTGTGTGCAGGATGTTGACCTCCTTTTTTTGGAGGGAGTTTATGATATCAAGGCTTTTCTGGCAGCAATATATGTAAAGAAAAAAAAGGAATCACATTTGTATGGATAAAATTATACACAGCTCAGGCTAGAGAAGTGTCAGAGGGAAGGACTCTTTATTGTGGAAAATTTTCAACATGTAAAAAAGTAGATTAATATAATGAACCTTCAGGTATCAATCAGCCAGTTTTCATGACCATATCTGTTTCATCCCTACCCTAATTCAGACTCCTTCCCAATTATTTTGAAGCAAGCCCAAGAGATCTCATTTCATCCATAAAATCTTTAATAGTTATTGCTAAGTAAAGATTTCAAGAACATTTTATATAGGTTTGAAAAATGGCAGAAGATCCTGTGATAGGAGAAAATATCCTGAGTAGTGTTGGCTTTCCTGCATCACATTTTTTTTTTTTTGCATCACAGACCCTTAAAACCTGGAGAATTGACTGGAGGGGCCAGAAGGGACCAGGATGTTTGAGAATCCTCAGAGGACTGTCACTAGATGAGGCAAAGATGCTAATATCCAGGTGAGTATTACACAAGAAGTCTGCCACCAAGCTGTCCTGCAGTCTATATAGCTCAAAAGAAGAAGAAAAAAGTTGAATCAATGATAATAAGGGAAGCTCATCAAAAGGAGCGTACTAAGTGAAAATTTAACACATTGCTCTTATTTCTTTAAAAGTCGCCCCAAATCATCATAATAGTCATTAACATTTATTAAGCACTTAGTATATACCATGTACAGTTTATGGATTATCTCTTGTAGTCCTCAAGATATCTGTAATAAGTACTGTTATTATCCTCATTTTACAGATGAGGAAACAGGCCTACAGAGGCCTGAGGATGGGGTTGTGATCTCAATGCAAGCAGTCTGATTCCAGTGCCATTGTTTGTAACCACTACGCATTTCTGCTTTTCAACTAGCTTTGAAAGTAGTAGGTAGTGGTTAAGTGTAGCTGTGTTAATAGTCAGCTCTTTGTGTCTGTGGGTTTTGCATCCTCAGATTCAACCATGCAGAGATTGAAAATATTTGGAAAATAATATCCTAGGAAGTTCCAAAAATCAAAACTTGAATTTGCCATGCACTGAGTACTATACCAAATCCTTGCAAATAAAGTGATGTGTAGGCATACCCTGCTATAGTCTATATGCAAATATAGGGTATACACAACTACTATACCATTTTATGTAAGGGATTGAGCATCCATGAATTTTGATATCCATGAGGTGGTCCCAAAACCAGTCTCTTCCCCAACCCCCGTATACTGAAGGATGGCTGTACTTTTATTTTTGATTCATAAGATTTAGAAAATGTATAGCTATAAATCCATGGGCACTGAACCTTAATAGAATCTCAGCTAAGGCTCATACCTTAGGTGATTTGCAACATATGCCTCTGTCATTCATTTATTCATTCAGCAAACATTATTTGAGCCCCTACCACCAAAGTATACATATGCTAGACATTGCTGTATGCCAGGATCACTCCTGCCTAGGTGCGTCCTTGAGTGCAAACTCTTTTTGCTTTAGGATGGGTGTATCTCTTTCAAAAGTGAAGCATGCCAAAATGAAATTTTGAATGTGCAGTCCTTTGGACTCTTGGTTGTACGTAAGAGACCTGCTTTAACTAGTTTAGGCAAAAAGGCAGAATTATTTCTACAGACCCCAGGGTTCTCAAAGAACCCAGGGATAAGAATGCAGCCAGGCTTCAAGAATGACCTGAGTCCAGACATTGGGATGGTAGTGAGGACTTTTCTTTCACTCTGTCTCATCTCTGCCTCTCTCTGTAGGTCAGCTTATGTTTCTTTCTCTGCTCCCCAGGCTGAATGACAGTAAATGGCTATCCTTAGCACCTGTATTCATATTATAGGTCCAGCTACCCAGAGTGAGACCAAGTTTCTTTTAGTCTCAATTACAGATGCATGGATGGCTGCTCATCCCTGGACCTGTGGTCAAGGAGGGGCCATGTACAAACATGGCTGGCAGTAGCCACCCCTATAACTAGGAGGACTGAGAAGGAGGATCAGTACCCAGAAAAGGAAGACAGAGGGAAGGTAAGTAAGACAATAAAATAGGCATTCAATAAAAAAAGTGGTAACAAGTACTATAGAAGCACATCAAAATACATGTATTCAGGTGTCTTAACCTTCTTTCTGAGATGAAAATTAAGAATCCAAATCAAATATTACTCAAATATCTGCCATTTGTCCACAATCATGGCAATTATTATATAACATATATAGCATAGTATCAAATGCCTTGATTCTAGAAATATTTGAAGTCAATATCAATTGGATCACAAAAAATTCTCACTGAATATCTCCCATGGTCAGTTGGAACTTCTTTCAGTTTTATTTCAGGTACCTACAAGTTCCTAAATAGGAGAGGAAATTTATAAACTTATGCTGATCCAAGTTCTTGAGACTGGAAAAGGAATTAGCTCTTTGCTTTGCACAACTGTGAGGATACAATGAATGATACATGATTAGTCCCTTAGCACTGGTAATTGTACTTTTAAAAATAATAAGATTTCCAGCTCCAAATTATATTCAGAATTAATCTAATAATACCCCACAATATGCACTGCATTCCTGTAATGGGTGTCTTTCACCTTTTAGCATTAGCTAATATGTCATTGTACCTTGCAAATAATACTGCATACTGCATAGTCTACCTATAACTGTGTTGTTTAAACTGGGAAAAATCTCATTTTCTAGGTGTAGTGGTGATTTTCAGCTATTTAAACCCAATTTTACACTCAGTGAAGGAGATGCAAGCAGTTATAACAATGTGTTCTTGAAATTGGCATGAGTCATCAATGGCCTCAAATATTTGGCCAGTGGAATCTGGTGGCATTTGAGAAGACGCAGGCTACATAAAATTGAACAGGCTGTCTGTGTTTCTCATTCCCTTTTGTCAGAAGAGGGGGAGCCTCAACTCCTTAGGAATGAGCTCTGTGCAAAAAGGATCTGACTTTCTAGTTTATACTCATGAAAAGTCATTGAGGGGATGCATGTAAATAAGGGTTGCAGGGTCAGTCCTTCAGTCTTAAAGCCAGAATGATGCTTAACATTCCAGACCATGGCCTTCCGCAAACCACCAGAAGCCTCTTCAAAGGCCACCTCTGCCCTGTTCCCACCCTGTTAGCACAAGGTGGAAATTCCATTTTGAGTTCTATAATAAGAAAAATCAATAACATTTTTATACTGTTTCACCATTTACAAATCACTTCCACGTACATTTCTCATTGGATTAGGACCAGACATTTTATAGAGAAGGCTATTTAGTGTAAGAAAGAGTAAGTAACCTGTACATGGTTACAGAGCCATTAAATCACTAAGCCAGGACTGAAATCGAGGTTTTTGACTCCAAATCCTATTTTTTCCCAAGTGTTGTTGGAAAATCTCCAAACCAAAGGATACCATGGCTTCTTGTCTCTAGAAAACTAGATAAAAGATTTTAGGACAGTTGTAGAGAGCAGGAATAAGGAAGTTGATACTTCACAGCTCAAAGTTTGGTAAAACACAGTTAATGTTAACATTCCTCACAATTACATCAAAAAAAACACACTTCAGGACTTTAAGAAGTGATATGCAGAAAAAAAAGAGCCTATTCAGATAAGATGTTTGAAGACCTTTATTAGTATTTGCTTACCTAGCTCATCTTCCTGTTTTCCCTCCCCACTGAAAAAGCAAGAAGATCATTGGGAGGTTAAATTTTTTTAAATACATAATTTTATTCAGATTTATTCACACAGCAGATCTAGGCATCCAGCTTTGGGGAAATCCATAGCACCACCTTTAAAAAGCAAGCTCCATTTCATGATTTTTTGTTTAGTCTAGTGATTAAGATTTTGTGCTCTCTTGTGATTTTAAAATGACTTAAAACCTGACTGTTTCCTCCAGAAGCACAGCAGTGGCATAAAGGGGGATCAGTCTGTAGTTCTAGATGTTTTTCTTACAAGATTGTGTTTGCTTTTCTCAGTTATTCTTCATCTTATGGATGCTGCTGCAAAGCTATTGCTGGTCTGATTTTTAATCATGAGCAGGAGACTTGTAACTTTTTAAACTCCTCCCTTACAGATTCTTAACTACAGATACCATTGAGGACACAGCCAGGACATACTGTTGAACCTCTCTAAGTTTATGTAAACATTAAATATAAATATGAACCTCATTGTGCCTTCTTCCCCCTAGAAAAGGAAAGTTATGGCACTTGCACAGTCAGAATTTTCTACATATAAATCTGAGTGAAAGAGGACTGGGATTTTAATGGGTGATAATAGTTGCATTATGGCCAGTTAGTGGCCTCTTGAGTGTGTGGTAGAATGAATCCTTTGCTTGATACATTCCCACCTGAACCAAACACTGTTATCTTCTTATTTCTTACACCCTTTCCCACTCACCTGGAACAGAACACTTCCCTTTGTTGTATCTTATCTAAGAACAAGGAAATGCCACTAGCTACAGGTAAATATGACCTTTGTGAACTGGCAGAAGCCTTCCTCAATGGAATGGTTTGGAGCTCTGGTTTCCAACATGAGATTCATTTCAAAGTAGACTAGTCAGAGTTTATACCTAACCATGGATTCATTGATAGTTGCTGATTTGTTGATATAATTATGTCTAGTGCTAGTAAAAGCCATATTACTTGCATTTACAGAAAGTTTGTTAAAATTTCTTAAAACAAGGAGTCAATCATATAACATTTAAAAAATGTAGTTGACTTTGTGATAGACAAGTGATACTGACTGCTAAATTAATATTCTTTATAAAATGTCATCATTCATATATTTAGAAAGTTTTAAGTAGACATGGATAGTTATATAAAAATAGGGTTGTCCAATGAAATACAGAGTGCTCTGTTAAATTTGAATTTCAAATAAACGATGAGTATTTTGTTGTTGTTGTTGTTTAAGTCCATCCTGTGCTATATTTGGGGCCCATTTACACTAAAAAATTGTTTATTGTTTATCTGTAATTCACATTTGACTGGGTATCTTGTATTTTTATTTGCTAAATCTGGCAAGCCTAGTAAATAGCACCTATTTCTCCATGATATGGAGCTATCAGATCAAATAGCAATCATTCTTAATGCACAGCTCAATTGAAATAAGCCTGTTAATAACAGGCAATCAACTGGAAAAGAGTATGTTTCAGCTGAATCTATATTAGCTAGTCTATTTTACAAATAATGACAGAATTGTGCATAAAGAACTGTATGCTTTTATTCATTCTGAGTTCTCTGATTCCATATTGTAATTAACCATGTAGTAGCAGAGGGAATCTTGGGACAATGTGTCCTCCAGCTGTGACAGAGAGCCAGGCAGCAATTAGGAAGAATTGCAGGAGCTTACTAGGCATATGTTTGGATTTCTTTTGCTGCTATTAGAACAGACTACAGATCTGTAAAGGTGATTAGTCCAGAGTACTCTACAGCTTCAGCCAGGATCAAAAACATCTATAGTGTTCTGTGAACTGCTTTTAATGTAAAGAAGATTTTAAGATTATTCTGTGAAAGAAGTGATTAATATTGAGAGCAGCAGCAGCAGCAGTTGCTATTTGTTGAAGGTTGACTAGAGCCAGGCACTGTGGTGGGCTCCTGACTTCTTGTTGGATGTTGGCTGATTGTGGAGTCCATGACTTTTCTAATAGACCACTCTGCATTCTCATGTATAGGTGGCACTGGAAAGAGGTTGTAGATAATTAAAAGGAACTTAAATGTTTGATATGTTTTTGTTTTGTTGTTATTATTTATTAAATGTTATTTTTATTACTAGCAGCAATAACATAAGGGCTCACTGTGTGCCACACTTTATACTTTTAATGCCATTTCTCATTGACTCCTCATAACAGTTCGATGAGTAGGCTTTATTATTCTTCTTCTTTTAAAAATAATGAATCTGTAGCTCAAAGATATTATATAATTTAACCAAAGTTACTTGACAGAACTAATTCTAGAATTCTAACTTAGGTAGAAGTTCCTAACCACTCTGCTGAATTACTTCTGTAAATGACTAACTCCGTACAGAAGTATCTTAACTTAAAATATGGTCCATGCTTTAACAGGTTACTTAAGCATTTGAGGTGTGGATTAATGGAAAGTTCTGCATTGGATTTTCAGAATTTACTCACAGTGTAATATCAATTTAAGGATATTGTGCTTTAAGAATCAAAATACTTTTGATAGGAAATTAATCTCATTAATTTTCTTAATTTTATTTTCTACCTCATCCTTAAAAGCATTTAAGGCAAGTTAACTTTTGTACTCATTTATTTTCTGTTAAGATAGGGTTTTTATTTTGCAGTAATTTATTTAGCAAACCCTTTCAGAATGTCTCTGTGTTTGACTCTTGCCCTTAAGAACATCACCTGATCTGGGAAAGAGACAGGTAAAACAGAATTACCACAAAGTCATCCTCTCAAAGATTTGGAAATAGTCCAGAGATTAAATCTGCTCCAACATGACCTGCAACAAGAAAAACAATATAAACATTTCAATTTTCACCATCCCTGCTCCAATTCAGAAATTACCACAGATTTTCCCTTTTGCAAGATGAGGGCAGTAATCTCTTTTCTGTTTTCCATTTTAACTCAGAGTGTTAGCACCCTCTGGGCTTCCCCACTTCAAGAAATGATTGGCTGTACTTTTTGCTGCCACTTTGGTCACCTGATCTAGGATAAAAAGGAAATGTGAAGTTTTGATGATTGCTCCTGCAGAAACCAATTCTGATGGGCTGGCCTCAGGTGGGAGGATGAGTCTACTGATGGATATAACAAGATGGTCTTCCCATTAGATTATATTTAAGATGTGCTGGCTCCTGTCTCTCCTCCTTACCTCAGTGAAATTGCACAGAATTAGAAGAACTCTAATTTTCTGGATGAGGATATTGAGGCTCAGAGAAGGGAAAGGACTTGATTATGGGAAAGATAGCTAGTTAGTTACACAGGCAAAACTAGAACCTGTGGCTCTCACTCCTAGTCTAAAACTCTTGGTCTCATATTCTTCAGACTCAGTTTGGGTTCTCAAGATCTCTTCTTTGGTCTAGAAACAGATTCTATAGAGTTTCTAATAGAGTATAACCATCATTTACCCAGAGCAGAAGCTGGTCTAGTGGGAGTCATGAACTAGATTACATAATCTTTCAGATTAGAGAGCTTTCATAACTAAAGGCACAAATCTGAAATGAAGCATAAATTAAAATAACAACCCCTCCCCACCAAAACAAAGCAGTTAGTGGTTTGTTATTATTCCTTTGGAAATGTATTTTTAAAAAATGCTTTTTGGAATTCTTCAAAGGAAGAAACTAGAAAGCTGGCAATGGACGTACAGTAATAACTATGTGCAAGAAGTGCCATTGCAGAAGGTAGATTATAACTGGGACACTGGGATACCTTAGTCACTTCCGTTGATTGAGAATGAGGGAGATGGATTTCTTTTTTACTTGCAATTGCATTCTTTATATATGTGTTCTGAGTAATAACATTTGATCCCCAATTTTATCTTAACTCTCCTTGAATAAATCTGAAACTGTGACTATGCTACTTAAAAATAGCCAGCCAGAGAAAAAGACAACCAGCACAGTTATTTGATAATATATAGATCAAGCTGAATTTGTGTGGCATTTTGTAGACCCTGCTTTGGTCAGGCAAGCAAGGATTGATAATTAACATTTCCCAAATGCTTTAAAATTATTCCTTGATCACAATAGCACATCTGTAAAGACATTTTCATATGAGAAGCATAAGACTCTGATCTGTTTAGATCAGACAACCTGGTCCCCAATTGGCAGCCTCCATTTACAAATGTCATGTTCCAGATGTTAGTATGTAAGTCAGTTGAGAACCTGGAGCATGTTTTCCTGTAGAAGCAATATTATTTATGATGGTTAGTCTCTTAGGCTACCTGGAAAACGCTATTGCCCTTGAATCACATTTTGGATTGGCTTACAAGTCTATTTAAACCATGGTGTAATTGATAGGCAATAGTGTCTGCCAGTTAGCCTAATAAACTAATAGAGAAGTGAGACCCATTTTCTCCGAAGAGACCCGGAAGGAATTGATGTGAGTGCTACGATTTAGATTGCAGAACTAAAATAAATCATTGATAAATCCCCCAAGTTTGATTTGCCCCTATCATTCCTCATTTGTAAAGGGCTAAGCTAGAATAACTCGATGCGGTGCTGTCAGTGCAGCAGCTGCTGTAGGGAGACCTGGCCTGAGAAGTCTGCCTTGAGAATTCTATGGCCAGGGCACTGACACTCATTTGCTCTGTAATATTGGAGAAGTGAGCACCCTTCCCTGAATGGCACTCAGGAAAGTGAAGTTAGACCTGTGGGGAGATGTGTCCCTGGTCTGCTTGGGTTCCAGCTGATCTCCTGCCCCATCCTGGCACCACCACTTCTGCCTGGAGAAGGGGTGAAGGAATGGAAGAGAACTGACAAAATAACAAGGTGTTCAAGTTCTTGTTTTTTTAAAATTAAAAATAGAAATGTATATACATGTATTTCTATGTATGTATATATACATATACACACATACATGCATTATATATGTGTATATGTGTATGATTATAGAAATAATATGTATCAATTGTAAAAAAAATCAACATAAATATTAAAAATAATAAAATCACATTTGTTTATGATTCCACCACCTGCAGATAACTGCCAATAATATTTTGGTGTATATGCTTATTAAATAACTTTATCTATGCTTGTGGGTATACACACACCTTTCTAAAAATTACAACTAGATCATACTAATATTGTTCGATGACTAAAAAATTTTAATAATATCATATTGCAGATATTTACATGTCAATAAATATAAATCTACTTATTCTAAAAGAGAAGAAAATTTATAATAAATAAATATAGATCTACTTCGGCATTTTTAACAATGACTTGATAGCCCATTGTATGGATAAACTATCTTTTGTTTAACTGCTCCCCTATTGATGAGCCCAACTTCTTTTTGATGAGCTGTACAGACTTTTCTGCTTGGCTTGTGCTGGCTCTGGAGAGATATTGCTAATACTGTATTTCTTCCCAACTTCACTTCAGTCTGTCATGGTGGGTGTATTTAGGTCATGGAAATAGGGAAATGCTACAAATATTTTTTTTTCTCCCAGAGCCCCTCAGCTCACTCCTTGGCTTCACTTTGCCTAACTCGGGTGGTCTGAGGAGGGGGGCATGCATGGAAGTACAGGAACTGACAACAGTCACAGTAACAACCAGATTTGTAGCTAATGCTTGAGTCAAAAAGTACAGGCATTGGATTTTAACAATGATGTATAAGTAATAATAAGGTTTTGGAGGCCATGTGTTTTGGCAAATAAATTAAAGCTTTGTTATCTGTTAACCTAGTAATGACTTTCAGATTGAATAGATCACAGGTGAGTAGCAAAGCCAGTAAAAGAAAAATCTAAAAGAAGATCACAACTGGTGTTTTGGCTTTTCAGGGATTTTCATTGTTTCTGTCAGGGAAAGAATGCTTCCTGGTAGAATGGCTCCTGTTATCCCCCAATATTTGTTCTCTATACTGTGAGATTTTAAACCTGTGGGTGCAATACCGAGGATAAGGGGTGGCACTTCTGGATTCTTCTTTTCTGGTAAGGGTAGGACTTATCAGGTTCCGGTGTTTGGAAAGAGTGGAAAAGAGGGCCAGAGAAATATGGGACTTACTACCCTTAGGGATGTCATAGATATGTCACTTCACTACAGCCTGTTTTGCCTTTTGCCTCGACAAAGTAGCAAGGATATAGTGTTATAAGACATCTCATTAATCTAAGGGTTGTTAACTGCATCAGTGCACGTCTCTCTGTCCCTGAGACACACAGTACTTTGAGCACCTCAGAAACTCTGCTCTACAACATTCTTTTTTGTTTCTTAGATTCCACATATAAATGAAATCATATGGTATTTATCCTTCTCTGACTTATTTCACTCAGCATAATAACCTTTAGGTCCATTCATATCTACAACATCCTTTTTTTCCCTCTCACATTACTTTTAGGAGCACAGGGTGGTAAAGAGTGTAGGCTTCAGAGTCCTAACAGATTTGGATTCGAAGCCCAGCTCTGCCACTTATAAACTATGTGACCCTGGGCATGTTATATAAAATCCACTTTCTGCCTCAGTTTATTAAACTATAAAATAAGGATGATAATGTTTGTCTTGTAGTTGTGTTGTGAGACTTAATCAAGATGATGCATATAAAGTGCTTATTACAGTGTGTGGCATTTAAAATAAGTTCGATACCATCATGATTCTTGTATTCTCCATACATTTTACAGAAATGTAATCGAAAGGACCCTTCGACTACTCTCAGGTGCCTCTAAGTGATCTTTAAAACGATCAAACTCTGCTCTGATAAAAATCATTTCCTACTGAACACAATACACACTCCCTAATTCATCTCAGCTTCAACTTTTTCTCATGAAACAGCTACTGAAAATGTTCTCCATCCTCCCCATCCTTTTAAGTTTGTCTCCTCCAGGCAGCCTTCCCTGACCACCCCAGCCCACAATACTTGTGTACACTCACATAACTGATATCCTTCAGCAATTAAACTCCTTCTTCCTCTCAGGATCACCCAGTTGGCCCTGAACCTTGCACTAACTAGTGGCAGATCTGGAGCTGTTACAACAAAATGACCATCTAACCCCTTCATCCTGTGATAACTCCTCCAAATTTATCAGACATAGCAGTGAGACCTACATCAATCCAGCTGTGCATGGGAAATAGGGTTGCCAGATTTAGCAAATACAAATACAGGATTCCCAGTTAAACTTGAATTTAACATAAGCAGCAAATATATTTTTTTAGTGTGAGTATATCCCGGATATTGTGTGGGTAATACTGATACTAAAAATATTTATTGTTAAATTTCAGTTTAAGTGGATATCCTGTTTTTTTTTTTTTGTTTCTTTTTTTTATCTGGTAACCCTAATTGGGAATTAAGGAGAAAGACCTTGAGAAGGCAAAAGAGCTGTGACAAATCCTGGGCATGAAAGTACTTTGTGACAACTGACTCATTTAACAAATGCCTTTTAACCTATTTCCTCATCTGGTTTCTCTGTTTACCAGGGCCAATATATATAAGTCGTTCATTGGGTTCTTACAATATCATTTTTTCTTGGGGGCACCATTCATAATGTTGACATTAAGATTTACTTATAACTATTTTCTGGCAGATAAAAGTAATGTGTCTTGCTCCAACAAAATTAGCATGCATGACATTTTTTTTTTTTTTGCAAATAGAATTCAGCATCTCAAGGAAGGGTTTTATATCAGGTTTATACCAAGGTATCATATGGCCAGTGGCCACCCTGTACTCATCACAGATTAGCCATAAAATGTGCTGCAGGTTTTTCAAAACATGGGCTGTGACCCAATAATGGGCTGGAAATCATTTCAGTGAGTCACAACTAACATTAGTAATGATGATGATGATGATGATGAAGATGATGATGATGATACTGTGGCTGCTGCTGCTGCTGCTGGAATAGAATAGAATATCAGAATGTGTTCCATATCATAATTGTGCTGTTGAAAATTTCGATTATGTTATATATGTGTCTACTGGTGGAGATAAAAGTATATTTCTGATTGTGTCTCACTGTCAAAAAGTTTTGAAAGGCACTGATGTGATAAAGACCTTGCAATCTGAGACCTGCAGATTAGGGTCCGAATCCTTATTTTGCTATATGCTTGTTGTGTAACCTTAGGCAAATGACTTGACTGTTCTGGGCCTTGGTTACCCGATCTGTAATTTGGGGATAATAATTATACTTGCCTCGAGGGTTTTTCTAAGGATTTAATTATTAATCCATGCAAAGCACTTAGCACAGGGCCTGGCATGTAGCAGAGGATCAATGCAGTTTTTGCTGTTATTATCAGTGATTAGCCTAGAGCTGAGAGGCTTGGAAGAGACAGGCTCATTAACTATGGGTGAGCAGTGACAGCTGACAGCCAGATGTGGAAAGAGAGAATTCAGAATAATGCAAAAGCTGATAGGTACAATAAAGGATATTCATATTGATGACCCTGAATCATTAGGAAAAGGTTAAATTATGCCCAGAATGTTCCACTGAATAAAACAAATTTGTAATACATTTAGAAGGCCTTCTAGTGAAAATGATCCAAATAAGCAAGATGAACACTTAACAGAAAATATTAGATAATTGGACAATTAATTTATATGGAAGTTCTGCTTCTACCTCTAGTCTGGATAAATGAGATACTGCAGCCTGTAGTTTTCCTGTAAGCAAGTCCTGACTCCCAGCTAGGTCGCAGGCTCCTTAAGGCCACAGACTGAATTTTGCATTCCTCCTAGATCTCCTGCAGAGTCAGCATGGGGCCAAGCACACAGCTGTTAGTCCCAGGTTCCCCATTTTCCAGGCAAAAATGTGGAAGCAGCTCCTCACTCTGTATGTTAGGACACGTCTACAAAACTAGACCAGGTACTAGCCCACACTGTGGGTGGAGGGTGGTGGTCTTCCCTTCACCCTGCTCCTAGCTAGCTTTGGGAGATAAGAGAGCAGGGGTAAATATGTAACCCTTCTCTTGCATAGATATGTGGCTGCTTGCTAATACTTGCCAGGTGATCATCTGTTGTGTGTGTGTGTGTGTGTGTGTGTGTGTGTGTGTGTGTCAGAGAGAGAGAGAGAGCAAGAGAAAGAGAGAATGAATTATGATTTCAGAGCTTTATAAGACTGGTGTTCAAAATCCTTTTGAGTATGAAGACCCTTTATTTATTTTTAAATTTATTGAGGTGACATTGATTAATAAAATTATATGTTTCAAGTGTACAATTCTATAATTCATCATCTATATATTGCATTGTGTGCTCACCACACAAAGTCAAATCTCCTTCCATCACCATATATTTGATCCCCTTTACCCTTTTCTACCTCCTCCCTCTCTCTTTCCCTCTGGTAACCATGAAACTGTTGTTTGTGTCCATGAGTTTTTGTTTGCTTGTTTTCTTATTAGTTTATTGCTTTTAGTTTTATATTGCACATATGTGTGAAATCATATGGTTCTCAACTTTTTCTGTCTGACTTATTTTGCTTAGCATGATATTCTCAAGATCCATCCATGTTGTTGCAAATGGCAGTATTTCATTTTTTCTTATGGATGAGTAGTATTCCATTGTATATATGTACCACAGCTTCTTTTTTTATTATTATTTTCTGTTTGGATGACCTGTCTATATCCTACAGTGGCATATTTAGGTCCCCTACTATGATAGTGTTTTGGTCTGTTTCTCCCTTTAGTTCTGTTAGTAATTGCTTTACATATATCGGGGCTCCCTGATTGGAAGCATAGTTATTAATAAGTGTTATGTCTTCTTGGTGCATGATTCCCTTTATCATTATGAAGTGTCCCTCAGTATCTTTCTTTATCTTTTTATTTTGAAGTCTATTCTCTCTGATATTAGTACTGCTACTCCCACATTTCTCTGAATGCCATTTGCTTGAAATATCATTTTGCAACCTTTCACTTGGAGTCTATATTTATCTTTGGAACTGAGATGTGTCTCCTGGAGGCAGCATATGGTTAGGTTTTGTTTTTCGATCCAATCTGAAATTCTGTGCCTTTTTACTGGTGACTTCAGTCCATTTACATTTAGGTGATTATTAAAATATGAGGTCTTCTTATAGCCATTTTTAATCTTTTTGAATTCCCAAGCTCCAGCTTGTTCCTTAGATTTGGGAAATTCTCATCAACTATTTGTCTGAAAATGTTTTCTAATCCCTGCTCTTTTCCTCCCCTTCGAGAACGCCCATTATTCCTATATTTCCTCTCCTGATGTTCATTCTTGGAGGGTTATGGGGGAGGGGGCCCTCTAGGCTGGGGATGGGGCTGTGGCTCAGCCTTACATTTAGCAACTGCGCTGCGTAATAATCAACTCTTATTTCTCTGCCTTCTCCGATTCTCTGCCATCCCTGCTTCTCTGCTTTCTGCCCTGAACCCTGGGCACTGCCACAGGCCACAGGGAGCTCACAGCTTTCCCAGGCAGGGCTGTTCAGGGAACTCACTGCACCTTTTCCCCTCCCCCTCTCCTACAGGGAGCTCCAGCTGTGAGAGGCAGCTTCTTTGTTTCTCCCAGTCCACCACCTGACACCTGGGGTTCTGATCCGTTGTAGCTATTATGCACAGATCCCATGCTCAGACGTGCTGGTGTGCAGCCTGGGTGTTTTTTGTTGAGTTAGAATGTTCAGCTTATTGTTGTTTCAAGGGGAGAGATCGGGGACATCTCTCACTCTGCTGTTTCTCGCAATATGTACCACATCTTTATCAAACATCTATCGAAGGACACTTCAGTTGTTTCTATGTCTTGACCACTGTGAATAACGCTGCCAATGAACATAGGGGTACATATATCTTTACAGATAAATGTTTTCAAATTTTTGGGGTAGATACCCAAAAGAGGGATTGCTGGTCATATAGTAATTCTATTCCTAATTTTTTTTTCCATAGTGACTGTACCAATTTACATTCCCACCAATAGTATATGAGGGTTCCTTTTTCCCCACAACCTCTCCAACACTTATTTTTTGCTTGTTGGTGATATCCATTCTAGCAGGTGTAAGATGGTATTCTCATCATGCCTTGACTTGCATTTATTTCCCTAATAGCTAGTGAGGTTAAGCATCCTTTCATATGTCTATTGGTCATTTGTATGTCTTCTATTCAGATCCTCTGCCCATTTTTTAATTTGATTGTTGTTTTTGTATGTTGAGTTATATGAGTTCTTTGTATATTTTGGATATTAGGTGTTGTTTGCAAATATCTTCTCCCATTTTGTTGGTTGCTTCTTTATTTTGTTGATTTTTTTTCTGTGCAGAAGCTTTTTGGTTTGATATAGGCCTTCATTTGTTTTCCTTTATGTTTTTTATGCATAAAATTATTTCTAAGACTATCTATAAGTTTAGTACCTATGTTTTTTAATCTATTTTATTGTTTCAGGTCTTATATTTAGGTCTTTGATCCATTTTGAGTTAATTTTGGCATATGGTGATAGATAGCAGTCTAATTTCATTCTTATACATGTGGCTTTCCATTTTTCCCTGCACCATTTATTAAAGAGGCTTCATTTCTCCATTATAAGGTTTTTTTGCTCCTTTTTGGAAAATTAGTTGCCCATATATATGTGGATTTATTTCTGGGTTCTCAATTCTGTTCCATTGGTCTCTGTATCTGTTTTTCTGCCAGCACCATACTGTTTTGATTATTGTCTCTTTGTACTATAATTCAAAGTAGAGAGTATAATATCTGCAAGCCTTGTTCTTTTTTTTTCAGGATTGCTTTGGTTATCTGGGGTCTTTTGTGCTTCCATACAAATCTGATGATTTTTTTTTTTTTGTATTTCTTTTTTAAAAAACGCTGTAAGGATTTTGATGGGGATTGCACTAAATATGTATAACGCTTTAGGTAATAAGGTCATTTTAACTATGTTGATCCTCCAATACAAGAACATGGAATATATTTTCATTGCTTTGTGTCTTTTTCAATTTCTGTTAATAATGTCTCATAGTTTTCAGTATATAGGTCCTTTACATCCTTTGTTATGTTAATTCCTAGGTATTTTGTTGTTGTTGTTGTAATTGCAAAAGGAACTCATTTTTTTTATTTCTTTTTTTCTGAAATTTCATTGTTAATATGTAGGAATGAAGCGGATTTTTGTATATTGATTTTGTATCCTGCAACTTTACTGTATTTGTTTATTAGAAACTATTGTTTCTAATAGTTTTTTGGTGGAGTCTTTAGGGGTTTATGTATAAAGAATTATTTCATCTGCAAAAAATGATAGTGCAACTACTTAATTCTCAACTTGAATGCCTTTTATTTTTTCTCTTACCTGATTTATCTGTCTAGGACTTCCAACACGATGTTGAATGACAGTGGTGAGAGAGGAAATCCTTGTCTTGTTTCTGATCTTAGAGGAAAAGCTTTCAAGTTTTCACCATTAAGTATGACTAGCTGAGGGTTTGTCATATATGGCCTTTATTATGTCAAGGTACTTTCCTTCTACACCCATTTTATTAAGTGTTTTAATCATAAATGGATGCTGTATCTCGTCAAATGCTTTTTCTGTATCTATTGATATCATATGATTTTTATCCTTTATTTTGTTAATGTGGTATATCACACTGATTGATTTGCATATGTTGAATCATTCTTGTGCCTCTGTAAATAACACCACTTAATTGTGATATATAATCTTTTAAATGTATTATTGTATTTGATTTGCTAATATTTTGTTTAGGATTTTTGTATCTGTATTCATCAGAGATATTGGTCTGTAGTTTTCTTGTGTTATCTTTGCCAGGTTTTGGTATTAAGGGAATGTTAGACTCACAAAATGATTTAGGAATTATTGCCTTGAAGACTCCTTTTTAAATAATGATCATTTTTATTGAGGAAATCAAACAGCTAATCTTGGGGAACTCTTGATAAAGAATTTTTTTTTAATGAGCCAATGATCACTTTCAAATTCATTTTGGGTTTTTGGCACAGCAATCCAACACTCATGTAGAAAGTCCAAGGTTTCTCTCAAAGTATGGACACATGTAAAAACCTGTTTGCAATTTCCATGAGGTATCTCATTCCATCCCACCCTTCCAACTGCCACATTGACGATAGTTTTATGATTAGAATTTGTTGATTGAGAAAAAATACATTGGCAAAAAATAACTATGGATTCAAAGCACTTTTAATGAATCAATCATAGCTAATGAATCAATCACATCTCTCTTTATTAAAATATATAGCACACATGTGAGTAAGTCACATTTTTGAATACAGTTCTCTGATAGATCCCTGCACTTTTCCTTCTTTGCTGTTGCACAACTTATAATTATTTTACTTATTCATTTGTGAACTAATTTAATGCGTATTGCTCCACTACAGTGTAAGTTCCATGAAATCAGGGACCACCTCAATTTCTGCTTACTCTTTTTTTCTTCAAGGCTCAACAGAGTACCTGGGACCTGGTAAGTGCTCATTAAATATTTGCTAAATGTGAGCATGGGTAACACAGTTTCTAATGCAGCTTCTGGCCTTTCCTGTGGTAGAATTAGTCAAAATTGAGCTTGCCTGAGTTCTGCAGAAGGCAAGAGGCAACAACCTTCTAGGTGAAACTCCACACACATGGGTCTGTAGAATAACTTTATTCAACGAATACAAGTAAGTACAATGTAAGGCTGGGAGAAAAAATAGAGGACCTAAGTTAGTCACAGGGATGAGGAGATGATGTTTGAGCCAATATCAAAAGGATATGTATGAGAACTTTCTGGACAGAATGGACTGCATGAACCCAGGCCCTAAAATTGGAAAGAAGAGAGTGTGCTAGAAAGACCCAGAGAAGGCTCATAGTGTGTCTGCTGAGGAAACTGATGGTAAATCATTAGCTTCTGAGAGAATTTGTAGTTCTGAAGATACAATACTTACATTTTATTCCTTATTTTGAATTGATAACATGTGCATAAGGTACAAATTCAAAAGAAACAAAAGGGAAATAGTGGAAAGTGCATTTCCCTCCTACCCAGTCATTTCTGCCTCTGCCTACCCAGTTTCCTTCCCCAAAAGAACAGCTGTTACCAGTTCTTAAAATGTTCCCTGAAGGAAATTTTCAGGTTGTACTTGTATAAAATAAATGAGTAAATAAATATGTGAAAGAAGAAATGAATATTTTCCTACTTTTCATCCCTTTTGAGATATACACCAACAAACATCTTGCTTACCGAACTTTCTCACTTTTTTCTCTCCGTGTGTGTGTGTGTGCGCATGAGTGCACACGTACTCACTTGCACACACACACAGGCACGCACACGCACACACACAGTTTTACCAAAATGGGGCTATAGAATACAAGTTTTCACTGTGGATACCTTTCTTTAAAAAATGCGCAGCCTTTTTTTCTTACACTTCATACCGCCCCCACAGGTAACTCGTGAATTATCTAGTAAATATCTTTGCATGCCTCCCTCTATGCTTGCATAATTATATAGAACATTTATATTTCATGTTTTGGACATTTTATTTTGTCACAGTGGCATCCTAGTGTGTGTGTGTGTGTGTGTGTGTGTGTGTATTACCACATCTTGCTTTTCTCACTTAACAGTACACCATGGAAACCATCTCATTCTGTTAAATGGTGATGTAAAAGTCTGGGGATTCGATGTGCCTCACAAACATTCCTTCCATTTCTAGTGCTTCTATTTCTATGGAATAGATTCTCAAGAGTGGAATTGCTAGGTTGAAGTGTATCTATATTTTTAGTTTTAGTAGATGATACCAAATTCCTCTCCACACAAGCTGTGAGGATTCATTTTTCCACCAGCAATATATGAGAGGACACTTTCTCCAATGTTTCTGTATTCACTTTAGTAAAAAAAAAAATTTACGGTAACCTTTCAATTTGTTATCAGCTATTTTTGGTCCATATGTGTAATATTTTGAACACTGAAAATACGTAAGTAGACTCACTTTTGAAGCTAGAGTCCTGAGTAGGAAAATGCTTTAATTTTATCCATTTTATTGTAATTTGACTTGTGTCAATAATTACCATGATAGCTACCCGTTGCTGAGCGCTTCTGCTGCATCCAACATTTACTAAGCACTATTTCATTTAAACCTTAGAGCTATGAGGAGACACTCTTATTACTTCCATTTTACATATGAAGAAATTTACAGGAATTGAGGAATTTACCAAACGTTGTACATCTAGTAAGCGGCACAATGGGTCTTAGTTCAGAATGGGAGTCTTCAATTCAGTGCCACTAGACTTTGATTAGTGTGTATCCCTTTGGGCTACTGGAGGTTGAGGCTAGCCCTGATCTTTGTAGAGGTGCACCTTTGCCCTTTGTAGAAATAGTGAAGAGTGAACTGGGGATACATCCAAGGTCCCCAGTGTTCCGTGTTTGGACCAAGCCAACTGGATGTGGGTGGCTCTGTCTTGCAGCTGAGGGAAGTCATGATCACAGGATAAGAGCCTAGAGTCAATGTATGAAGTGGGATTTGGAAGGCTGGATTTTTATCTCTTGTCCCTAGGCAGACTTTCTGTCATTCAGGAGCTGGAAGTCTTTCCTTAGGTGTTCTTCCTCTATGGACACTTTGCTATCAGAATCTTTCTAGGCTATCTCAACAAAATAAAGCAGGCTTCTGGGGAAAAAGTCTTAGAGCCGTTAATCTCCAGGGCCTGAGTGTGTTTTCATTCTTGTAGCTCTCTTTCTGTGCTGACAGGATGCATTCTTTAATGTCACTGTGATAGCATAAGTACTTATGCAAATGAATTGCAGAGACTGTTAATTTCATGAGCACAGAATTCCAGCCAAATCTTCCTCCTGAGAGAAAGTGAAGGACACTTTACACTTCTACCCCAAGAAATACTTACAAAGAGTTAATAAGACGCAGATTGGTTCATCAAGTAAAGGGAATCACTGATATTAATGCTTTGGCTGAAAATAGTTTTTCCTAGAAAGGGTAATCAAAGTAACTATCAATCGTTGAACACCCAGCAAATGGTAAGTGATTTACATACATTATCTCATCTGATCTTCACCACAACCTTAATGAGGTAGGTACCTTTACTATACCCATTTTGCAGATGAACCAATTGAGGCTTAGGGAGATTGGGGACTTCCTCTCTAAGATCATACTATAAGTAAATGGTGGAAGCTGGAATTAGAAACCATGAGTGTTTCAGCCTTCCTTATCCTCTTGCTCAGTTTCCAGCCTGCTAAAGCTTCTGGAGCTATCTCCTTTTATTGGGCAAGTTTCCATTTATCTAAGACTTACTATGTGCTAGGCACTTTACATCTATCCAGTCTGCATGACTCCATGTGCTTTTTGTTCTTTATTCCATATACTCCATCTTTAGAGGAGGTTTCCCTCTGTAGAAGAAATTATGTGCTTCATATTATTTGCAAAGATGTCTGTTTTCACATAGCCCATCATAGGTGGGTCTTGTGTCTGAGTCTTGTAAGTATAAAATAAACTTAGTCATATGCTGTTGTCTCTCATCCCTAAAGAATATTATAGAAATTAGACTGACAAACCTGTTGACTAAAGTTCTCAAGGGAGTTCTTCCTGTGGTGAAAAGCAATAATGACCATAGATCAATTTAGAGTGCAGTGGTGGGCAATGGGAGGAAACATGAGTTTCAAGATAGGACTTCTAAAAGTCTTACCTCTTCCATTGTCAGCTGTGTGCCCTTGGATAAAGGAAGGTGCAAAACCTCTGTGAGCTCACACAAATGGAAGAGGGGATCAAAATGGGAACTCACAAGTCTCCAACCAGCCTTTTTCACAGCAGAGCCAAGGGCTGCAGGCCCCCAAATCTTGCCTTAAACCTCGCTCTCTTCTGCCAACTGAGCTCTAGGTTTCCTTGCCCATTCTGCACAAAAATGCCTACTATATAGAGCAGTCAGTGGTACTTAGTCCTGACTGAACACCAGAATCATGTGGGGACCTTTTAGAAAAAACTATCATTCACTGAGTACCAGTAAGTGACAGGTGATTTATATACGTTATCTCATTTGGTCTTCATTGCAACCCTAATGAGGTAGGTACCATCATTTTGCCCATTTTACAGATGACTCAAAGGGGTCTTGTTCTCTCCCCTAGCAAATTTTATTAATTCATCTGGGTGTCAGAATTTTAAAAAAAGTTTAGTGGCAGCCAGGTGTGAGAGACCCTGACTGGGATTTAGACTGGTGGGTCCTGTTATGGGCTAAATGTTTATGTCCTCCACATTTATATGTTGAATTCCTATCCCCTCAATGTGATAGATTTAGGACATGAGTCCTTTGGGAGGTAATTAGATTTAGAATAGGTCATAAGGGTGGGACCCTCACAATGGGATTAGTGCCTTTACAAGAAGAGGAAGACAGAGCTCCTCTTTCTCTCTGAGCACATATTAAGGAAAGACCATGTGAGTGCATAGCAAGAATGCAGCCATCTATAAACCAGAAAGAGGGTTCTCACAAGATACTAAAGCTGTCAGAACCTTGATCTTGAGTTTATCAGCCTCTAGAACTGTGGGAAATAAATGTCTGTTGTTAAAGCCACCTAGTCTGTGGTATTTTGTTATAGAAGCCCAAGTTGACTAAGACAGGTTCTAACCCTGGCTATGCATCAGAATCACCTGAGGAGCTTGTACAGAATCCACATTTTGGGGGCAGACTCCAGAGGTGGTATAAACCAGTGTTGGGTAACAGAGGACAGGATGTCTCCAGAAGACCTCTGCTAAGATATGATTCATAGGAGAGGAAAAGAGACTTGCTCCACTACTAAATTCTTAATTCAGATCTTCACTGATTTTTTTCTTGACTGCCACAGCAGCATGTTGCCTGACCTTCTGACCTTGATTCTTGTTCTTTTCTAATAAGTTCTTTGCTGTGATAAGGGTGATGTTTCTAAAACACAAATCAGTCTTTGTTGCTCCTCTGCTCAGAATCACCAAGGTAGATTTCTATTTCTAGAAAGAGAAAGATAGAATCAATGTACTTTCCCTTATTCTTTCTGCTAATATCAGCTAAAATCTTGGACATTACTTAGAAAATAAATGTAAGAAGACATTGAAAGGTGGAGAGCAGTAGCCAGACCAAGTAGGGACCTTGGATGTGAATAACAACAGGTGGTGAGTTCTATGGATTTTCTTTTTGACACATATATCTCAAAATTGGAGCTGAGGAAGCCAGGAAACCAGACAAACCAACAGGCACAAACAAGCCTGTATAAAAGCTTATTTTCTCTGGCCCAAGGACTAGGAAAAAGGAAGCCTAGAAATACAGAAAACATTTAGACAATAAGTTCTCTACTCTAGCTAAACACCACAGAAAATATTGTAGCTCAACCCTACCCATGCCACAAAGGCCAAGTGAGGAGTCTAGATTTCCACCCTAAATCTGATGAAGTGCCCCAATCCTCAACCCCTACTGGAGTGTGTCAGAGAAGTGGAAACTTTCAACTCCTCCAGAGGTAATAAAACCTCAAACCCATAGTGTTAGTGGAGACCATGTGGGAAACTGGACTTCCATCTCAACCCATCAATAATGAGGTATATGTCCCTATCTATGTTGGGTGGTACCAGAGGAGACCTGATGGGGATTCAGGAAATTTACCAGCATCAAGCAGTGATGAGGCCATCATCCACAGTTGGTGAATGGAAGCCTTATGGAGAGCAGGAATGAGGCACCCCTGCTCTTCCAGCCAGAATAGTATCAGTGGGGGTCTAGTGGAAGCCCAAATTCCCACTTCTATCCAACAGTGAGTGATAAGGAATGCCTCCCAGTCTTGGGTGTCAAAGGTACTCAGTGGGAACCTGGAATCCCCCCTGCTCCTCACCAACCTGGCAGCAATAGGTGGTACACCTTTCCTCTGTCAGAGTGCTGTCAGCTGAAACAGAAGATTTAATAAGATTTAAATCTTAAGATCTAAAATCTCATAATGTAATAACAACAAAAAAGTCCAGGATTCAACAGAAAATTACTTATTATACCAAAAATCAGGAACACCAATTTGAATGAGGAAAGACAATCACAGATACTAACACTGAAATCACGCAGATGTTCAGTTTATTTAAAAATAGCCTTTTAAGAATGCTTCAATAAGCAATTATAAACATTCTTTGAACAAATGAAAAAAATAGAAAGATTCAGCAGAAAAATAATAGAAAGTCTCAGTGAAGAGAGTTTATCAAGAATGGAAAAAAATAAGATCTGAAAGATTACAATTACCAAAATGAAATAATGTCCATGGGCTGAACAACAGAATGGAGAGGACAGAGAAAAGAATCAACAAACTTGATGACAGAACAATAAGAATTACCTAATCTGAAAAAATAAAGCAAAAACTGACTGGAAAAAATTGAACAGGCCTCAAGAAACCTGTGGGACTTTAATGGAAGATCTAACATTTGTGTCATCGGAGACCCAGAAAGAGCTCAGGACAAAAAAAACATTTGAAGAAATAATTTTTTTAAATTTCTTGAATTTGGCAAAAAATGAATTTCATGAAGTTGAGCAAATTCCAAACAGGATAAACCCAATGAAATTCACACCAAGATACAATAGTTCCCCCTTATGTGTGGGGCATACGTTTCAAGACTCCCAGTGGATTCCTGAAACTGGATAGTATTGAACATGTATATATAATGTTTTTTCCTATATATACATACCCATGATAAAGTTTAATTTATAAATTAGTCATAGTAAGAGATTAAATTAACCACAATAACTAATAAAAAAGAACAATTAAAAGATATACTGTAATAAAAGTTAAGTGAATCTGGTCTCTCTTTTTCTCATAATTTCTTATTGTACTGTAAATATAGTGTGGATACTCTGGACAAACGGGATGATTCACATCCTGAGTTGGATGGAGCAGGAGGGTGTGAGATTTAATCATGTTACTCAGAATGGTGCATAATTTAAAAATGTGAATTGTTTATTTCTGTAATTTCCATTTAATATTTTCAAACTGTGCTTGACTGTAAGTAATCGAAACTGTGGAAAGTGAAACCGTGGGTGAAGGGGGGCTACTGAACACTATAATCAAACTATAGACAAAAAGACAAAAAAATATCTTGAAAGCAGGGAGAGAAATGATACCTTCACTACAGGGAAAGGCAACTTGAATAACAGCGAATTTCTTATCAGAAACCCTGGAAGAAAGAAGGATGTGTCATAGCGTTTCTCAAATGCTGAAAGATAAATGAACTAAAAAAAAAAGATAAATTAACTAAAAGATAAAGGTTGGTAAGGAGGATAAAAAAACACAACACAAGTCTATGCTATTTATGTGAAATTCACTTCAAATTCAATGACATAAGTAGATTGAAAGTAAAAGGACAGAAGTTACACCATGCAAATGTGATTTAAAAAAGAGTAGAAACACCTATTATTAATAATATATAAAGCAGATTTCAGAGCAAAGAAAATTTCCAGGGATAAGAGAGTTGTTGCATTGTGAGAAAAGTGTCAATTCAACAAGAAGACAGTAATAGTAAATGTGTGTTCATCAAACAACAGAGCTGCAACACACACACACATCAAAAACTGATAGACTGATTAATAACATCAAATGCTGCCAAGGCTTTGGAACAACATGAACTCTCATTTATTGCTTGTGGGAATGCAACATGGTACTGCCCTTTTAGAAGGCAGTTTGGCAATTACTTGTAAAACTAAACATACCCTTACCATACAATCCAGCAATTACATTACTTGGCATTTATGCAAAGGAGTTGAAAATTTACGTCCACACAAAAACCTACCTGAAGATGTTTAGCACAGCTTTATTCATAATTGCCAAAAGCTAGAAGCAACTAAGATATTTTTCAGTATGTGAATGGATAAATAAACTGTGGTACATTTAGACAGTGGAATATTGATATTCACTGCTAAAAAGAAATGAGTTATCAAGTTGTGAAAAGACTTGGAGGAAACTTAAGTGCATATTATTATGTGAAATGAGCCAATCTGAAAAGGTTGCATAGGCTTCATACTGTGTAATTCCAACCATAAGATATTCTGGAAAGGATAAAACTATGGAGAAAGTAAAAAGATAAGTGGAGGCCAAAGATTAAGGTGGAGGAATGGATGTAAAGGTGGAGCACAGATTTTTAGAGCAGTGAAACTACTTCAACTATGATGTATGCTGTACTTGTCTCAGGGTTTGTGTGTTCACCATGTTACAAGGAAGGTGGACATACATTACCCAAGTGTGGCTAGAATTTCTTAATCAATTCCTTCAAATGAGGGATTGTATTTACTTTAATTAAATGGTTACTAGATGTAAAAATCTGAGATGGAGAGTTGTTTTGACATTGCTTAACTGGAATTTAGTTAGAGAATCCTGACTTTCAATATTAGCAGAGGCAAGGTAAAGTTAAAACTAGTCTCAAACAAAAGAAAGCCCATTGGATGGTGTTCCAACTTCCCTCCTCCTTATTTCCTGCTACACACTGAGCAAACAAACAAACAAACAATCCAATTCCATTTTTGCCTCAGTAGTCAACTTTAAACCTCACCTCTTATGCCAGGTCTCAGAGAGGTCTTTGCCTGGATATTTTTAATGGAAAACATAGATCCAACCCTCTTACCACAAACCCCCAATGTTTGGCTTTGCAAGAGGTCCCACTTAGCCTTTGCCTTTTCTACCTCTTCATGGAAGTAGAGCTTAACATTTTTTTCTTTAATTTTCAATCAGTTCTTTAAAGATTAATAGCATTAAGGCAGCAATCTTCTCTGTCATGCTGAATGCTGACTAGACAAAATTGGAGATGGTTCCAGCCCATCATTTTAGTTAGAAGGATTCTATTCTGAACCTCCTTAACTGAGGTAAAGTGGGCTGTGAAATTATCTGCTTTAATGGCAAGCCCTGGATAGCTGGGTCAGGGGTTTTGGTACCTGCCTATGTTCTCACAATATCAGGTGATGATTCTCTCTAAACATGCTAGCATGGATTTCCCCTCAAGTTAGCTTGGCATAATAATATTTTTTAAACCAAAACATACTGGAGCTTAGTTTAACTCTGATACTTATATCTCCAGAAATAATATTGAGAATAATGTCTTAAAAGCTTTTTGGAGAGTTTTTTTTTAATTTGCATAACTGAAGTGACCAACAGGTTTGTTCTAACAGTTCCCTGTATAAACCTTCTTGTGTGAGAACTGATGAACAATAGATCACTATGTAGGAATGAACAGTAAAATGAACAAGATCCATATTATTTTTATATCTAGTAGAATCAAATGAAAACTCACTTCTGAAGGATTTATAGACCTGTAAATTATATAGCAAAATCAGCGAGATTTTGAGAATGCCAATGAATTGTTGGTAAATGACTGGTCCATAGTAGCTCTTCCAAAGTAAGACCTATAACGGGAGGCATAACCACCATCAGGGTTTTGCCTCAAAAGCTACATTTTAACTCCTACTTGAAATAACTCCAGTTGAAGGAAACAGATTGGTCTAAGTATTGGTTGTTTGTTTGTGGTGACGGCCCATCTATAGTTTGGCCTTTATAGGAATGCAGAAAAAAAAACTAGTTTTTTTAAAATACAGGCTCAAAAATCTGCATGCTTTTGCAGGCGAACAGAAGATTCTAATATGAAGTGGCCAAGAGGAGGTTACTAACCCACATAACTCAGATGAGTTGTGAATTTCATGGAAAATTTGGTGGCAGTGTGTGTGTGTGTGTGTGTGTGTGTGTGTGTGTGTGTGTGTGTGTGAGAGAGAGAGAGAGAGAGAGAGAGAGAGAGAGAGAGAGAGAGGAAAGAGTGGAAAGTAATTACAACAAAGCATCTCAGTTCCTTCGCTTGAGCTTCTCTTCTTAGCCCCTCCAAACATTACTTACCATATTCTGCTTTTCCATGACTTTACTTGGATTGTTCTCTGTTCATGTCCCATCATCCTAGGTCAGGCCAAATTCTCAATAGATTCATTACACAGTTATAATAGTCACACATATATTGAGCTATGTACCTACGTCAGACTCTTTGGAAGACACTTTACACACATGATAACATTTAATCTCCACAATACATTGTAAGATTGACAGAAAGTGATAGGAGATGATTTGTAGAAATAAGCAGGAACTAGATCAGGTAGGGACTTGTTCACTATAGCAGGAATTTAGATTTTATTCTGAATGTAAATGGACATCACTGGAAGGTTTTGAGCAGAGGAATGGTACAGTCTGATTTACATCATAAAGTGAACCATCTAGGTGTCTGGTAGAGTATTGACTGAAAGGAGTCAAGAGCAGAATCATGGAGACCAGTAAGGAGGTTACTGAAATGATCCACACAAAACAGAATGGTATGTTTGACCATAGAGGTAGTGAGGGAGTGGTAAGAAGTGCATGGATTCCAAATACATTTTGAAAAAGAATGAGTTGACAGTTTTTCCTGATGGATTAGATGTAGGGTGGTGAAGGAGAGAAGTTTAAGAATAACCTCAAGCATTTTTGCCTGAGAAAATGGGTAAGTGATAGTGCCATTGGAGGAGGATTTGAAGTGAGAATGAAATCAAGAGTTGAACTTTAGGCACATAAAGTTTGAGGTGCCTATCAGACACCCAGAGGAGAAGTCATGAAGGTAGTCGAATGTATGAGTATAGAGCTCAGGAAAATGTAACTGCTACACTTCTTCTCAGCGCTGGTGACTAGAACATTATAGGAAGCTATTGGCCTAGGGGGTGAGAAGACCAAGGATAAACTTTTGTCATAAGGAACTGAATTAAGCTGCCACTAGCTGTGCTATATCTTCATTATCACTATGTGACAGAAAACCTGAAAACCTATAATAAGTCCTGGTTGTGTACTACAATCCTGGGAACCATGTAGGAGCAACATGAAATGCCAATAAAAGGAAGCATGGACATTGAGAATGTGGGTGAGAAACAAAATTATATTCTATTCAAATAAGCCTCCACACCAAAATTTCAAAGCACCTGAAAAATCTACACTAAGAAACACCACCATGTAAATAAAAAAAAAAAATTAGAATGTGATTTAATCAAGGTTTGAAATAATTTTTATGGAGACGTCTGTCAAAGATACTTTTAAAATATTTCTGAGACCAGATCTATTTTTTTTCAATTACAATGGAAATTAAATACTATTTTATGTTAGTTTCAGGTGTACAGTATAAAGGTTAGACATTTATTTAGTTTATAAAGCGATCCGCCAGATCAGTACCCACCTGGCACTCTACATAGTTGTTACAATATTATTGATGATATTATCCATGATGTACTACTTTACATCACCATGACTATTTTGTAAATATCAATTTATACTTTTTAATCTCTTTACTCTTCTCAACCAATCCTCCAAAACACCTCCCATCTGGCAACCATCATTTGTTTTCTGTATCTGAGTCTGTTTCTGTTTTATTTATTTATTTTGTTCTTTAGGTCCCACATGTGAGTGAGATCATATGGTACTTGTCTTTCTCTGTCTGACTTATTTCACTTAACATAATACTGTCAAGGTCCATGCATGATGTCAGAAACAGTAAGATTTTATACTTTTTTATGGCTGAGTGATGTTCCATTGTATATACATACCACCTTTTATTTTTTTATTATTAGTTTTTTTTAATTAGTTTCTAGTATACAGTACATTAGTTAGACATCTATATAGTTCATAAAAAGATACCCCTAATTGCTCTTTTTCTCCTCTGATTTCCCACCTAGCCAATATATTAATGCTAACTACATTCCCTATGCCATGCTCCCCATCCCTGTGACCATCTATCAACTAAAAATTTGTAGTTCTTTAATCCATCATCCCATTCTCCCAGCCCCTCCCCCAATTCTCCCTATCCTTTGTCCATCACCAAATTGTCCACTGTATTTCTGAGGTCAGTTTTTGATTAGTTTGTTCTTTTTGTTCCTCAGATTCCACATATAAGTGAAATCATATAGTATTTCTCTTTTTCTGACTGACTTAAATACCTCTCTAGGTCCATCAAGGCAGTATCTTTTTCCATCCCCTTCCTTTTAGTCTCTGTGTGTCTTTTAATCTGAAGTGAGTCTCCTGTAGGCAGCATATGTAGGGGTCTTGATTTCTTATCCATTCAGTCACTCTATCTTTTGGCTGAGCATGTGATTTTTTTACATTTGAGGTACTTGTTGATAGGAATGTAGTTATTACCATTCTTTGTTTTTGTTTTTTGTACATGTTTTTTTTTCTTCTTAAAGAAGTCCCTCCATCATTTTCTGTAGTACTGGCTTGGTGCTGATAAATTCCTTTAGCTTATTTTTCTCTGAGAAGCTCTTTATCTGTCCTATGACTCTAAATCATAGCTTTGCTGAATAAAGTACTCTCAGTTGTAGATCCTGGGTTTTCATCATGTCAAATATTTTGTGTGAAGCCCTTCTTTCTGTCCTTCATAGTTTCTTTTGAGAAATCAGCTGTCAGTCTTATGGGTGCTCCCTTGTAGGTAACTATCTGCTTTTCTCTTGCCGCTTTTAAGATTCTCTCTTTGTATTTAATCTTTGGCATTTTAATTATGATGTGTCTTGGTGTGGGCCTCTTTGGATTTCTGGTTTTGGGGATTCTCTGAGCATCCTGGGATTGTATGTCTATTTCCTTTAGCAAGTTATGGAAGTTTTCCATCATTATTTCTTCAAAATAGCTGTTCAACATCTTGTTTTCCTTCAGGTACACTGACAAGATGGATATTTTGACCTGTAATAGTGTCCTATATGCTCCTTAAATTATTTTTATAGTCTTGGCTTCCTTTTTATTGCCATTCTGACTGAGTGTCCTTGGCTTTCCCACCTTTTAATAGGTCATTTGATTCTCTTCTTTATTCACTTTGTTTATACCTTTGTTTAGTTCCATTTAATATACTTCTTATCTCAGAAATGTGTTTTTCATTTCAGACTGGTTCCCTTTTATAATTCCCATTTCCACTTTTATGTTTTTTAAAAAAATTCTTTGTGAAGTTCTCACTGAATTTATCTACACTTCCCAAAATTTCATTGAGCATCTTTATTACCAGTGTTTTGAACTCTGCATCTGTTAGATTACATGACTCCATTATTTATGTATCTTCTGTTCTGTTCTCTCATATGGTTTTCTGCTTCTTTGTCTTCCCATTTGTGGCTGCCTTTCTGTGTCTGTTTCTATGTACTAAGCAAAGCTCCTTTGTTTCCCAAATTTATTAGTGTTTATTTGTGTGTGGTAGGTGTCCACTGGCACAGTCCTGAGAGGCTTCAGCTATAGGCTAAATTTAGCCCAAGCCTCTGCCCCTCCGGGGCCACCTGTTAAGATTCAGCAAAGCAGTCCACAGATGCTGTGCTTATAGAGCCTCAAAAGGCCATACCAGAAACCAAGGCCAGCTGCCTCCAGTGTGAGTCTAGGCACTGCTCAGCAAGGAGCACCTGACTCACCGGGATACACCTGGATGTGGCTTGGGTGGGGGCCCAGAGTTGTGGTAGGCGGGGTTTCAAGGAATACCCTGGGCGGAGTGACTTCTTTTATCCCAGTTTGATGACTTCATGGCTGTGGCACACTGTGTCATGCACTGGGAGAGGGGAGAGCTCAACAGAAGGAACAATGGATACTGCCAGCATTTCTTCCCAGGAGAAAGCTCACCTATGACCCTCGCTCTGACAACTCAGTGTCCCCCTGTAAGTCCCTGGTGCCCCCGTGCAGCCGACTTGGCCCTGGTGCTCAGAGCAAGCAGTTCCATCAACCACAAAAGGCTGCCCTTTAAGAGGCATCTGCAGCTGCCACTGCTACAGCCTCTGTCCCACTCAGCCGCTCAGGACCGGGCAGCCTCATGTCATCACCCCATCCTACCTTCTGCTGTTGAAGGGTGATTTCTTAGATTTCTCCCTAGTTTGTATGGCTTGTTTCTCTAGATCCCAGGTGATTTTTCCTTGCTGTTTGTTTCTTGTTTCTGTCAAAATTTTCATTTGGTCACCAGAGGGATAAACAGAGCCTCTATCCTCTATGCCATTTTTCCTCTCAGCTGCTGCTTTTGATTGCTCAGGGCTATCTGGTGGGAACTACAAAGTGATCTGTTGATGGTTGTTGCCTATGCTGGATCTATAGGTATGTGGAAGAGACAACGCTGCAGGCTGTGGTCAGTTATTCTCTGTCCCTGACCTAGGACAGGTTAGCAGAGGGACCAGTGATCCTCCAGGCTTGACATTGCCTGTCAGTTGCCCGTAAGTCTCTGAAACTGGAAGAGCCTCTGGGTAATATGTGTATTGGGTGGTGCAGGGAGCCTGGGAGTCTCCTGGATCTATGGAGTAAACTTCCCCCTGCCACTGCAGTGTCAGTTTACGTGCCAGCGCTGTCTCTGTGGCTCCTGTACAAGTTTCTACTCATAACAAGGTCAGCTGCTGCCCCACCTTGTGCCTAAATACGCCACCCAGGGCAGGGGCAGCTGCCTATAAACATTTGGTGGGCTCTTTGTGTTGGATGGGCAGGAGCTCAGGCAGCCAAGAGCTATCAGGCCAATACAGACCCTTGTGATCCCCTCAAGAGATATTACAGCTTGTCCAGCAGCAGTGGTCTGCCACACACTGTTTTCCCCAAAGAGCGCTCACTGCATTAGCCAAGGTCAGTTGCCTGTGCAGAATGCACAGCCCCAGAGCCAAGCAGGGGACAGGAGGCTGCCTGTCAATGGGCTGCAACACTTTGTGGCTTGCATGAAGCGGGATCTTATGGAGACAAAGGCCGTCCAGCTAATACAGCCTGTTTTGCTGCGACTTCTGTGCCGGGGTGTTCCAGCTGTAGTCATAGATCACTGTGAGACAAGCTGCCGTCTGTGGCAGTCTCACAGACCCCTGCAGTCACCCCACCAATATTGCAACTTCTACAGTCAGCAGAGGTCTACTTGCCACTGATTTCTTTGCGATGCCCGTCCTGTGCTAACCAGTTTGTTGCCTATGTGGATTGGGAGATCCGGGAGTGGGGGGAGGGGCAGAGCTGTGGTAGTTCACTGTCAGTGGGTCACCTGTGGCAATTTGTGAGTAGGGTGGGGCAGGATCTAAGGGAGACAATGGTAGTCAGATCGCTACCGCCTCAGTCTTCCTGTAACTTTGGTAACTGTGTGTTCCCGCAGAAGTCCAAGATCACAGCAAGATCAGTTGCTGTCTGAGAGTGGCCCACAGATCCCCAAGATCCACTCAAGTTCATGTTGCCTGAAACTATCTCAGAAATGCGTGCTCATAGCTCTGGCCTCCAGCTGGGAATGCTTGGCCCTGGATTGGCATAGAGCATGGCAGCCATCTAGCAAAAAAGCCCCAGGCAATCTGCAGGTTGGGTGGGATAGGCTGATCTCATCAGGCCAGAGCTTCCTAATGGCCCTGTGGGAGGGGTCTGCAGTCAAGCTGGTATGGTCTGTAGATTGTCTGGTTGGGGGGCTAGATTAAGGCACATTGGTGGCTGCCCTTCCAGCCCTTGTTCTGGTTCCAGGTGATGCAAACTTCCTTGGTATGGATCCCGGGAGCCTCTGACCCATCACCAGTGTCTCGGGTGAGTGTCTGCAGGTCAGAGACCCTGTGTGCGGGTCCTTCAAAGGGGCATCTAGGGTTTCAGGTTTCAGTCTCCTTTTGTCTCACCCAGATGGCTGGAATCCCCTCTGGTTTCTACAGTCAGAGTTATAGGAATTTCTTCTTCCCTGGGCTGGGACCCTGGGCTGGGGAGCCCCAAATAAGACTAGTACCCCCACTCTCCTTCAGGAGATCCTCTGCAGCTTCACTCTCCCTCCCGGTGATCATCCACCATCCATGGGTTCGGGTCCAGTCTGATTCAGGACTTTGCCCCTCCTTCTGGCTTCGATGTGGCTCCTTTATATTACCAGACATAGGTGTTACTATCAGCTTGGCTTCAGGTGATTCTCCACATTGATTATTTTATAATTTGGTTGTAATTTCAATGAGGACCTGGGAGGAGACCAACCTTGCTTTCACCTAGTACACCATCTTTCCATACCACCTCTTTTTTTATCCAAATGTCTATTGGTGGGCACGTAGGTTGCTTTCATATCTTGGCTATTGTAAATAATGCTGCAATGAACATAGAAGTGTACATATCTTTTTGAATTAATGATTTAGAATTCTTTGTATAATACTGACAAGTGGAATTGCTGAGTCATAAGGTATTTCCATTTTTAATTTTTTTGAGGAAACTCCATACTTCTTTCCACAGAGGCTGGACCTATTTGCGGTCCCACCAGCAGTGTACAAGGGTTCCATTTTTTTTGCCATATCCCTGACAAAACTCATTGTTTTTTGATTTATTGATGATAGCCATTCTAACAGGTATGAAGTGATATTTCATTATGGTTTCAGTTTGAATTTCTCTGATGATTAGTGATACTGAGCATTTTTTCATGTCTGTTGGCCATCTGTATATCCTCCTTGGAGAAATGTCTATGTGGGTCATCTGTCCATTTTTCAATTGTATTTTTTATATTTTTTGGTGTTGAGTTTTATGAGTCCTTAATAAATTTTGGATATTAACCCCTTATAGGATGTATAATTAGGGAATATCTTCCACCATTGAGTAGGTTGTCTTTTTATTTTTTTGATGGTTTCTTTTAGTTTCTATAGTCCCATTTGTTTATCTTTTCTTTTGTTTCCCTTATCCAAGGAGTTAAATCAGAATTACTAAGAGCAATGTCACAGAGTTTGCTTCCTATGTTTTCTTCTAGGAGTTTTATGGTTTGAGGTCTTACATTTAAGTCTTTAAACCATTTTGAATTTATTCTTGTATATGATGTTCCAGTTTCATTTTTTTGCATGTATCTGTCCAGTTTTCTCAACATCATTTATCAAAGCCTATCTTTACCCCATTGTATATTTTTGCCTTCTTTGTCATAGATTAAATGAGGCATGGATTTATTTCTGGGCACTCTGTTCTGTTCCATTGATCTATGTGTCTGTTTTTATGCTGGTACAATGCTGTTATGATTACTGTAGACTTGTATATAGTTTGATATCAGGTAGTGTGATATCTCCAACTTTGTTCTTTCTGAAGATTGTCATGGCTATTCAGGGCTTGTGGTTCCATATAAATTTTTGGATTTTTGTTATAGTTCTGTGAAAAATGATGTTGGTATTTTGATAGAGATTACATTGAATCTAGAAATTGCTTAAGGCATTATGGACATTTTAACAATGTTAATTCTTCCTACCCATGAGCATGGTATATGCGTCCATTATTTGAATCTTCTTCGATTTCTTTCTTCAGTGTCTTACAATTTTCTGAGTACAAGTCTTTTGCCTTCTAGCTTTAGATTTATTCCTACATATTTTTAAATGCAATTGTAAGTGGGATTATTGTCTTAATTTATCTTTCTGATAGTTTGTTGTTGGTGTATAAAATGCAACCAATTTCTGAATATTAATTTTGTATCTTGCTACTTTACTGAATTCATTTATCAGTTATCATTTTTTTGGTGGAATCTTTAGAGTTCTCTATGTATAGTATCATGTTATCTGCAGATAATGACAGTTTTTACTTTTTCCTTTCCAGTTTGGATGCCTTTTATTTATTTTTGTCTGATTGTTCTGAATAGCACTTTCAATACTATATCAAATAAAAGTGGTAAAGTGGACTCCTTGTCTTATTCTTGATCTTAAGGAAAGCCCTTAGTTTATCCCTGTTGAGTATGACATTAGTTGTTGGTTTATCATATATGGCCTTTATTATGTTGAGGTATGTTTCCTCTATTCCTGCTTTGCTGAGAATTCTTATCATAAATGGATGCTGGATACTGTCAAGTGCTTTTCCTTCATCTCTTGATATGATTTTATCCTTCATTTTGTTTATGAAGTGTATCATGTTGATTGATTTGTGGATATTGAGACATACTTGCATTCCAGGAATAAATCCCCCTTAATCATGGTGTGTGATCTTTTTAATGTATTGCTGAATTTGGTTTGCTAATATTTCATTGAAGATTTTTGAATATATGGTCATCAGGTATAAAGTTTATAATTTCACCGGGTTAATGCAGGCTCAGATTTGGCCATGCAGAGATGGGCTCAACACAGTAAAGATGGCATCCACCCACCAGCTACATGGGAAGAGGGCTCAACACAGGGACAATGATGGCTGTCCCTCCAGCCCTTGTCATGAAGCTCATTCTCTCCCTCTATGTTTCTGTCACTTCTCTAGCTGCCATATGTTCACCAGAGCCCAGGGTGGATGCCTAGAAGCAAGGAAGCCTGTATGTGGGTCCTTTAAGAGGATGCCTGGATTTCTGGCAGCCTTTTGTCTCACCTGGATGGACAGAATACCTGCTGATTTTCATAGCCAGATGTTGTGAGGGCTTTTCTTCCCAGTACTGGTGCTCTGAACTGAGGATCCTGGTATGGGTTTGGGACCCCTCATTCCTCAGGAAATACCTCTATAGCTGACATATTCCTCTTGATTTTCAACCACCACATGTGGAAGTGGGGTCAGCCTGTTTTGCATCTTTGCCTCACCTGCAGTATCAAAGTGAGTTTATGTCCTTAGTTATAGGAGTTCTGTTCAGCTAGTCTTCATATGTTTCTACAGGTTGATTTTTCTATTATTTAGCTATAATTTTAAGGTGGTCATGGAGGAGGCAAGCACAGTTTTTTCTTACTTTGCCATCTTGACTGGGCCTCTAGTTAACCAATTCATGCATATAATATAATGACTTTCAGTGTTTTAACAAGTTGTATTTTCACTAATATGCATGAATTACAATTAAAATCAGAAAAAAATACAGTGTAATTTTATAGAACATTTTATATATAATTATCATAGTAAAAATCATGAAAAATTTAAGATCAGAATGTACAAAAGGTACAATTTAGCAACTACTAAATCAAAGAACTGATGTCAAGTTTTTTCCTATTTATTTATTTATTTATTTATTTATTTATTTATTTATTTATTTATGTTTATTGGGGGTAACATTGGTTAATACAATTATATAACTTTCAAGTGTACATTATCATTTGACATCTGTATATTCTACTGTGTGTTTACCACCCAAAGTCCAGTTTCCTTCAGCTACCATATATCTGACCCCCTTTACCCAATTCACCCTCCCCTAAACCCTATATTTGACCCCCTTTACTTCATCTACCTTCCCCCTCCTCTCCCATCCCACTAGTAACCACTATTCTACAGTCCTCTGGTAACCACTAGCCTATAGCCCATGTCCATGAGTCTTTATATGTTTGTCCTGCTCATTTGTTGCTTTTAGGTTATATCCCACATATACGTGATATCATGTAATTTTCAACTTTTTCTGTCCGGCTTGATTCAAGTTTTATAATTTTTATTTTTTATGTAGTACTAAAATAATTAACAATTAAAGAATACATTTCATATTTAAAGATTGTCACATTCAGTGAAATGTTTTTTTTCAACTATAGTAAAGTTTCATTACCCCTTAAATTTTAGTCAAATTAGACACTGTGTTTCACTTATTTGGACATCAATAAAAGTTGTTACATAGAATAATCTGAAGTTATAGAAGTTGTTTTGTCTTTATAACCACTGTACTTTGATTTTCTATTTGTGATCAACATTTTAAACATGAAATATGAATATTGTATTATTACCACAGGGATTGTAGTATGGAAGTATGCTCAAAACAAGCTCAAAGAATTCAAAATTGTTAAGAACTTTCTTTAGAAAAGAACAGCCTGGGTCTGGGGCCAATTATTTAACAAGAATTTATCCAATCTGCTTTTTTGTAGAATAAAATAATTAAAACATGAATACTAAAATTTGGCTCATTTGGACCTAACATACAGTAGTCTCCCCCTTATCCATTATTTCAGTTACCCATGGTCAACCGCAGTCCAAAAATATTAAATGGAAAATTTCAGAAACATACAATTCATAAGTTTTAAATTTCATGCTGTTCTTAGTAGTGTGATGAAATTTCACACCCACTGCTCAATCCCACACAGGACTTGAATTATACCATTGTCCAATGTTTCCATGCTGTATATGCTACCTTAATAGCCATCTCAGTTATCACAGAGAGACCACATTCACATAACTTTTATTAAAGTATATTGTTATAATTATTCTATTATTAGTTAATCTCTTTACTGTGCCTAATTTATAAATTAAACTTTATCATAGTTATGTATTGGAAAAAACAGTATATGTGAAGTTTGGTAGTATCTGTGGTTTGAGGTCTTGGAACATATCCCCAGAAGATAATATTAATCACATTATTTTAGAACTTAGACCAAAAGGAGCATGGGAGGCCAAATTTAGAAATGCTTGGTTATGGTGCTAATAAAAACAAGACTGACTTTTACTGAATTTTATTGTTCTTATATTAAAATTCTCTGTGAATAGTGTTTTTCTTTATTGCCTGCAGGTGGGTAGAGCACTTTCCCTGCCCCGCCCTTGGTAGGCCACTGCTCCATACCAATCTACTTAATGAGAAAGAGGCGTAATCAGTGTTGGGTTTGTGGCCTCCAAACACCATTATTTTAGTGTGGGGTGTGCTGTCAGTGGCTTTCTATAGGTTGAGTATTTTGTCCTTCTGAGGGCCTGTAGTTGCTTACAGCATTGGTGGGGTACAACATATACTGCAGTGACATAAGTGACCTGGAGGTGATTTTATTGTCTGCCTTTTGAGGGTAGCATCATTGTTATTTGGGTTCTGGCAATCTTGACTCTGACTTTGCCCTCCCTCTCCACCCCCCACACATGTAGGACCACCAAAGCCCTTTCTCTTCCTGCCCGTGGGACAAAGTGTTGAGGAAATTTGTCTTCAGTTCTCAGCCCCCACCCAGTTCTTACCTCCAATGTTTGGCTAACTGTGGATCTGCCCATCTGGCTCCTAACCCTCCAGGACCTCGCCTTCCTCCCGTCTCACAGTCCTGCCCCTCTCTTTCATTTCCTCCCTTCCTACTACAGATAGACACACATACATCCATATCTTTTCACAACTTACTGGTTTTATTTTTATTCAATATCCATGTAGCTGGTTGGTCTCCGATTGATGATTTCTCTGAGTTAGACCTTTTCTCTACAGCTGCTTAAGAAGATGCTACAGCTAGTTCTAGGTCTCTGACCCAGGCTCTGCATTTACTGGCTTTGCAGGATGTTGCTTGGAATGGCTGGATTCTCCAATGCTCCTTGTTTTTGCTCAGCTCATTTTCATTTTCTGGTTTATTCTCTTTATGGTAACAGACGAATATTGTTGGTCTTATTGCCTTGTCATGCATTCTTGAACAAGAGACGGATGATTGAGATTTTTTTCTTGAATTCTGTTGAGGGCTTTTTCTTACTTTTGCGGTTTTCTTCTGTACCTGGAAGAGCAACAGGATGAGTTAGCAGGATGTCAGTTTGAGAGAAAAGATGAGAATGTATAGGAAGGGGGGCTTCCTGAGTAAATATGTGGGTTGAGGAAGGATTTTGTGCCAGGCAAGGATAGGGTAGGGGTCCTGAGGAGATCTGTGGGGAAAAAGAGGAGCATGGGTAGGGCCATCTGACCTTGCCATTGTTTCTGGTCTTGGGTTTACATGGAATCTTCCTTTCCCTCTTCTTTTGGTTTCGCGGGTTGGCTGTTTCATGCTTGTGGTTGGTTGTTCCATAAGCTTCTCTGGTATGCAGGTTTCCTCCCAGTGGTCTACTCCAGGGCTCCTGACCTCTGTATATACAGAGATAGAGAGGGAGAGAGACACCCTCCTGTAGGCAATGAGTAGCCACACCTTTTCAGCTTTGTTTGGTCATCAAAGGCTCTACCAATCAGGGATAGCACTGGGTGGCTTGGACATTTTAAAGCACTGCTCTGACATCTACGTGGGGACAGAGAGGCCAAGATGCTGTGGTTGGAGAAACAGGGTTTTCCCTTAATACCCCTGAAGATCCATCCCAAAGTGACCGCTATCCTTCCTGGTCACATGGCAGTATTTCCTCCAATGTTTCCCCACAGCCACCCCCACTCAGTGGTTCATTATGTTCTCTCCCATACTTTACCTTCCATTTTGGATGTCTTACCTACAATTCCCCCTACATAATGTGGCCTTATTTAGTTCCCTGGGCAGATGTGAATCGTTTTATTTCCCTCTAACCAATTTCCCTCTTGCTTGTTTTTGTACAGCAGATGAACTAAGTTCTTCCCCCCCCCCACATTTTAAATGAATGAGAAAAAAAATCAGAAAGAGAATAGTTCATGATATGAAAATTATATGAAATTCACATTTCAGTGTCCATCAATAAAGTTTTATTAGAACACAGATACACTTATTTATTTATTATCTATGGTTGCTTTTGCCTATCATTCGGTTGAGTAGTATGACAACTTACAAAGACTAGAGAGTCTCAACAACACTTTAAATATTATTATCTGTGCCTTTACAGAAAAACATTGGCCAACTCTTACTCTATTTTGTTCCACTGACTTATTTACCTATCCTTATGCCAATACCACACTGTTTCGATCACTGCAATTTTAATTATAAGTCCTAAAAATGAAACTAGTGCAGCTTTATCCAACTTTGCTTTTCTTTTACAAGATCATTTTGGCTATTCTAGGCCCTTCACATATGCATATAAATTTATGATTGGCTTTCTATATGTGTTAAAACCTGCTACATTTTTATTGTGGGGGTGTTGAATTTATAAATCAGTATAGGGAGAATTGAAAATCTTAACAATGTTGAGACTTTTATTCTGTGAACATATTATATCTCTCCACTTAATTAGGTTCTTTATTTCAGTCTACAATGTCTTTTTAATTTTCAACATGGAGTTTTATATACAATTTTTATTAAATTAATTCCTAAGTATTTTAATATTTTGACGTGCTGTAATGGAATTGTCTTTAAATTTAAATTTGATTTTTTTTACCAAGATCAAAATTATATATAAATGCAATTAATTATTATATATTGCCCTCACATCCTGTGGCCTTATAAATTTACTTGTTTTGTAGATTCCTTTAGATTTTCTACTTAAACAATCATGCTGTCTGTGAAATAAGTGCAATTCTACTTCCTCTTTCTTATCTTTTATGTCATTTAATTAATTGATTGCCTTATTATATTAGACTACATCCTCCAATGCTGAACATAACTGATAAAAAATTGACCTTTTTGCATTGATTCTGACCTTAGAGAGAACGTATTAAATACTTCACCATTAATTATGCTATTGGTTGTAGGATTTTCTTGTTGATCCCTTTTATTAGGCAGAGAAAGTTCCTTTTCATTCCCGTTTGCTGAGAGGTTTTTATCATGAACGGATATTGAATTTTGTTGAATGTAATTTTCAGCACCTTTTTAATTATGTTTTTCACCTTTATTCTATTAATGTGGTGAAATACATTAACTTATTTTTAAATATTGTAACAAATGGGCATTCCTGGGATTAACCCCACTTGGTCATGATCTATAATTAAAAAATATAAATTGTTGTGTTTAATTTGTTAATGTTTTAAGAATATTTACATCAATTTTATAAAAGTGATTTTGGTCTATAGTTTTTTCTTGCTTTTGTAATTTAATTTGTCGGACTTGGAATTCAAAGTCATGCCAGCCTCATAAATGTAGTTTAGAGGGAGCTCCCACCTTTTTTTTCTGAAAGTATTTGTGTGAGATTAATTATTTGGTAGTATGCACCAGTGAAGACAACCATTATTGGAACTTTCTTGTGAGAAGGTTTTGAATTAATTTGGATATTTACATTGTTCAAAAATTCCAGTCTTGTGTTTTGGTACATTGCTTTCAAAAAATTTTTTAAATTTAATCCAAATTGTTGAATTATATAGCATGAAAATTGTAACATGATATTCACTCATAGTTTTTAAATGTCTGTAGCACACATGTAGTGATGCTACCACTATAATTACTGAATCAGTAACTTGTGTTTTGTCTTTTTTTTAAAAACAATTAAAAAATAATTTTATTAATATTTTTAAAAAGTACTTTATGCTTTCTTGATTTTCTCATGTTTTGCCTTTTTCTATTTCATTGATTTCTACTCCTTGTCTTTATTATTTTCTTTATTTTCTATTTAATTTGGCTTTGATTTACTTTTTATAGCTTCTTAAAGTAGGATATAATATTAAGTGTAATATAAAAATAAAACTAGAAATTTCCTACTTAGGATCTGAAACTGACTCACAAAATTTGGTATCTTGTGTTTTCTTATGCAGTTTGATTTATCTTTTAATTTCACTTGTGATTTCTTTTTTAACCATGGGTTATTTAGAAGCATGTAGCTAATTTCAGAATATTTGGAGATCTTTCAGGTATGTTTTTGGATATTGATTACTAATTTAATTCTTCTGTGGTCAGAGAATATATTTCTATGACTTAAATATTTCAAAGTAGATTATTGAAACTCATTTTATGCCCCAGAATTAGTTCTATTTTGGTGTAGGCCAAAGTTGATTGATAGTAGTTTTCAAATATTATTAAGAAGGTCATTGAATAACATTGTTTTGTTATATCATTGATGCAACACCATGGGAGCTTAACTGTTATTTATCTCAATTAGCCTATGTTAAATTGGTTTTATTACACGTCATTTCACTTAAAGTGCCAGACCCTATCCATGATGTTAAATGAGGACTTATGTACATCCTTACTGATTTCTTTTTCTTCTTGATTTATCAATTATTAATAGAAGTTAAATATCCCGCTATGGTTGTGGATTTACCTGTTTTTTTTTCCCTTTAGTTTTATAAACTTTTCTTCACATATTTGGAGGCTCTTTTATTACATACATGTTTATTATCATTATGTATTCTTTTCTTAAATATATATTTAATTTTCAATTACAATTAATATATATTAGTTTCAGGTATATAACACAGTGACTATATACTTATGTAACTTACAAAGTGATCACTTTGATAAATTCAATACTCATCTGACACACCATATATAGCTATTTATAATACTACTGACCATATTCCCCATGCTATACTCTACATTTCCATGGTTTTATAAACTATCAGTTTGTACCTGTTAATCCCTACCCAATCACCCATACATCTACACACCACAAATTGTCAACCATAAAATGTCTCTGTAGCTATGAGCTTGTTTCCCTTGTGTCTGTTTATCCTATAGAGTCTACATTTAAGTGAGATTGTATGACACTTGTCTTTCTCTGTCTTACTTCACTCAGCAAAATACCCTCTAGATACATTAATGTTGTTGCAGATGGCAATATTTCATTCATTCATTCATTCAGGCTGAGTAATATTCCATTGTATATAGGTACCACATCTTCTTTAGCCATTCATCCACTGATGAACATCTAGGTGCTTTCATATCATCACTGTTGTAAATAATGCTGTAATGAACAAATGGATGCACACGTTCCTTTAAAGTAATGTTTTTGGTTTTCTTTGGATAAATACCCAGAAGTGGGATTATTAGGTCCTTCTTTGTCTCTTGTTATAGCCTTTGTTTTAAAGTCTATTTTGTCTGGTATATGTATTGCTACCTCAGCTTTTTTTTTTAATTTACATTTTTATAAAATGTTTCTCTTTCATTCCTTTACTTTCAATCTGTGTGTGCCTTTTCATCCGAAATAAGTCTCTTGTAGGCAGCATATGTATTGGTCTTGTTTATTATCCATCAAGGTACCCCATCTTCTGATTAAAGCACTTAATCCTTTTTCATATGAAGTAATTATTGATAGATATGTAATTATTGACATTATATATAATATATATAAGTACTATATATATATATAGTACTTATAGAAGTCCTTTAATACTGGCTTAGTGGTGATGAACTCCTTTAGCTGTTTTTGTCTGGGAAGCTCTTTATCTGTCTTTCGATTCTAAGTGATAGCATTGTTGGATAGAGTAATCTTGGTTGAAGGTCCTTACTTTCATCACTTCAAATGTCATGCCAATCCTTCTGGCTGCAAAGTTTTGTTGAGATATCAGCTGACAGTCTTATGAGAACTCCCTTGGAGGAAACTAATATCTTTTGCCTTTCTGCTTTTAAGATTCTCTCTTTGTCTTTAACCTTTAGCATTTTATTTATGATGTGTCTCGGTGTGGGACTCTTTGGATTTCCCTTGTTGGGGACTTTCTGAGCTTTCTGCGATTGTATGTTTACTTCCTTTGCCAGGTTAGGGAAGTTTTCTGTCTTCATTTCTTCAAATAGGTTTTCCAATCTTTACCCTCTCTCTTCCCCTTTTACTAGCCCTATGAGGCAAATGTTGGTACTTTTGATGTTGTCCCAGAGGCCCCTTAAACTCCTCATTTTTGGATTCTTTTTTTTCTCGTTGTTGTTCTGATTGGGTGTTTTCTGTTGCCTTATCTTATAAATCCCTGATTCTGTCCTCTACTTCATGTAATCTACTGTTGATTCCCTCTGATGTGTTCTTCGTTTCAGTTATTGTATTCTTCATTTCTGACTGGTTCTTTTTTATGTTTTCTATTTTTTGTTAAAGTTCTCACTGAGTTCATTGATTCTTCCCTTAAGTTCATTGAGTATCCATATGTAGAACATTGAACTCTGCATCTGGTAGATTGCTTGCCTCCATTTCATTTATTTTTTTCTGGAGCTTTGTTCTGTATTTTTTTGTTTGGTGTATGTGTCTTTGTCTCCCTGTTTTGGCTGCCTTCCTATGTTTGTTTCAATGTATTAAGCAGGACTCTTAAATCTCCTGGTCTTAGTAGAGTAGCTTTATGTAGTAGGTGTTCTGTGAGTTCCAGCGGCACAGTCTTCCCTGGACACCTGAGCTGTGTGTTCCAGGTATGTCCTTGTATGGGTATGGGTTGTGTGTGCTCTCCTGTTGTAGTTGAGTCTTGGTTGCTATTTTCACATCAGTAGGAGGGATTAACCCTTGGGCTGATTGGTTGTGAGGACTGGCCAGTGAAGGGCTGGCCCTATGGATCAAGATTCACTTTAGCAGCCCTCTGGTGCCTACCTAGTCTGCCCTTTGGGTATGTCATCCTTAGATGCTGCCCTGAGTGGTGCTCCAGCTCTAGCCAAATCCTGTCACCAGGTGTGCTGGCCAAAGGCCTTTGGGAGGGGCCCAGCCATAGGCCGAGTTTAGCTACAGCCTGTGCACTGTCTGGGGCCACCTGACAAGAGTCACCAAGCAATCTGCAGATGGCTGTTACCTGTGCTGGGCTTATAGGCACCAGACAGGCTGAGCCAGGAAACAGGGTGGCTGCCACTAGTGCCAGGTTTGGGACTGTTCAGCAAGAGGGACGGGCATGCTGAGACCAGACACTGCTTGTTTGGGTTTTGTGAGCCTTTGAGAGATATTAGGAAAGTTCACAGCATGAGACAAAACAGGTCATTTGTATGGAAAAAATTACTGGAGCAGTTTGGGTCGTCCCACAAATTTGGAGGGGTGGGGTATCATGGAATCGCAAGGATAGGGTGTTCAGTGTTAGCCAGGTTGATGGAGCTCAGATATGGTGGCCACCTGCATATGTGCACTGGGGGAGTGGAGGAGAACTCAATAAAGGAACAATGGATTTTGCCAGCACTTCTGTTTGGGAGGAAGCTGTCCCTCCAGCCCTCACCCTGAAGCCAGACAACTCAGTTCCTCCTCACATGTCCCTGGTGCTCCTTGAGCAGTTACCCCAGTGCTGGAGCTCAGAGTGAGTGAGTCTGTCAGTGAGTAAGCCCACACAGGCCCTTTAAAGGAATGTCTGTGACTCCCAAAGTCCTTCATTTTACTTCAGCCACAATCTTCACTGGTTTTCACAGCCAGAGGTTGTGGAGACTTCTCTTCCTGGCATTAAAACCCTGGGCTGGGGAGCCCAATGGGATGTTGGAACCCCTCCCTCCTCCAGGGAACCTCCACAGCCAAGATATCCCTTTCGATTCTCAACCGCCACACGTGGTTGTGGGATCAGCCTGTTCTGTGTCTCTGTCACTCCTACCAGCCTCAAGGTGGCCTCTGATGTTTATTCCCATTTGTAGAACTTCTGTTTACCCAGATCTCAGGCAACTCCCAATGATGGTTGTTTTCTAGTTTAGTTGTAGTTTTGATGTGGTTGTTAGAGGAGGGGAGCACAGCATCTACCTACTATATCATCTTAACTAGAAGTCTCCAGAACTTTTTTTTTTTAATTTCAGCACTCTAATGATGTTCTTTGATTTTCAAGCCTCATTGTTTTTTATATGAAGCCATCTTTAATTCTTATTGTTGTTTCCATGTTCATATTGTGCCTTTTTTCTTCACTTTTCAGATTTTTTCTTTATCTTTGTTTTGCAGCAGTTTGTCAATGGTGTGTTTAGGTGAAATTTCTTTTTAAACGTTCACTAATTTCTCTGGATCTGTAGGTTAGTGTTTGATCAAACTTTATTTTTTTTTTCCTTTTGACTCATTCTCCTTGGAATTACAATTGCATGTATTTTACAAATTTTCATTTTGCCCCACAGGCAATTAAATCTCTCCATTTTAAGTATTTTTTCTCTTTTTGCATAATTTAGGATGAATTTATTGACCTATCTTCAAGTTCACTGATATTTATTTCTATTGTGCTTTAATCTCTTGTATTTTTTTTAATCAATGGTTTTGGTTAAGATATTTTATTCTTTAGTTTTAGGATTATCATTTAGTTATTTTTATAGCTTTTGAATCTTTCTTGAACTTCTCCATCTTTTCATCCATTATCCATCTTTTCCTGTACATATATTTTTATTGACATAAAATATACAAAACATAGAGTTACCCAATTGTATAGTGAAATTCAGTGGGCATTTAATACATTCACAATGTTGTGCAACTATAGCTCTATGTACTTTCAAAATATGTCCATCACCCCAAACAGAAATCCTGTACCCATAAGCAGTCACCTTCAACTTCCCCCAGCACCTAGAAACAAAATAATCTGCTATGGATTTGCTTGTTGTAGACAGTTCATACAAACGGAATGATACAATATGTGACCCTTGTTATCTGGCTTTTTTTTACGTAATATTTTCAAGGTGCTGTAGCATGCATCAGTGTTGTAGCAGGTATTAGAACTTCATTCCCTTTTATGACTGTAAAATGCTCCACAATGTTAATATACCACATGTTGTTTATCCATTCATCAGTTGATAGAAATTTGAATTATTTCCAGCTTTGACTACTGGATGCCTGTTTTAAATTATTTTTTATATACATAGGAGTGGAATTGTTGGGTCAAATAGTAATTCTATGTTCAAATATTTGAGGAAACACCAAACTGTTTTCCACAGTAGCTGTACCCTTTACAGTCCCATCAGCATCATATGAGGGTTCTGATTTCTCCACATCTTTGCCAACATACGTTATTGCCTGTCTTTTGGGATGTGTGTTCCTGAAGCAAGCACATGTCTGTCTTTTTGAGTATTGGCATCCTAGTGATGGTAAAATGATATTTCATTGTTGATTGGATTTGTATTTCTCTAATGACTAACGATGTTGAGTATCTCATTTTCTTATTGGACATTGTATATTTTATTGGAGAATGTCTATTCAAGTCCTTTGCCCATTTTTTATTTGGTTTGTTTGTCTTTTTGTTGTTGAGTTGTGTGAATTCTTTATATATTCTGGTTACTAGACCCTTATCAGATATATGATTTGCAAATATGTCCTCCGATTCTGTGGTTTGTCTTTTTCACTTTCTTGATAGTGTCTTCTGAGGTACAAAAATTAAAATTGTTGTAAAATCCAATTTATGTATTTTTTCTTTTGTTTGGTTATGCTTTTGGTGTGTCATGTGTAAAAATTCATTGTCAAATCCAATGTCATGAAGATTTATCACTGTTTTCTTGTTTTTGTTTTTAGAGTGTTACAGTTTTAGTCCTTATATTTAGGTCATAGATCCATTCTGAATTAGTTTTTGTATATGGTATAAAGCAGGCTTTCAACTGTAGCATTAACTCATTTATTTATATTAAATCAGCCACTGCTAGTGGTTTCCTAGGAGAAAATTTCTTTTTAATCTTTAGAATTATCATAAGCTCCAGCTATTGCTTAATCACTGTTTTGAACATTTATGAACCCACTGAAGAAAGAATAGACTCAAGAACTCCCAAATCCCTTAGCTTTACATTTGAAATCCTTGGCTATCTAACATTAACCTTCCTTTTAAGGTATATCTCCTGACTTTTCTCTAAAAAGGTCATTCAAGCCAGGCAAATTGTCCATCCCTACCTGAACCTCAGCAGCCCTTTCTTGCTAATGACTGTGTCTTTAGATGTTGCTAAAGACCATGTCTGTCTCATTTACCACTGTATCTCTAGCATCTAGCGTGATTCCTAGCACACACAGTGAAAGCACTCTTTACACATAGCATAGTCTTAAAGTCAGCATGTAAAATGAAAATCACATGGTCAAAATTACTTTTGATGATGCCTTGGAAGGTGCCACAGTGGAGAATGACGTACTTCTCTCAGAAATTCCAGTGTGGCCAGCATTTTTTCAGTGTGGATACAGATCACTGGGTTCTTTTTGATCCCCTGATTAAGTAGTTGACTTGCACTTGTAGTTGGCCATATTATATGAAAAATTGATATCTTGAAACAAACAAATGATACTCAGCAAACTGAGATGTTTACATTGGAGATAAGAACAGATTCATGCCTCTTAATCCCACAGTCGATCTAGGGTATATATTAATTCAGTGTACTGGTTGATAAGATTTGCCCATACTATTTAAACAATTATCTCCTAGTGTGTACTGCTGAATTTATGTAAGTGAAAATATGCCTATGAATCCAGTGTTGTAGACACTCAAAAAGTTTCTTGCATGAGTGACTTAATACTTTTCTCTCTACTTGAATGTCTTTCTTTTGTTGCCTATCACAATCCTACACATTTTTCAGAGACAAGCTGATGACCCACTTACCTCCCCCTCCCCAGCAGGCTAATTATTTCATTTATTGCGTGTCTACTCTGCAGCAAACAACGCAAAACATTTTTATTTTCTTTGTCCTCCTTCAGTGCTCACACGATCTTATGAGATGGAATAATGAATATTTTTTCCTGTTTTAAGGATGAGAACACTGAGATTTAGAGAGATTAACTATCTTCCCCAAGGTAGCCATCATATACTTTGCTCACCACTATCTCTCCAGGCCAAGAATAGTCTCTGGCATATAATACATGCTCAACAAATATCAAATATTGACTGCATAAAATGATTATCATATTCCAAGCCTGTGGGCTTAGTTGCTCTTTCAGGGCTTCTTGATGTGTTCCAACTTATGACCCCAGTCATACCTTCTTATTCTATTATCCACATATTAGCCCCAAATAAGAATATATCATGGATGTTCATTTGCTTTAAATTTGTGTCATAAACACTATATGTATCTTAAACGTTTTTTTCAAAGTCCGTTTGCTCCTGGTGAGTCTGATATGCTTTTTTACCTCCTGTTCCCTTCCCCTTCCTCACAGCTCCATTTTCTACTCTCTCTTGCTCTCTGTCCAATCCTGTTCTCAGATTCTTACTTCATACACAGAGGTAAAGGGCCAACAGCATAGAACAGTTTTTTCCTCTCAGTGGGGTTCGCATTTTCCAAGGGACCTAATTCCTGAGATGGAAGAAGGAAACCCTAATGATGCAAGTTCTAGCCCTGGTTTAGAGCAGAGTTTCTCCATCTCAGCACTCTTAACATTTTGGGCTGGATAATTGTTATTGGGGCTTTGCTGTGCATTGTAGAATGTTTCACAATATTTCCACCTTCAACCCACTAGATGCCCCCTTCTCAGTTATGACGACTAAAAATATCTCTAGGCATTGCCCTATGTTTCCTGGGGAGAAGAATCACTCACAATTAAGAACCATTGGTTTAGAGGATTCTGTGGGGAAGTGAAGTCTTCCAGGATATCTTAAAATCACACCAGGTGTCATAAGTGTAAATGCCTTCAGGGGCCAGGCAGAGATGAATGCAAGGAAGCAGAAAAGTATTATATTTAAGAAGTAGCGGGCTTGTGGAAGAACTGGAGAGTGTATGCCATATCTAAAGGCATTCAAAAGGCATTATAAATCTCTGTGAGCCAGACGAAGTACATCTGAGGATTGAAATGTGCTGCCAGTTAGGAGCCTCAGATGTTTGTGCTCTTCCCTCGGGATGGCTCAGCTCTGGCACATAATCTTGTCATTTGGGCTAGTGATTCCTTATCCCAATTTCTTCTCCCTCACCTCCCCACTTTCCTATCTTCAAAATAAGAATGCCCCTTAATAATCAAGGCACATCAGTTCACCCTAAAACACAAAAATAATTTTAAATCCACTAAAAAATGTTAAATGTATATGAGTTATTCAAATGAACAAATTTCAAAGGACTATCCAATAATTTGAAACTGCCTATATGCGAATGGAAAGGACAATGGCATGTAAGGACAATACAGGCAGGAAAGAAAATCTGCAAAAGAACACCAGGAAAACAGATCAAAATGTTAATAAGGTTGTATCTATGGATTTTTTCCTCTATTTTAGCTTTCCTATATTAAACAAAGTTTATGTTTAATATGAGAAGTCTACACTTGAAAGGAGAGCTCTGTGTTGTCCAGTTCTTGTCCAGGTGGGGAAGGTGTCATGAAATCAAATGATAAAAATTCCAGTGACTAAGCTAGCCATCCAGCCCTATCCTGTCAGAGGCATCATATCTGATCAATAACAAGAGAACTTGGAGTTCCCCGTGTGCAGTTATTAACATTAATAATAATTGGAACACTAATCTCTGCCCACTGCATTCTGTTCTCCGGTTGCTTTCTGCTGCTTTTTAATGATGCACTTTTGCTTTTCTCATGTACTCCACATTATACACATGCTGTACTGCCCTACCTTCCCTCGATTTATGCATGTCTCTAGCAGATGGTTGGGCCAGTCCACCTCCGGTGCTTGTTTGCATAACAGAGAGCTCAACAACTGGGCCGCTCACAAGGTTCAGCTTGCATTTCTGGATCCTGGTGGGGTAAACACACAGGTTTAAGGCCACACTTGCCATCTTGTGACCCACCTTCACAGTCAATTAAGGATGGATTTTCCTATTTCACTTTTCAAGAGTTGTTTTCCCTCTCTCTTTTTATTCTACCCCTTTCCCCTAATCCTTTTCCTTGGTCTTCCCTAGATTTCTCCAAGACTTCCATAAGAGGTGGTGGGGACAGGGAATTTTCCAGAAAAAAAAAATGCCATGTTGAAATCCAGAATTGGGTGTCTGCTAACTCTGTTTTTTGGTGGCTGAGTCTTAGGCTTGAAGGGCTATCCCTTAATCATTCCTTTTCCCTGTCTCGAAAAAAAATGTGTCACATCAACCATCCAGTCTCCTCAGTATGGTAGGACTTTTGAGCACATGAGGATTATGAGTCATTAAAGAAGAAATCTGGATTGGCCTTCAGATAACAACGTTTCAGTTTCTGGGAGCCTGTGGAGTAGTTCAAGTCACCTCCCAGGAGCTTGGCCTTGCTGACTGCCTCAATTTCAGAGCTACACTTCTCCCCATGTTCTTAACGCATTGATTTTAAAACTCCTGTGGTCTAAGGAGTACTTAATAGATGCTTACTATGCAAAACAAGCTTCATTTTTTTTTTCATCTGATCTGGCCTAAGATCTAGGTTTTCATGGTAAGAGGACATCTAAGGAGTGAAGGTTGTTTATTGTTCTAGGATGCTATCAGCTTTGCCTTAACATCTTACAATGTACACAGCTTTGAGATGAGAGAGCTGTAAAGTGCCAGCCAGAACTTTACTGTAATATGTTATTTCCATGTGATGGAAAAATTGATTTCTAATTCATAAAGTATATCCCCAGATGCCAGTCATTACGTACTTTTCAGTTTCAGCTTAAAAGTACTCTGCACAGGTATATTCACAGAAAGGCAGAAAAGAGGGTTGCTTTCTTCTCACCAGGTGAAAAGGAAAAAATGGAACTTTGTAGAGAGGAAGCCAAGAAAACAGTTGGGGTGTGGTGATTGTTGGGGGAGGAGCCTGGATAAATGGTGGTCTCCATATTTTCAGGACGTCTCTTTTCTCTCCAGAGCTGGAGGAAAATCAATATCTTGTTTTCAGATGGGTAAATGAGTTCGTCTCTTTAAAGTGCCCCGGTCAGTTCACCACACGTCGGGCAGCTGCTGCTTTCCAGGCTGCCCCGGCCGATTCCAGGCTGGGAGGATTGACAAGGCGATGATAAACTAACGTGCCCCCTCAGCTCTGGTGTGCACCATTGTTCCGCAGCTGAGACCCTCTGCTTGCTATTTGCTTTCTCCCACATACATTATTCAACAGCCCAGGAAAAGGCCCAAGAACCTCTTTCATTCAGGAATTCTGTATTAAAATAATCAATTTCAAACTGAAGCCGGGAAGGCCAGCTTGCTACAGGGAGAGCCTATTAATAAGCCACCAGTCTTTTCCATTTGCATTGAACTCATGCCTGTATTGTGGTAATATGGGATTATTTTTTTTTTTCAGTTTCCTCCAAGAAACTAAACATCACATTGGTTCTCCTGCTCTTTCAAAGAGCATGTAGAAGGCTTCTTCGTTTGATCCTGTCATTAATAGAACACTAGAGGCCATATTTGTGCCTGCTACTCTGCACTGGCTAATTCTGATTTTGAAAGTACTTTAAAAAGCCATTAACTCTCCATGAAATGTAGCAGGAAAAAAGTTTTCAAGTGTTTTGTTTTTCCATTCATTGGCCTTACATTTCTTGTCTTGCCTCTCTGGCCCCCTGCCTTTAACCCTCCCCCCACGTGCACGCGTTGCGCACGTGTCTCTCTCTCTCTCTTTCACACACACACACACACACCAACACCACACACACCACACACTGTGATATTCAACATCAAGTCAAAAAATTAGTAACCTTACATATACAAGTCAGAATAAGTTTTAAGTGCATTCTAGCAGCCTCATAAGATGCTTTCCCAAATGGGCGATCTTTTCCTATTTGATTAATAAAAAGGTTAACCAGGAAACTCCCTTTTTGTGCTACTATTTCTCAAAATTCCAAGTTTACATATCAATCTTTTTTTCATGCTTTAAACAACTCGTGGACCAAAAAGTAATAATCGCCCATTTTGTATCAGTTAATCAGTTCAACTAACATTTATTGAACACCAATGCATATATAGGAATCCTCAGGGCTTAACTTGGGGCATCACAGTGAGTCAGTTATGATTCCCCGAGTGTCTTGTGAAATGTAGATTTTTAATAGAGATGCCAGGTTTAGCAAAAAAAAAAAAAAAAAAAAAAGAGAGAGAAAGAGAGAGACTTAGTTAAATTTGAATTTTCAATAAATAACAAGTAATTGTTTATTACTATGTTTCATGAAGTTTTAGGGACACACTTATACTAAAAACATCATTGCATATCTGAAATTTCAAATTTAACTGGGGATCCTACATTATATTTGGAAATCTACTTTTTTAAAAGAATTCTTGACATGACTCTGAGGTTTTTGATGTTGCTATTTTGTACTTCACACTTACCTCCGAAACTTAGAACAGAGAGAAAATTGATTCACTGAGGCTTAGTAGGGTTCAAGTTAATTAAAAGTTTACTTTTTCATGTAAGAAGAAGATTTTTCAACTGATTTGTAGAGGGGTCTTTTTCCCTTCTTTTTGTTCCACAGGTGGAATAGAATAGGTTTTTTTTTTTCAAATTTTTTTGGTAAAGTAAATTACTAAAGTACTAAACTATTATAAAGTAATTCTAAAATAACTCATAAAAAGAAATATTCCTATCCCAATAGTTGATTGATTTAATAAAAATAAAGAAAAGTTTTCCAAAATAATTCAACATGTATCCCATACTGTGTCAAAGACTGCAAAGCATTAGAGAGACAAAGCAAAAGTGAATGTATCCATGAAAATGCCCAGTGCATGGATAATCAATGAATAATAGCTACAGCTGACTATGAGCATGTCCTGGCAGAGGAAGACATATAGGAGCAGCCCTGCAACCAGTGGTAGGAGTCCATCCCAGAGGACAGAGGACTCACTTAGCCTAGATTCTGCAAAGCAGGAAAAATTAGAACTGCCAAAGTACATGACTATTGTTCTGGATAGTTTTTTATCAAGGGCAATTGAGGTGCTGAGAGGTGCTAAAGCATAGTGACTGTCCTCTAGGAGCTCAAAATAGGTTCACTAAAGGTAGACATAGCATATGCAAGACAGAAAAAGTAAGTGTCGAGAGAGCAGATATAATAGCAACTGCCCTTTTATAACAGGCTTACTATATGCTAAGCACTGTGCTAAGTGCTTTAAATTCTTTGTTTCCTTTATCCTCACAATATCTTTTGAGGATAACTATGTTCTTCTTTAGGAGCTCAGAGGAGGGAGAGAACTCTTCTAAAAATTTGGTCTCTCAAAGCAGCAAGTATTATGATTCTCTTTTCTGTATGTACCATGTATCTAATTTGTCTAGCCCACTGCTCAATAGTAATTGATTTAATTATGTTGTGGTGGCTTTATAATATGTTTGGATATATGATACTATAAAATGATATTTTAATTTATTGATGAAAAGGTGATTTAATAAATAATAATGCATCTAACATCTTTCTAGAGAAAAAACAACATTGTGTGGACATGATCTTTCATCACATATTAAAATAAATTGCAGATGAAGACTTAAATATTAAAAATAATAAAAATTGCTGGAAATTCCTGGAGACTACATGTACAAGACAGGGACAGGACTGGATATTCAGAAGCTATAGAAGAAAAGATGGGCCTACTGATTATATATAAATTTAAAACTTCTGTATGGCAAAATAAACCATAAACAAAATCCACAGACAAATAACAGATTTAGAAAATCATTTGTAATACAAACGAGAGGTAGAAGGTATATCCACAATATACAAAGCAGTCTTGCAAATTAAATAGTAATAAACACCCTAAAATAAAAATCAGCAAAGGGTATGAAGAGACATATTCACAGAATAGTAATCTAAAAGCTAAACAAACTTATGAAAAGGTGCTCAAATTCACTAGTGGTCAAGGAGGCTCAAACTAAAGTAATGAGCTTACTCCCATCAGCCAGGGAATTTTTTTAAAAAGTGATACCACCTCTTTCTGAATGGGTATTGTAAGATCTTGCAATGAGTTTTACTTTAACAGTCCTGCTCCTGAGGATACATCCCATGGAAATAAACCATAACACACAGGGTTCTATATACAAGTGTGTTTATTGGAGCATTGGTTATAGTCCACACACGCACAACACACACACACACACACACACACACCACACACACCACAGAGAGAGAGAGAAGAGAGAGAGAGAGAGAAATGAAACAAAGATAATGTTGTAAATAGGATACTTGAATAAACTGGTAATATCACAAACACAGTAGAATATTACAAAGATATCAAAAAGAATAAAAATAGAGCTGTACTAGGTGAATTAGAAGGATTTCCATGAAGGATTGTTTAATATAAAAATTGAGATGCAGAAAAGTGTGCTAAATATCCAATTTTTATAAAATAGATATTTTAAAATGTGTGTAATTTCTATATAATTATTTTGCCATGAAGAAAAATATGGAAGGATACATACTGAGTTGCTATTATAGGTTAGAATGAAGGAGATGGGGCAGTAAATGATGTGGATAGAGGAGTGAGCCATGTAAAAGGGGAAATACAAAGATTGTCACTGAAGGAAAACCCTATGCATTTGTGTATTTTTCTTCTTTAATAAAAGTCTAGGAATTTTTTTCTGCAACTTCTTTTTGTGTAGCCCAAAGAAGGTAATCATTGTTAGGTCTATTGTTGGTGACTGCATCTTTCAAGTGTGTGCAAGGCAAGCTTCCTTTCTGAGGAAGAAACTTTTAATTGCTGTGAAGTGGAACCTTCGCCAGAGCACAGAAAGCATTTTTTGCCCAAGACCATGAAAATTCAGAGGCTACATTAACTTTTAATAATACTTTTGAAAGCTTAACTCTTAGTTAGCAAAATTTGATAGCAGAAATGGGGAAGCTCCCCTGGTGTCATACATTGCAGTATAACCCATCTCTGAGTCATGTCATGAATTATGGAATTGGTTTGAGGGTTATTCCTCTCTGCCTCTGTGCCAAAATTGCTCTGACTCCTAGCATTCTGTTTTCTCAAATTTCCTCTGGCTGACAATATTCCATCATAGGCTTCTGAAAACAATCTGGGGTTGTCTTTTAAATAAAACTAAGGTAAGAAAATATATCCTGGAAAAGTTCTAAGATAATCTGCGCTGCATTTCTAGTAAGGTGCGTGCAGTGGTCAATGGAAAACTTTCCATTTACAGTTCCTACAGCCAGGAAGGAGGTCCATCCTATCAAAAAAAATCAATCCAATAAAAGATGAAGGATGTAGCTTTCTTCATCTCTACAGGAAAAAAATAACAAGAGCCTGAGCTGAGGCTCTGGCAGGGGATGTGGAAAAGACAGTCTGCTTCTCAAAGCCATGTGCCTATTTGGAAGGGGAACTTAGATAGTATCATATATGGAAACAGACAAGTCTAGAAGGAGAGTAGGTTTGGGTAGGTGAGAGAGATTTGACTGTCTGCATGTGGAGTTTGATATGCATGCCAAGAATGAGGTGGTAAAGGTTGAGTGGGACCTTGGATATGTGATACTTGAATTTAGGAGACAAGTAAGATCTGAGAGAGGTGAAAGAGACGACTATCACCCAGAGAGTCTAGAGAGAGAAGAGAGGGGGAAAGGACTAAAACTATCACTCATTTAGGAATGGGTGATGGAAGGAGAGCTGGAAAAAGATAAAGGTGTTGGGAGAGGTGGAAGAGGGAAGCCAGAAATAGAGAGGGGCGATATTTGTCACCAAGCTATGGTTTCATGAAAGAGCTTGATCAGCAGTGGCAAAATGCTGCCCAGGGGATAGAGATGTTAAGGACTGGTAGGAAGCCCTTGGAGTCCACAATTAGAAGTAGTGATTTTTAGAACATGTCAGTAGGGTAATTGGTTTTGAAAAGCCAGATTATGAAGGTTTGAGGATTAGATGGCAAAGAAGCAGAGGAAGTCAATGTAGAGTAAACTTAAAAGATGTTGATGGTGAAAGGTGGGGGTGGCAGAATGAGAACAGGGTTAAGTTAGGGCGATTTGGGGCTAGTAGGACTGTGATCATCTATAAGGGTGGAAAGAAATGAGCCCAGACAGAGCTTTAAAAAAGAGGTAATAAATTGAGCCACGTTCCTTGGCAAATGAGGGAAATAAGCCTAGGATGGGAGAAAGGAATATAGATTTCTTTAAAGATTTGAAGAAACAGAGAGGAAAGGGGAATGAGTGGGTAGGTTTAGGGATGGATGGATGCAGAGAAAACATTTAAATAACAAAACCTTCCAACAAAATGATTGAAATTTCAGTCGCCACAGTATATTAACTGTAACTGCATAAAGTACAAACTTTGATGTTATCTTTTCAGTCCACAAATTTATTATGTAAATACAGGAAGCTCAGCGTGGTTAAGTAACCAATCACACCACTTCTTTCAAAGTCAATTGGTGATCGGTCACTGCGCAAAACAGTGTAGTTGTGTTGCCTCTTTGTCTCTCAGTGATAAACTCACGTAATATTTTACACAAATGGATAATTGAAAGAGTGAATTATCTGACAAAAATGAAAGATCAGCAAACAAAAAGTGATATTTCTAGAAATGAACTTAGGATCGAACATAAATGAAGCTACAGAAAAAAGTTAACCATGGGAATTTTGTCACTGCCACCATCTAGAGATCCTAGAAAATGTAAGCCAGAGGAATTTAGTAAGGGTGATGAAAAGAACTGATGATGTCCCAGAGGCCGTGACTCCAGCAAAACCTACACATTGAAGGAACTCTTGATAATTTCACGACATTGAAATGCAATAGATAAAATAACCAAATGCTGATCCAAAACTGTAAAAGATGTATGACAATTGTTGAGGCATAGAAAATATGCTTGCTTATGTCATAATTATACGAGAAGGCAAAACACTGTTAAAACTAACATTGATAAGATCTTTACAAAGTAATACAATATTTTTAATTCTCAATGTTTCTAATGTTTAAATGACAGTGTACTAAATAAACAACAATTTTATTATTGTTATTCCCTGTATATTTTACAATGGAATGGACAGTAAGAGAATTTGGAATGTTTTGATGAAAAGCTTGAAAGTTTTTGGAACAATGATAATTTCCCCATTGATTATTAGGATTGCTTTGCATTGTTTCAGCATTTATGGTCTTATCTATGGTTCTATACTATCTTGCTTATATTATGATTTTCTTCAAGTAGCCCATCTTTCACAAATTTCTTAAGATTATTCTTAGTTGTTTTAAATTTATTGCGGCTGCCGGGAATGGGATTCATTTGTGCTGTTTTCTAACAGGATCTGCTGATAATTTAGGAAGCTCTTGCTTTTGTATTTTAATTTAGTGTCTGAATACTTTGTTAAGCTCTTATTATTTGTAACAAGTTCTTGTTGACTTGATGCATGTCCCTGGGAATTCTGGCTCTAAATTTTACATAGAACAGGTTGTGAGGGGGAAGAAAAAGCCCTGGCTAAACAGAGAGAGTGTTTACTTGCTTCTGCTTTGAAGATGGGCCTGTCGACATCATAGCTCAGTGGGCTTTTTTCCAAAGCAATCTTTAGTGTCATGGCTGATTGTCCTGGGTTTCAAATCTCCAGTAGCCACATGCTAACTGTATGATCTAAACCCATGTGAACTAAACATCACTGAACCTGTTTTTCTCATTGGAAAGTAGAAACAAAATAGAATATAGTATCTACTACACAGATTTAGGCTTAAGTGAGATATTCCAATGTAAAACACCTCCCTGGGAGTTAGCACAAAGAACTAGATCTGTAAATGTTTAAGTATTATTTTTCATTTTAATATTTTTTATTGAGATATAATTGACATATAACATAATAGCTTCAGGAGTACAAAATAATATTTCAACTATGTATATATTAACAAATGATCACCACAGTAAGTTTAATTAACATCTATTACCACATATACTTACACAATTTTTTTCTTGTGATAACTTTTAAAGATATACTCTCTTAGCAACTTCGAAGTATACAATGCAGTATTATTAACTATAGTCGCCATGCTGTATTTGATTTCCAGAACTTACTCAGTTTTATAACTGGAAGTTTCTTCCCTTTTGACCACTTTACCCCCCGCCCTCAGCAGCAAACCATCAAACTACTCTCTGTGAGTTTATTTTTGTTGTTGTTATTGTTAAGATTCTACGTACAAATGAGATCAATGTTATTTGTCTTTCTCTGCCTGGACTTACCTTACTTAACATAATGGCTTTAAGGTCCATTCATGTTCTGAATAGTGAGATTTCCTTCTATTATGGCTGAATAATATTCCATTGTGTATGTATATATTACAATATAAAAATCATATATATATAGTATCATATTTTCTTTGTCTTTTATTATTTTTAAAAATTATTTTCTTTTCTGGCCAGCTGAGCTGCTTCAGAACCCACCTGCGCTTTGCTTAAGGACAGTTCCACAAGGACTATGGTGGATGGTTGGGGTGTGTCATTGGTTTTCAATCTCTGCATCTCTTTATCTCTTTGGGGTTTTTTCATGTAATTAAATGAGAAATGGTGGCTTCCCCTTTAAAAACCCAAAAGCCAATAACACAAAATTTTGAGCTGGAAAGAAGGGTGTGGCATAGGTATATTTTCTCTAGTTCCTCCCGTATTTATTTGGTTGACAAGTTTTTGCGAGTCCTATCTCCAATATCCACCATTCCCCTTCCCTTTCCATTCCCTCTGTCTTACATCTGGACCTCAGCCTGCACTTGAACCTCTGGTAGTTTCTAAAATGGATCTTTCTGTCCTTACCAGTTATATTTCTAGTTGCAATCAATATTTGAACTCTCTCCCAGCTCTCCAACACACCTCACTATTGCCAATACTATTACCAGCTTCACCTCTAAACTGACCTAGTACTCCTCCTTCCCAAATATATCCTGTGTTTTTCTGCCTCCAAGTGTACACACATTGTTTTTTCCAGCCTAAATTCTCTCCCCGTTCCACTTTAATCTTTTAAAATCTTGTTCATCATCTCATGTCATGCTTTCATGAAACTCTTTGATTTTCCTTTTCCCACCCTCCCTCTCAGAAATCAGAATGAACCATTTCTTCTTCCATGTTCTGAACATACTTGCTTAAACTCATTTCCTTAGATTGAATTCATCTTTCTTAGAAGTAGAGTACATCTCTGTACACTCAACACATCTCTGTTTAATAAATCTCTGTTTACCACACACAAAGATCCATGTCTTAAGCATCCGGATAAACCCTAGAGGGTAGCCACATCATTGTATTTGCCTGCTTGCCTTTCACCCATGTCTCGACTAGCCTTACACATTTAAAGAAGAGTGAGAACCATGTCTTGTTTACCACTGTATTCCAGGTGCCTGACACAGGGAACTGGTACATAGTAGGTGCTCAATTAAAGTTGTAGAATCAAATAATAGCCTCTCGTTTCATTGACCCCATGATTTGGGTCTCCTATCTACTTCATCAACCACTACTACCACTTGCAATTGCCTCTCAGATCTTTGAACTCCGAATGTCTTCCAGTTACCAAAGCTTTCCATCTTTTGTGGACTTATTCAACCCCATTGCTGTAACTGATGGCCCCCTGACCTATCCCTATTCTTTAGTCATCCTGGTCTGACTTCTCTCACCTTTCTTCCCAGTTCAACATTCTGTTTGTTTTTCTAGAGCCTGGCTAAGATGGGTCACGGCACAGAAATTTAGAGGGCACCAATTTTTCTGCCCACCACCTCTCTGGTCTCTATGGAAGCCTTACCCCAGCCTTAAGCCAGCCCCCTTGGAGTCGCAGAGATGGATGGAGCAGAGACCTGACTGGAGCGCACCAGTCAGGGGACCTTTGGTGTGTAGGGCTACCCCTCCCCTGCCAAGAGCAGTTTTCCATTGAAGAGAAGGCCAGTTTATGCTGCTGCCCAGGCACCAAAAATGCTAGTTAGTGCAATGGTTCTGTCCTCTCTTCCCTCACCCCTTGACACTGTGCCAATCTCCACACTGCTTTCCCTGCTTCAGAGCTATAGCAAGGCCTGTCTCTGGGCTTCCTGGGATCACCACCCTTTCCAGCTTGCTACCTTGGTAGATGCTTGAGCTTACTCAGTATCTTCTTAAACTGCCAAATGTATGTTGAGTCCACAGGGAATATTCATATTGGGGGACATTTGTGTTGCAAGATGGAGAGAGAGAGAGAGAGAGAGAGAGAGAGAGAAGAGAGAAGAGAAGAGAGAATGGAATACGATCCTGAGGCTGAGCTTTATAGGCTGACAGAAGAGGCAACAAGTCTTTTACCTCTCTAAGCCTCTCTTGTTATCATCAGTAAAATGGGAATAACAAAGTATCTACCTTATAACGTTATTCTAAGGAATAAAATTCACAGCCCATGCCTGTCACATACAAAACACTTAATAGATGTGAGTTCCCTGAGTTTTGAGTTATCCTCCTGTACTTACTCTTTCCGATACTGTGGTGAAGATTAGATAAGAAAACTAGTTGAACTTGCCTGTTACAGTAGGTCTAGTACATGTTAGTTAAGACCAACTCCAGAGGCCAGCAGCAGCTCTTCTCCCCTTAGTGTCCCCACTGCTCCCTCCCCATCAAGTGATCTGAAAGGCTGAAGGGCTCCTAGGAGAATTTTCCTTTTCAGGATTAGAAACTTAAAACTTTTTGAAGCTGGTGCCAAGAATTGTTCACTGCAATCAACTTTGTCTGTCATAAAGAGGCCAGCCTGGGGTTTTCAAATTCTGCCACTGAAATGTTTGGTCCCCTCCCTTGAATACAGTGGGAGAATTTAAGAACAGTTGAAATCAAAGCCAGTTTTTCCTATCAGTGGGTTTTAAAACCCCAGAAACATTCTTATCCATGTTTTTGAAATTGCAAACCAAGTCTATAGTCAGAATGCTAAAAAGTGAGGCTGCTATAAACTCCTTTACTTACTTTACCCAATGTGTTTCTTTCCAAAGCCCAGCATTCTATATACATGTTCATTATATGTTGTTTCCAGCTGACTTAACCTTTAGAAAAGTCATAGTACAGGAAATGCATGCCCTGGATGTGACTTAGGCACAACAATAGCACATATCCCTGCATACTTAGCCTCCAAGGAAAGTTTGGCAGTGGACTCATCACTCCACATAAACTAAGCTGAACAGTCTCTATTTGCTGCATCTGGAAACAACTGATCAATGGTTTTATTTTGTCCGTTTGTTTTTAAAGAAAAGGTGATGTTTTAAAATAACTCAAAGCATTTTTCAGAACAAAGTATTTTAATTTCGATTAGGTTCAATTTTTCAATTTTTTTTCTTTTATAGTTTGTATTTCTGGTGTCAATACCCCTAGTCTCAAGATTTTCATTATATTTTCCCCCAAAAGGCATGTATATTTTTACATTTAAGTCTGTAACCCATTTAGAGTTAATTTTTGTATAAGGCATGAGACTTAGGTTGAGGTTCATACTTTTGCTTATGGATATCTAAATGCTCCAACATCACTTTAAAAAAATTGTTTTCAATTAGAGTTGACATCCAATATTATTTTATAGTAGTTTTTAGGTATACAGCTTAGTGGCCAAACATTCATGCAATTTATGAGGTGATCCCTGACCAGTCCAGAAGCCATCCAGCACCACACACATTTACTACAATACCATTAACAATATTCCCCATGCTGCACCCTAACATTTCCATGACTATTTTGTAACTTCCAATTTGTAATTCTTAATTCCTTCACCTTTCCACTCAACCCACTACCCCACCTCCCATCTGACAGTCACCAGTTAGTTCTCTGTATCTACGAGTCTGTTTCATTTTTTTTTTTCATTTATTTTGATCTTTAGATTCCACATGTAATTGAAATCATGTCACTTGTCTTTCTCTGACCTATTTCACATAGCATTATGTCCTCTAGGTCCAGCTATGTCATTGCAAAGGTAAGATTTTATTTTTTATTGCTAATATTCCACTGTATATATATACCACCTTTTCTTTATCTAATTGTCTGTTGCCGGCACTTTGTTGATTCCATATCTTGGCCATTGTAAATAGTGCTGTAGTGAACATAGGGGTGCATGTGTCTTTTCAAATTAGTGTTTTGGTTTTCTTTGGGTAAATACACAGAAGTGCAATTTTCTGGGTAATAAGGTAGTTCTATTTTTAATTTTTTTGAGGAGCCTCTATACTGTTTACCATTCTGGCTGCACCAATTTGCAATCTCACCAGGACTTATCTGATAGGTATGAGGTGATATCTCATTGTGTTTTTAATTTGCATTCTCTATGATTAGTGACATTGAGCATCTCTTCATATGTCTATTGGCCATCTGAATGTCCTCTTTGGAGAAATGCTTATGTCCTCTGCCTATTTTTCAATTAGGTTGTTTTTTTTTTTCTTATTGAGTTGTATAAGTTCTTTGTAAATTGTAGATATTAACCCTTATCAGGTGTATCATAGGTAAATACCTTCTCCCATTCAGTAGGTTGTCTTTTTGTATTGTTGAAGGTTTCCTTAGCTGTGCAAAAACTTTTTTGTTTGATGTAGTCCCATTTCTTTATTTTTTCACTTTTGTTTCTCTTGCCCAAGGAGATATATCAGAAAAGATATGGCTAAGAACAGTGTCAGAGAGTTTTACTGGCCTACGTTTTCTCCTAGGACTTTTATGGTTTGGGGTTTACATTTAAGTCTTTAATCCCATTTTGGGTTTATTCTTGTTATGGTATAAGAAGGTGATCCAATTTCTTTTCTTTTTTCTTGCATTTATCTGTCCAATTTTCTCAGCATCATTTATTGGAATAGACTGCCTCCTTTGTCATAGATTAAAGGACTATATAGTGTGGGTTTATTTCTTGGGCTCTCTATTCTGTTCCATTGATCTATGTGTCTTTTTATGCTGGTACCTACTTGTTTTGATTACTGTAAACGTGTAGTATAGTTTGATATCAGGTAGCTTGATACCTCCAACTTTGTTCTTTTCTGAAAGATTGTCATGGCTATTCGGGGTCTTTTGTAGTTCCATGTAAATTTTTGGATTATTTTGTTCTACTTTTTGTGAAAAAATGACATTGGTATTTGATAGAGATTGCACTGAACCTGTAGATTGCTTGTGTAGTATGGACATTTAACTATGGTTAATTCTTTCCATGAGCACGATATATGTTTCCATTTGTTTGTATCTTCAATTTCTTTCCTCAATGACATAATTTTCCAATAGGTCTTTTATCTCCTTGGTTAAATTTACTCCTATAATTTATTTTTTGATAAAATTATAAATGGATTGTTTTCTTAATTTCTTTCTGATAGTTTGTTGTTGGTGTGTGAAAATGTATGTAACCAATTTCTGAATATTAACTTTGTGTCCTGCTATTTTACTGAATTCATTTATCAGTTCTAACATTTTTTTTTGGTGGAATCTTTAGGGTTCTCTATGTATAGTATCTTGTCATCTGCAAATAATGACAGTTTTACTTCTTCCTTTCCAAATTGGATGCCATTATTTTTTCTTGTCTGATTTCTGTTCTGATGTCTGCCTGATTACTCTGTTGAATGAAAGTGGTAAAAGTGGGCATCCTTGTCTTGTTCCTGATCTTAAGAAAAACTTTGAGCTTTTCCCCATTGAGTATGTTACCTGTGAGTTTGTTATATCTGGTCTTTATTTAGGTTGAGGTATGTTCCCTCTATTCCTACTCTGCTGAGAGTTTTTATCATAAATAGATACTAGATTTTAGCAAATGCTTTTCTGCATCTATTGATATAATCATATGATTTTATCTTTCAATTTGTTAATGTGGTGTATTACATTAATTGATTTGCAGATATTGAACTAACTTTGTATCTCAGGAAAAACTCCAACTTGATCATGGTGTATGATCTTTTTAATGTATTGCTGAACTCAGTTAGCATATAATTTTCTATTTTTGGAAATGTCTTTGTCTGGTTTGGGAATCAGGGTAATGGTGGCCTCATATAATTAACTTGAGAGACCTCTCCTCTTGAATTTTTTGAATAGTTTGAGAAGAATAGATGTTAACTCTTCTTTGAATGTTTGGTAAAATTCAGCTGTGAAGCCATCCGGTCCAGGACTTTTTTTGTTAGGAGTATTTTGATTAATGTTTCGATTTCATTAGTAGTAATTGGTTGGTTCAGATTTTCTGTTTCATCTTGATTCAGTCTAGGAAGATTCTGTTTCTAGGAATGTAACCATTTCTTCCAGATTGTCTAATTTGTTGGCATATAATTGCTTATACTATTTTTCTTACAATCCTTTGTATTTCTGTGTAATCAGATGTTACTTCTCTTTCATTTCTGATTTTATTTAGTTGGGTCCTCTCTCTTTTCTTCTTGATGAGTCTGGTGAAAGGTTTATCAATTTATTTTATTTTATTTGCAATTAATTAATTAATTAATTAATTAATTGTTTTAATGGTGACATTGGTTAATGAAATCCAATAAGTTTCAGCTTGTACATTTTAACAGTAAGACATATATTATTGTTTACTCTGTGTGTTCACCTCCCATAGTTAGATTTCTTTCTGTCACTACATATTTGACCCCCTTACCCCATCTACCTCCCCCTTACCCCTACCCCCTACCCTCTTGGTAACCACTAGTCTGTAGTTCATGTCCGTAAGTCTCTGTCCTGTTCATTTGTTGCTTTTAGGTTTATATCCCACATATAAGTGATATCATGTGATTTTCAACTTTTTCTGTCTGGTTTATTTCACTTAGCATGATTATCTCGAGGTCCAGCCATGTTGTTGCAAATGGAGTATTTCATCTCTTCTTATGGCTAATATTCCATTGTATACATGTACCACAGGTTCTTTAGACAATCATCTATTGCAGGACACTTTGGTTGCTTCCATGTCCTGGCTACTGCGAATAATGCTGCTATGAACATTGGTGTGCAAATATCTTTTTGGATATAGGATTTCAAAGTCTTTTGTCAATGTTTTTTTATTCATTCAAAGAACCAACTCTTGGTTTCAATTGATCTTTCACATTGCTTTTTTAGACTCTATTTTATTTATTTCTTCTCTGATTCTTATTATTTCCTCTCTTCTCACTTTGGGCTTTGTTTGCTGTTCTTTCTCTAGTTCCTTTAGGATTAAGTTTAGATTGTTTATTCGAGCTTTTTTTTTTTCTTTCTTGAGGTAGGTTTTGTAATGATGTGAATTTCTCTCTTAAGACTGCTTTTGCTGTGTCGCATAGATTTTGGACTGTTGTGTTTTTATGTTCATTCTTTCTCCAGGCATTTTTGATATTTCTTGATTTCACTGTTAACTTGTTCATTACTTAGCAAGCATGTCATTTAGCCTCCATGTGTTTGTGTGTTTTTTCATTTTTTTTCCTTATAACTAATTTCTAGTTTTATATCATTGTGGTTGGGGAAGATGCTTTATATGATTTCAAACTTCTTAAATTTATCTAGACTTGTTTCGTGGCCTAACATGTGATTTATCTCAGAAAATGTTCTATGTGCACTTGAAAAGAATGTATATTTTGCTGCTCTGAGGTAAAGTTATTTTAAAATATCAATTAAATCCATCTAGTTGAGTGGATCATTTAAGGCCACTTTTTCTTGTTGGTTTTCTGTCTGGAAGATCTAGCCATTGGTATTAATGGGGTGTTAAAATACCCTACTTTGACCGTTACTGTCAGTCTCTCCCTTTGTGTCTGTCAATATTTGATTTATATATTTAGGTGCTCCTATGTTGGTTGTATATGTTTACTAAGGTTATAGACTCTTGTTAGATCGATCTCTTTATCATTATGTAACATCCTTCTTTGTCGCTTATTATAGCCTTTGTTTTAAAGTCTATTTTGTCTAAGTATCAGTACCTCAGCTTTTTGTCATTCCATTTACATGAAAAATCTTTTCTTATCCCTTTACTTTCAGTCTGTGTGTGTCTTTAGATCTGAATTTAGTGTAGACAGAATATGCATGGGTTTTGTTTTCTTATCCATTCAGCTGCCCTATGTCTTTTGATTAGAGCATTAAATTCATTTACATTTAAAGTCATTACTAATAGGTATAGTTATTACCATTTTATTATTCATATTTAAGTATTTTTTTCTTCTTCTTCTTAATGAAGTGTCTACATTTCTTATAATACTGGCTTTGTGGTGGTGAATTCCTTTAGCTTTTTTCCCCTCTGGGAAAGCTCTTTATCTCACCTCCAGTTTTAATTAATAGCCTTGGGTAGAGTAGTTTTGATTGCAGGTTCCTTCTTTGGATCAAATTTAATATTTTATGCCAAGCCTTTCTGCCCTGCAAATTTTCTGTTGAGAAATTTTCTGCCTATGGGAGTGTTCTTGTAAGTAACTAGCTGCCTTTCTATTGCTGCTTTTAGGATTCTCTCTTTGTCTTTAATCTTTGACATTTTAATTATGATGTGTCTGTGTGTGCATCTGTTTGAGTTCACCTTGTTTGGGACTCTCTGCACTTCCTGGACTTGTATGTCTATTTTCTTCACCATGTTAGGGAAGTTAGTTTTCAGTCATGTTTTTTCAGGTAGGTTCTCAATCATGTGCTGCTCTCTCCTTTCTCCTTCTGGTATTCTTATGATGCGAATGTTGTTACACTTGCTGTTGTCTCAGAGGTCCCTTAAAATATCCTCATTTTCAGATTCTGTTTTCTTTTTTGCTGTTCTGATTGGGTGTTTTCTGCTATCTTGTCTTTCACATCACTGATTTGATCCTTCTAGTGTATTCTTAATTTCGGTTATTGTATTCTTCATTTCTGATTAATTCTTTTTTATGGTTTCTATGTCCTTTTTATGCTTACTATCTTTTTGTTGAAGTTCTGAGATCATCTTCTTCTCCCTAAGTTCATTGAGCATCCTTTCAACCAGTGTTTTGAACTCTATATCTGGTAGATTGCTTGCCTCCATTTTGTTTAGGTCTTTTTCTGGAGTGTTCTTTTGTTCTTTTCATTTGGAACATGTTTCTTTGTCTCATCATTTTGGCTGCCTCTCTGTGTTCATTTTTATGTACTAGGTAAATACGTTACATCTCCAAGTCTTAACTCGGTGGCCTTATGGAATAGATTTTCTGATCATCTGCACTGTGTCCTCCAGGATTGACCCTTGTGTGGTTGTGTGTGTCCTTGTGTTGTAGTTGAGCCTTGATTGTTGTTGATATGACAGTGAGTGGCATTAAATTCTCAGGCTGACTGACTGCGTAGATTGGTCACACCCACACATATGAGTTCCTTTGTGGGGGTTGACCCACAGAGTGAGGTTGCCCCAGCATGTTTGTGTGCCTATTAGGACCACTCCTTAGGTGTGCCACTTTTGGGCTAATCAGGAGGTTGCTCTGTTGAGGTCTTGATGCTAGCCTCAAAGTGCCTTTGTTCTGGTACGTCTAGGAGGGGCTCTCATGTAGCCAAGGTTCAACCACTACCTGTGACCAGCCAGAGGGGACTACCTGGTAGGAGGTAGGCAAGCTATCTGTGTTGATTGATGCCTAACCTGGACTTGGAGGTATGAGTGAGAGGCCATTCAGTGAACCGAGGCAAAGTGCTACCAGCACCAGCCCTAGAATTGATTCCCCACCACTGAAAATATTTATAGAGGTACACAATTGGAGACCTATTGGTTGCTTCAGAAGGAACCTCCTTCTAAGAGTGTAGGGTGGGGCTTGTTGCCTAGTAACCACCAAAATGGTGAAAATTGCAAGTTGGGTGCAGGGGTCTCAGGGAATGAGCAGATCTCACCAGGCCAATGCAGATTCAGTTTTGTCTGCATGGGAAGGGAGTTCAACACCGGCAAGATGGCATCCACCTGCAGGCTGCATAGGAGAAGGGTTCAACACAGAGGACAATGGTGGCTGGTCCTTCCAGCCCTTACCCTGAAGCTACACAACTAAGTCTTTCCCTGTATGTCTCTGGAACCTTCAAGCAACTGTCCCTCCACCAGAGCCCAGGGTGAGTGCCTGCGAAGAGTGATTCTGTGCATGGGACATTTAAGGAGAAGTCTAGATTTCCAGCTTCCTTGTATCTTACCTGGACAGCCAGAATCTGCACTGATTTTTACAGCTAGATTTTATGGAACTCCCTTCTCAGCGCTGGAACCCCGTACTGGGAGCTCCTGCGTGGGTTGGGGCCCTTTGCTTCCCTTGGAGCTGGACCTCCACAGCCAAGATATCCCTTTGGATGCTCAAACTGCACTAAGTAGGTGTGAGACCAGTTTGTTTTTGAAACTCTGTATCTCCTACCAGTCTTGATGCGGTCTCCTCTTTATATCCCCAGGAATAGGAGTTCTGTTTAGTAGTCTTAATATCATTATAGGAGTTCTGTCGGCTAGTCTTAAGATCATTTCTGTCAGGTTGATTGTTTTATAATTTACTTGCAATTTGAATGCTGTTATGAGAGGAGGCAATGAACAACATTTACCTACCCTGCCATCTTGACCGAAACACCAACTAAAGTCTTATGGCAAACACCACTTGTTGAAAAGACTACATATTATTTCCAATTAAATGCTTTTGCACCTTTGGCGAAACATTGATTTAGCACATTGGTGTGAATATATCCCTGAGTTCTCTATTCTATTTCATTGATCTGTGTGTCTATTCCTTTGTGCCAATACCACACTGTCCTAATTACTACAGGTATCCAATATAGAAAACTTAATATCAGGTGAAGTGATCCCTTTCTCTTCTTCTTTTATTCAAGATTGTTTTAGCTACTGTAGGGCGTATAACTTTCCATATAAATTTTTCATAGGAATTTCATTAAACTTATAGATCAGTTAGGGAAGAATTGCTGTCTTTACTATATGAGATTTTTCAATCCATGATTTGATTTATTTAATTTCTTTCATCAACATTTGTAATTCTAAACATATAAGTCATGTGTATATTTTATTATATTGTGCCTATTTAATTTTTCTTAGAGTGACTGTAAATTGTTTTTTTGTTTTGGTTTCCAGATGTCCATTGTTTAGCATAAGAAATGTAATTGACAGTTACGTATCTATCTTATATCCTTCAAGCTTGAAGAATTAATTATAAATTCTTGGAGTTGTGTCAATTCCTTGGGATTCTCTATGTATACAGTCATTTGCATCTGCAAATAGAGACAATTTATTTCTTCCTGTCCAATCTATATGCCCTTTGTTTCTTTTTCTTGCCTTCTAGGACTAGACTTTTAGTACTACATTGAATAAGAGTTGTGAAAGCTGACATCATTTGTTTTGGATTTTAGTGGAATGCATTTAGCCTTTCAGCATATGAATGATGTTAGCTATAGTTTTTGTAGTTGCTCTTTATCAAACTGAGGTGGTTCCCCTTTATTCCTAATTTTCTAACATGTTTTTGTTGTTTTTTAAAATTATGAATGGTTGTTGAATTTTGTCAACTGCTTTTTGCTGACTCAGTTAACATGAGCATCTGATTTTTTCTTTCTTTTGCCTATTTATATTAGGAGATTATGTTAATTGATTTTTCCATTAATTGATTTTGAATATGAACTCAGCCTTGGTTAAATAAATTCCATTTGATCATTGTTTAATTTTGGATTTTTGAGTCAAAGTTCATAATAGGTATTGGTCTTCAGTGTTCTTTTATTCTTTCTTTCTTTTTTTTTGTGGTACTCTGTCTAGTTTTTACTATCAAGGTGCTTCCTCTTCTATTTTCTGAAAGAATTTGTGCTAAAATTGGTGTTAGTTTTTTAAGCGTTCCGTAAAGTGCTCCAGTGAAACCATCTGAACATGGATATTTTCTTTAGGGAGAGTTTTTAATACAAATCCAATTCACTATTCCTGTTTCAATGGGGTGAATTTTGTTTGTGGTTTTGAAGGAATTATTTCTATTTTTTTCTAAGTGTTCAAATTTATGAGCCTAGATTTGTTTGCAGTGTTCTCTTATTTTTCCTTTAGTACTATCCCCAACTCCATGCCTGACATTTTTTATTTGTGTTCTCTCTTTATTTTTGTCAGTCTTTATTGATTTTCTTCAAAGAACCAGTCCTTAATTTCATTGCTTATCTCTGTTGTTTTGCTATCTTTAGCTTTACTGATTTCTGCTTACACTTTTACCATTTCTTTCCTTCCTTCTGCTTGCTATGGGTTTGTTTTGATCTTTTTTTTCCTAATTTCTGAAGGTAGTAACTTAGCATTTAGTGCTATAAATTGCCTTTCCACACTGCTATAGCTGAATCTCATGATTTTTGATTGGTTGTATTTCATTTTTATTCAGTTCTCTATATTTCACATTTTTTATTTAAGATTTCTCTTTAATCATGGATTATTTTAAGTATGTTGTTTAATTTCAAAATGTTTGGAAGATTTTTCTGTTGTCTTCCTGTTGTTGATTTTTAGCTTGATTCCATTGTGTCAGAGTACATGTTTTGAATGATTTCAATTCTCTTAAATAGCTCATAGTGTTTGAAAACTGTGAGAAATAGTGTTTTCCCATATTTCAGGCATTTGGGGAGCAGAGTGGCACATGAAGAGATGCACAGTTCTTTTCGTTGGGAATAGGAGGTTATTAGTTCTTAAGCACCTAACTACTTATTCCCTCAGTGAGTGTTTTACATATATAATTTCATCTAATCCTCTCAATAACCCATTTGAAGTCACTACTATTATCAACCCAATTTAACTATGGGAAACCTGAGGCCAGAAAGTTTAAATTACTTACAAGATTTCACTTGGCTAAGATAGGATTCAGTCTTGGAGGGTATGGTGGGAGGGGCCCTCTGGGTTGGAGGTTGGGGACTGCAGCTCAGCCTCGGTTTTTTGCAACCGTGGCTGGTAAAAATCAACTGTTGTTTTTCTGCCTCCCACTTCTCTGCTTCCACCCTGATGACTAGACCCTGCTGCTGGCCGGCTATGGGAAGCTCACAGCTTTCCCAGGCAGAGCTGTTCAGGGAACTCACCGCTCCTTCTCCCCTCCCCCTCCTCCTGCAGGAGCTCCAGTGGCTGCAAGAGGCAACTGCTTTATTTCTCCCAGGCCACTGCCCGACACCCAGGGTTCTGACCTGTGGTAGCTCTTATGTGCAGATCCCATTGCTCAGACATGCTGGAGTGCAGTTCGTGTGTTTTTTTGTTGAATTTTAGATGTTCAGCTTATTGTTGTTTTCAAGGGGAGATGTCTGAGGATGTCTCTCACTCCACCATGTTTCCAAAGATTGTCCTAAGATAGGATTTGAATTTGGGTCCTTCCATCTTGAAAGCTCTTTCCACTAGGGAATTACCGATGAGGAAACCGATAAGGATATGAGAATAAAAAGGTAGTATGGGACTGTGTCCTAGAAAAGCAACCAGACAACCAGTTATCCACATGTCTCTTGTACTGCTTCTCTATTGATGGTATTTTATTCACCTATATCAATTTGATATGGCTTAATTTTCTAAAAACCTTAATTTCAGGTGATACGGATTTTCTCAGCCACGAATGTTAAATAATTGCTTTGACTAAAATTTCATTTCTCAATCTAAGTTTATAGAATGATGTAGAGTTTAATGATGAATAAATCACTTAAGGTATGACCAAAATACCTCAAAGAGTTGTTGTTGGCACTAGGATAGAGACTGAAAGTGCTATCACCATCAAACAGTATGCAAATATATGGGATTGGATTATTATGATAATGGGGATTATCTACTATTTCTCTAGGAGCCAAAACAACCTGTCCATCATGTAGAGTAAATCTTTTCAATCTTGAGGTCATGGACCTCACAGGTAGACTTCAAGATTTCCTGAAATTGTATGTAAATAATATAGGAAGGTGAGTTTGGGGGAGGGAGATTTGTATTATATCCTCCCAAAAAATATTTGGAACTGACTACGTAAATGAATAAATAAATGAAATGGAATATCTGACTATAAGATGTAGGAAATAGCACACAGTCACTGGCTTCTGGATACTGAGGAGGCTTTGTTGGGTGTAGCCAAATTGGGTGTATTTCTTTTCTTATCCCCAGACTAAATGGCCAGTAGGCTACTTCCCACCTGCAGTGAGCTTAGCAAGAAGTATATTACAAATTATTAACCATCTGGCCTATTGCTGCACTCTACATTCAATGTCTGTTCTGCAACTTCCATTGGTACCTCTTAACCCCTTGTCTTTATTTTGTCCACCCAACACCCCACCTATCTAATACCCTTCTAAATATTCTCTGTATCTACGAGTTTATTTCTGCTTTTGCTGTTGTTGTTGTTGTTTTGTTCTTTAGATTCCGCATGTACATGAAATCATGTGATATTTGTCTTTCTTTATCTGACCCATTTCATTCAGTGCAATATCCTTTAGGTCCATCAAGGCAATATCTTTTTCATCTCCTTTTAGTCTGTGTGTGTCTTTTAATCTGAAGTGAGTCTTATAGCAGCATGTGTAGGGGTCTTGTTTTCTTATCCATTCGGCACTCTATCTTTTGGTTGGAGCACTTAATTCTTTTCCATTTGAGTACTTGTGATAGGAATGTAGTTATTACCATTCTTTATTTTTGTTTTGATACATGTTTTCTCTTCTTAAATAAGTCCCTTCATCATTTCCTATAATACTGGCTTGGTGATGATAAATTCCTTTAGCTTATTTTGGTCTGGAAGCTCTTTATCTGTCCTTTGGCTCTAAATGATAGCTTTACTGGATAAAGTATTCTTGGATGTAGATCCTGGTTTTCATCGTGTCTAATATTTTGTGCCAAGCCCTTCTGTCCTGCATAGTTTCTTTTGAGAAATCAGCTGCTAGTCTTATGGGTGCTCCCTTGTAACTAACTATCTGCTTTTCTCTTGCTGCTTTTAAATTCTCTCTTGGTATTTAATCTTTGGCATTTTAATTATGATGTGTCTTGGTGTGGGCCTCTTTGGATTTCTGGTTTTTGGATTCTCTGAGCTTCCTGGAGTTTTATATTGATTTCCTTTGCCAGGTTATGGAAGCTTTCCATCATTATTTCTTCAAACAGCTGTTCAACATCTTGATTTTCTTCAATACGCTGATCAGATGAATATTTGGACCCTTTACAGTGTCCATATGCTCCTTAAATTATTTTATAGTCTTGGCATCTTACCCTTTGCCATTCTGATTGTGTGTCCTTGGCTTTCCTGTTCTCTAGATAGGGCATTTGATCCTTTTCTTTATTCACTTTGTTTATTTGTTATTCCATTTAATATACTTCTATCTCAGATAATGTATTTTTCACTTCAGACTGGTTCCCTTTTATAATTCCCATTTCCACTTTTATGTTTTTTATCTCTTTGTTGAAGTTCTCACTGAATTTATCTACACTTCCCAAAAGTTCATTGAGCCTCTTTATACCAGTGTTTGAACTCTGCATCTGTGATATTACTTGATTCCTTATAGCAGATCTCTGTTCTGTTCTCTCATATGGTTTCTGCTTCTGTGTCTTCCACTTTGGTTGCCTTTCTATGTCTGTTTCTATGTACTAAGCAAAACTCCTAAGTTCCCGGTCTTACTAGTGTGGATTTGTGTAGTAGTGTCCAGTGGCATAGTCCTGAGAGAGGTTCAACTACAGGCCAAGGTTAGCCCCAGCCCATGCCCCTCTGGGGCCACCTGTTAAGATTCAGCAAGCAATCCAAGATTCTGTGCTTATAGTTGCTTAAAAGCCACACCAGATACTGAGGCAGCTGCCTCCAGTGTGGGTCTAGGCGCTGCTCAGCAAGGAGCACCTGACTTGCTAAGGATATACCCAGATGTGGCTTGGGTGGGGCCATGATTTGGGGAAGCACAGTTTCAGGTAATCCTCTGGGCAGAGCGACCTCTGTTATTCAGTTTGATGACTTTACAGCTATGGTTGTACATTTCCGTGCACTGTGAGGGGAGGATTCAACAGAGAAACAATGGATTCCACCGGCACCCCTGTACAAAGCAAGTCTTCCCTTGGCCCTCACTCCAAAAATGTTTCCCTGTAAGTCCCTGGTGCCCACTGCGCGCAGCTGAATTGGTACTGGTGCTCAGATTGAGCAGGTCTGTCACCGTGAAAATTCATTCATGGACGTGGCCCCTTTAAGAGGCGTCTGCCGCTGCTGCTGCCACAGCCTCAGTCTCACTCAGTCTCACTTGCCCCTCTCCCCTCTCGCCCCTCTCGGGACCAGACAGCCCTGCAGGTGCTTTCCTGGATTTCTCCTTAGTTGTATGGCTTGTTCCTCTATATCTTAGACTATTTTTCCTTGCTGTTGCTACTTGTTTCCGTCACAACTTTGGTTTGGTTGCCAGAGAGATGAACAGAGCCTCTATCATCTACACCATTTTTTCCCACTCTCTTCTTTTTTGTTAAAAATTATTGGGGTGTGAGAGAAAAAAAAATAGTAACTCCTCAGCTATACTTTGAAAATCTGCATTTAAAAAAACACTGAGTATTCATAAGCTTCTTTAATGAGTTAATCCCTTTGTATTTACATCCTTCACCACTCAGAACAAATAGGGTTTAGTTGCTAGAAAGTGAAAAACTTCAAGCTCATCAAGAATGAGAGAAATAGTGGGCAATCTGGATGAACAGTGGAAATATCCCCATGCCGATTTCTTGGTACCTGCTCCTAAGAGCATGTCAACCAATGCTTTATTTTCCAGTGTCTCCACCTCCATTATCCAAAAAGGGACAGCAAGATGCTGACCAGCATAAATTCAGTTGGTGATATGCTCACCTGAAATTAGGAGACAAAGGAACAGAACAACTGGTAGTTGCCAATGAGTGGCCTGGTACCTTCATCTTGTTCCCTCCCTTTTATCTAAGATTGGTGTTTACTTCTCCAGAATGAGCAAGCTATTGAGGAAGGATTTTAAATATCCAACTCCATTAGAACAGATCCAAAAAAAATTTTGAGTTGACATGATTTCAAAATGGAAAGGGGATGAATTCATTCTTGGGTTCTCTAACTCATAGGATGATATTTCAAGAAGCTCTTCAATATTAATTACTAAGCTGTGAATTCAGTTCTGTGCAATTATGAACAGCCAGTTTTTGGAGTATGAAAGAGCTAACTTATCGTATTTTTGAATTACTCATCTAGAAGCCTGAATATTTTTGTATTTCCATATTTCTCGAGTAGCACTTAATTTAATCTTAGCCCCATTTCTTTCAATAAACCATTGTTTGCATCTCATAAGCAGCACAGCTCCTTCCTCTAAGTCATCTCCCCGTGAAATTGTTTAATGAAGCAGAAAGTATGAAGTATTAGCAACAGTGAAATCCATGTGGTAGCACTTCATTTTTCAGAGGCACTCACATTTCTACCCTAATTTATAAAATCAGCACACAAATGATTTTTATCATGGCCATTACATCAGTATAAATTACTGCCTTTTTTATAATATGGCAGTTAGTCAAACTGTTGAAATGATATCTATTCGTCAGGGATGGGGTTGAGATGGGAAAGAGTTAGTGAATATGAGGGCTGATGGTTGTCTTACAGAAACACTAATATTAATTTACCATAATGAACACCAATGGGTATTTTGCAAATGTACAGTTGAAAATTAAATGCACAAAGTGAAGCAAATGGGTCAATTTGTTCAGGACAAAGAAGGAGACCTTCAATAAACAAATGGTGCTATATAGAGACAGGCAGCAAATGCAATTAGTCAGGCACTCCTCCTGTCCAGTGGGCAGGCCTCAGCTGCCCTGGGCAGGAGCCATTGTTGTTCTCCCCGCATGGGTGTCTTCATTTATCTCATTGTAGGAACTGTCATCCGGGTTTTGTGCCCTGCAGCCTACCATGTCAAATCCATCCTGCCAATGTCTCCTTGGAGAGTACTACCTACTGGCATCTCTTCTTTTTTTTTTTTTTTACTACTGCCACCTAGGTCACTTTCCAGAACCTAGTTGCCCGCCTTTCAAGTTAGGCAAACCTTAGGCATCTGGCCTACCTAATATGGGCCATGCAATCATTTGAGTGGAATTGGGATGACGGATTCCTTTGTTCTCTCTTGAGCAACAGTTTGCTAATCAAAGTTTACTAGTTTGACAGTTTCTTTTGGAGAGAAGGTATGGATGGATGGGTATAGGAAGGATTTACTCTTAAAAGAATAAATTGTCCATGTACTTTAAAAGCAATATTTAAGCATAAACAATTTGTATATAAATTGGAAGTCATTCTTGTCTATTTAATGGCACGGTTGCTCTGGGTAGACTTCACTGCTATGAATTCTATGTGATAGTAATTAAACAATATTGAAAATGTATTCCCTTTTTCATACTGGCTTCACTACCATCTACCAATCTAACAGTGAGAACATATAAAATTTTTATGGGCAATTCTGAGTTATATATTTATTCAATTATTCATTCTGTTAACAAATATTATTGAGCATATGCTACTGCCAGGAACTAGGCTAGGTGCTCAGAATCCAATGGCAAATGAGCCTTCCTCTGGAGAAAACAATCATTGAAAAATAATTCCAAGCAAGATTTATGGTTGGTTGTAAATCCACTTTGGTTTCTCTGTGTTACCCCTCATTACCCTCAGCCAGAGTGTATTCAAGGAATACAAATTCATGATTATAGGCAATGAATGACCATGTCTATTTAGGTCTTCATCATTTCTGAAAAAGAGTAGCATACTGCTTTTTATGAAATTTGGTATATTATTGAATGGTATAACAGAATAACTTAACATTGATTTTTTGGGGGGTCTCATCTCCACCCTGCAATCCAACAAGGCCTGATATATTTTGTTTCTTATGGTGACATTGATTAACAAAATCCAATAAGTTTCTAGTGTGCAATTCAACAGTAAAATATATATATATACACGCACATACATATGCACACACATACATACATATATTGCATTGTGTGTTTACTGCCCATAGTTAGATTTCTTTGTCACCACATATTTGACTCACTTTACCTCATCTATTTCCTCGCTCCCCCTCCCCCTACACTCTGGTAACTACTAGTCTACTGTCCATGTCCATGAGTCTCTGTTTGTCTTGTTTGTTGCTTTTAGATTTATATCCCACGTATAAGTGATATATGGTTTTCAAACCTGGTGCCTTCAAAGTAGCAGCTCTTCAACAGTTGGGAAATAGACTTCAATGAAATTTGGCATCCTAATCAACATCACAAATATTTGCTTGTATTGAATGAGGTCAGTAGTTCATAAGCCCATTAATCTTAATATTAGACAAGCCAAAAGTAGTTATATCTGGTATCAAGAGTCCTAAAATAGAATCTACAATTTTTTGCTTTGGTTCTAAGTTAACCATTATTTGAGATATATATAGTCTGTCTTGATCTTATTGCCTCTCCTCATCTAAATAAGAGAAAGGTTCTTTAGATAATGGCCTTAGAGTTACAGAAGACATATCCACTACTGTTTAGTAGATATGGAGTTTCAGTTTGGGAAGATGAAAATGTTCTGGAGATGGATGGTGGTAATAATTACACAATGATGAAATGTACTTATTGCCACTAAACTGTACACTTAAAATAGTTAAAACAGTAAATTGTATACTGTGTACATTTTACCAAAATAATAATCAGATGTCCATTTTTTTCTTAAAAATAGACTAATATGCAGACATACTGGGCCCACATTTTCAATCAGCATGTTCATGACAACAGAGGAGGCCTCTGAACAGAGGCTCATATTAGCCCACATCCAAACAGTAGATTACTATATGACCCAAGAAACCCATGAAGAGTGGAATCTCAGGAAGATTAAATGGACCTATGCAGCTAGGAGAAATATAAATGATAAAACTTAGGGACCAGGTTTCTTATTTTTCTGGGAATGTGAGTTTCTCAGTCCTAAGCCATTGGAAATACTGCATTCTGCAGTGGTTTTAGATGAGGGGCTTAGATATTTTTTCTGTGAAAAAGGGTCAGATTGTACATTATTTTTGGCTTCATTGACCATACAGTGTCTGATTCAACTCAGCTGCTGTTATGCAAAAACAGCCATAGACAATACATAAATAGATGGGCATGGCTGTGTTCTAATAAAACTATATTTACAAAAATAGGAGATGGTCCTGATTTGGCCCATAGACCATTGTTTGCCAACCCTGGTTTTAGAGCATAAGAAACTTTTATGGTGTTAGGAAAAGAAACACCAATGGAGGACAGGTCAGCAAAGCAAGATAATGAAGCATTATTAAGCTATGCTTATACAGACATCCTCTTTGTTTAATTACTCACCCCTCCTCTGCTAAGGCAGCACAGTTCCCAGTTCACAGCTGAACTTGAGCATTATTTAGACCTGCACTTAATCACTTAGCTTTCTGCCCCTAGTCTTCATATTCTTTTATAATATCATCTTTCCCTGATCTTGACTTTCAAATTTTTGACTCATGATTTGCTATTATGTTATCTATTGCTTTTGGTCTTTACAGAGAATGTGCTCTTTTTGACTGGTTCTTGAGCCCTGACTCTTGGGCTCCAGTTGAAACTTGTCTCCTGATAGTTCCCCTTTGCCTATAACTCAGATTTCCCAGCCCAGCAATGCATTATTTCTTTCCTAGAATTAAACCCTGTTCACACCCTCAGATGTTCTTTATTCCATCCCTTGCTTTGATTGATTTAACATCAATCAGCTCTGAAGGTTTATACAAAGGTGAGTCTTGTATCACAAGTGTTCTGTACATGAATCCATGCTCCTGGAGAGCCCTAGAGTGCAGTAAAGAAACACTAGTAACACATGCACATGCATGCTCTCTCTTTCTCCACCTGTGCATACACTTGGACACACACAAACACACATAGACACAAACAAATTATGGAACACTTACTATCTGCCAAGCACTCTGAGGAGTGTTTTACATACATTAGCTCATTTATTTTCCACAGGTACTTCTGTTAAGGCATGTATTATATTATTAATATTGTTATTGTTATTATTTTATCATTGTCATCATGAATCACTATCTCCATCACCTCCATTTTACAGATGAGAAAACTGAGACCCAGAGAAACTTAAGTAATCCTCCCAAGGTCATACAATGAGAGAAGGTAACAGTGTAGATTTGTACTCTGTTTGAGCCAAACCAGAGCTTATGTTCTAATTATCAGAACAATAGAGTGGTTACGTGCTCTGCTACTGTAGTTGCCCCAGAGATTCTAAGTAACAGAGACTTCACTGCTAGAGAGTTGAGATCCCTTCATGTCTTTCCTTACTGTTTCTAGATTGTTGTCTCTCTAACAGTTGACACTACTTACAGAAGTCCACAGCCCTTAGGGAAGTCCACTCCCCCCATCTTGATCCAAGTCTCTACAGTAATGGGATAAGCTTCATATAGACAGCTTGCTCTATGATCACACAAAACTGGTTTGACATCTGACCTTGAACCTTACAAGTTGTGTAAAAATGAGCAGGTTACTTGTCCTCTTTTGAGACTCAGTTTCTTCATTTTTTAAATAAAAGACAATAATATAATTTACCTGCTAGGGTTGTTAGGAGTAAAGAAAGAGATGATGAACATGAAGCCCTTGAACCAGTGCCTGGTACAGAATATTTGTTCAGTACATGGTGGTTGCTATCAATATTCTATTTCCCCACCCACTCAATGATCACTCCCCTACCCATGATTTTCTTCTCTCCCTTGCCATTATCCATGGTGAACTTATAATCTCTTTTAGCTTTTGAGGGACACCCCTCTGACTTTTATACTCTGGGTGGCCTTTATAGCAATTCACTTTGGCCATCATTCCCTCAATGTTATAATATTTTTCATAACATCTTTATTAAGAAATAACCACATATAAATAAATTAATCCATTTAAAGTGTACAAGTCAATGGTTTTTAGCATATCCGCAGAGTTGTGTTAATCTACTTAGACTGCCATGACAAAATAGCATAGGCTGGGTGGCTTAAAAACAGATATTTATTATCTCACAGTTCTGGAGACTAGAAGGCCCAGATCAAGTACTCACTGATTCAGTTTCTGGTGAGAGCTCTCTTCCTGGCTTGTAAGTGGCTGCCTTCTCACTATGTCCACACATGGCAGAGAGAGAACAAGTGAGCTCTCTGGTGTCTCTTCTTATAGGAGTACTAATCCTACTAGATCATGGCTCTATCCTTATGACCTCATTTAACTTTAATTACTTCCTTATAGACTCCATCTCAAAATACAAATTGGGAGTTAGGGTTTTCAACGTACGAAATTTGTTGAATTGTGGGGAACCCAATTTGGGTTTATAACATTTGTGAAAAATCACCATGATAAATTACCAATTTTAGAACATTTTCAGCAACCCAATAAGAAAGTGTATACCCTTTACCAGTCACTCTCTATTAGCTCCAATACTCTCAAGCCCTCGGCAATCACTAACCTCTTTCTATCTCTAGATTTGTCTATCTGGACAGTTCATATAAATGGAAACATATAATATGTACTCTTTTATACTGACTTCTTTTATTTATTTCAAGGTTCATTAATTCATAGCATGTATCAGTACTTCATTCTGCTTTATTGCCAAATAATATTTCATTATATAGGTAAACCAAATTTTATTTATCCATTCATTAGTTGATGGACATTTTAGGTTGTTTATACTTTTGGCTATGGTGAGTAATGTTGCTATAAACATTGTGTAGAAATTTTTTTATAAGTGTATGCTTTTATTCTTGGGTATATACCTAGGAGTGGAAGTGATGAGTCAAAGGAACCTATATGTTTAACCTTTTGAGGAACTTTTAAATAGTTATGTACAGCAGCTGTTACATTTTACATTCAAACTGGCAATATATGAGGATTTAAATTTCTCCACATCCTTGCCCAACTTTTGCTACCTGTATATTTATTATAACCATCCTAGTGTGTATGAAGTATAATCTCATTATTGTTTTAATTTGCATTTCCCTTATGATCAGTGATGTTGAACATCTTTTCATGTGCTTATTGGTCACTTTATATCATGCTTGGATAAGTGTCTATTCAAATCCTTTGCCCATTTTCAATTGGGTTATTTATATTTTATGGTTAAGTTGTACACCTTAAAAAATGCATTCTGAACTAGACTTTTTAGTTTTACACTTTTATTTTTTAAATTATGGTTGCATACAATATTATATTAGTTTCAAATAGACAATACAGTGATTAAACATTTATATAACTTATGATCACCCGATAAATCTAATACCCATCTGGCACCATGCATAGATATTACAATACTACTATATTCCGCATTCTATACTCTACATTACCATGATTATTTTGTAACTACCAATTTTGTACCTCTTAATTCCCTCCCCCTTCAAATATCCCCCACCCATGATCTGATAACCATCAAAATGCTCTCTCTATATATGAGAGCTTGTTTCTGTTTTGTTTGTTTATCCTTTTCTCTAGATTCCACATATACATTTGTCTTTGTCTGACTTACTCCACTTAGCACAATACCCTCATGTTGCAGATGGCAAGATTTTATTCTTTTCTATGGCTGAGTAATATTCCTTTGTATATCGTACTACCTCTTCTTTATCTATTCATCTATTGATGGACACCCAGGTTGCCTCCATATTTTGGCTATTATAAATAATGCTGCAATGAACATATAGATGCATATGTCTCTTCAAAGTAGTATTCTTCAGATAAATACCAGAAGTGGAATTACTGGATCTTTGTCTCTTGTTTTTAGCCTTTGTTTTAAAGTCTATTTTGTTTAGTATAGTATGCTATCCCAGATTTTTTTTTTTCTATTTTCATGAATACATTTTTTCATCCCTTTACTTCAGTATCTGTGTGTCTTTCTAGCTGAACTGAGTCTCTTGTAGGCAACATATGTAAGGATCTTGTTTTCTTATCTTTATCTGTTTTTTTTTATTTCTGCTACATGAACTTTTTGTGTCATGTTTAAGAAACTATTGCCTAATGCAAAGTCACAAAAATTTACTCCTGTTTTTTCTAAGAGTATTATAGTTTTAGCTCTTACATTTAGATTTATGATCCATTTTGAGTTAATTTAGTAAATAGTGTAAATCTACCTTTATTATTTTCATGTGGATATCCAGTTGTCCCTGCTTTATTTGTTGAAGAGACTTTTCTTTTCCACTGAGTTGTCTCGGTACTCTTATAGAAAATCAATTGGCCATAGATGTGTGGGCTTATTTCTGGACTGCCAATCCAATTATATTCATCTACATGTCTTTCTTTATATGAATGCCACAGCTTTTTGATTACTGTAGCTTTATAGTAAGTACCGAAATCAGAAAGTGTGTGAGTCCTTCTGACTTTTATTTCTTTTTGAGATTGTTTTGGCTATTCTTGCATTTCCACATTAGTTTTAGAATCAGCATGTCAATTTTTGCAAGAAGTCAGCTATGATTTGATAGGGATTGCATCTAAATCTCTAGGTCAACTTTGCCATCTTAAAAATTTCTAGGGCCTTAACCCATCATTGTGGAATATCTTTCCATGCAAAAATGCTTTACAAATATTAGCAAATCAAAATCAGCAATGTAGAAAAAGAATTATATGCCATGACAAAGTAGAACTCATCCCAGGAATGTAAGGTTGAGTCAACATAAGAAACCAATTAATATAATATACCACATGAATAAAATAAAGGGAAAATGATCTCCTTAATAAACACAAAAACACATTCGACAATATTCAACATACCTTTCCTAATAAAACCACTCAACAAACGGGGGATAGAAAGAAATTACTCAAGTAGATAAAGAACATCTCTGAAAACCTCCACTTTTTCATCATACTTAATGGTGAAATTCAAATGATTTCTCTCTTGGACTGCAAACAAGACAAGAATGTTTGCTTTTCCCACTCTTAAAAATTATATCAATCAATGCAGAGAAGTAATTTAATGAAATCCGACACATATTTATGAAAAAAAAAACCTACCAAAAAGTAGGAAGAGATAGGAATTACCTCTATTTGATAATGAGCATCTATAACAAAACTACAGTTAACATCATACTTAATAATGAAAGACTGAATACTTCCCTTGAAGCTTAGAAACAAGACAAAGATTTATGTTACCATCACTTCTATGCAACATTATATTACAGGTTTTAATCAGTGCAATAAGACAAGAAAACAAAATAGAAGTTACCTACATTGGAAATAAAAATAAAACTGTCATTATTTACATACATCAAACTTGTCTTCATACAAAATATGATAAAACCAACAAAAAGGTATTAGAAATATAGACTGGAAAGGAAGAAAATTTGCAAATCGATGATTGTATATATAGTAAATTTCAAGGAATCTACATAAAAAAACCCTAGAACTAATAAATGAGTTCAGCAATGTTGCAAGATATAAGATTGATACACACAAATACAAAAATGCATCACATTTTAAGTGCTAACAATGAACATATAGAAAGTTAAATTAAAAACACAATACCATTTAGTCATTCCAAAGAACATGAAGTATACTTATAAACATTTTTTAAAACATGTATAAGATCTGTACTCTGAACATTAAGAAGTACTTATGAAAGATATCAAAGAACACCTAAATAAATAGACATATTATTACATTGATTGGAAATCTCAACATAATAATGAAGTTAATTCTCCCAAATTAGGAATATAGGTTTAATGAAATTCCTATCAAAATCCTATCAAGGTTTGATTGTAGACATATGGTCGCTTACTCTAAAATTTTATGGAAAGCCCTACAATAGCTAAACAATCTTAAAAAGAAGAACAAAGTAGATGATCTCTGGAAGATATTAAAGCTGACTATATAGCGGGCATAGTCATGATAAGTGTTATGGTTGCAGAATGATAGACATATAGATCAATGGAATAGAAAACAGAATCCAGAAAGAGACCTATGCAGTATACCCAATTCAGTAAAGGAAGGATTGTCTTTCCAATAAATGGTGCTGGAACAGTTAGATATCTATAAGCAATCAATCAATCAATCAATCAATCAAAAGCTTTGACCTAAACCTCACACATTATATATAAATTAACCTAAAATGAATTATAAATTTAAATTTGAAATATAAAACTAACATTTTTAGAAGAAAACATAGTGGAAAAAATCTTTGGGAACAGGACCTGGTACAGAAACTTATATTTGACATCAAAAAGCACATAATATATAAAAGGATAATGATAAATTGGGCTTCATCAGAATTTTTTAAATTTGCTTTTAAAATCCTGTTAAGAGAAACAAAGGACAAGTTACAAACAGGGAGAAAATATTTGCAATCACATATCTCATCATGTACTTGTGTCTAGAATACATAAAGAACTTTCAAAGCTCAATCCAGGTGGCAAGAAAGCACATGAAAAGATGTACAACATCATTATGTTATCACAGGGACCTATCTGTCTCATACATTGCTGGTGGAATCTAAAATTGTACAGTCTGTTTAAATAGTTTAGTATAAAGTGACAGTAATCAAAATAGATGGTATTGGCAGAAAAAAAACAGACACACAGAGCAGTGGAACAGAATCGAGAGTCCAGAAGTAAATCCATGTTTATATGGGCAAATAATTTTCGACAAAAAAGCCAAAAACATACAGTGGAGAAAGGAAAGCCTCTTCAATAAATGGTGCTGGAAAACTGGAAAGCCACCTGCAAAAGAATGAAACTGACTGTGTCTATCACCACACACCAAAATTAACTCAAAATGGATTAAGGACCTGAATATAAGACCTGAAACAATAAAATGCATAGAAGAAAACATAGGAACAAACTCAAGGACCTTGGACTTAAAGAGGATTTTATGAATTTGACCTCAAAGGCAAGGAGTAGTAAAAGCTAAAATAAATGAATGGACTACATCAAACTAAAAAGCTTCTGCTCAGCAAAAGAAACATCAACAAGGTAAAGAGACAACCATCGAATGGGAAAATATATTTGCAAGCAACGCCTCCAATAAGGCCTAATATCCAAAATATACAAAGAACTCATACAACTCAATAACAACAAAAAAACAAATGATCCAATCAAAAATGGCAGAGGACCAAAGACACTTCTCCCTAGAGACATACAAATGGCTACAAAATATGAAAAGATGCTCAACATAACATTGCTAGCTATTAGGAAATGCAAATCAAAACCACAATGAGATACCATCTCACACCTGTTAGAATAGCTATAATCAACAGGAACAAATAACAAATGTAGGAGAGGATGCGGAGAAAAAGGAACCCTCATACACTGCTGGTGGTCTGCAAATTGGCACAGCCACTATGGAAAACAGTGTGGAGGTTCCTCAAAAAACTAAGAATTGATCTACCATATGATCCAGCACTTTCTACTCAAGTATTTACCCCAAAGACTTGAAAACCCATATCTGAAAAGATATTTGCACACTGATTCATATTCACAGTGGCCAGGATGTGGAAGCAACAGAAGTGTCCTATGATAGATGATTGGCTAAAGAAGCTGTGGTATAAATGTGCAATGGAATGTTACTCAGCCATAAGAAGAGATGAAATATTGCCATTTTGACAACATGGTGGACCTCGAGATAATAAGGCTAAGCAAAATAAGCCAGACAGAAAAAGTTAAAATTACATGATATCACTTATATGTGGGATATAAACCTAAAAGCAACAAATGAACAGGACAAACAGAGATTCGTGGACATGAACTGTAGACTAGTGGTTACCAGAGGTAGGCGGCTGGGGGAGGAGGGGAAGGTAGATGGGGCGAAAGTGGTCAAATATAGGCGGTAGGAGGGTGAAGTGGGTAAAGGGGATCAAATATATGGTAGCTGAAGGAAACTGGACTTTGGGTGGTAAACACACAATACAATATACAGTGTCAAATTATAATGTATACCTGAAAATTATATAATTTTATTAACCAATGTTGCCCCAATAAACTTGAGTTAAAAAAATGAAATATAAAAGAAAATAAAATAGTTTGGTAACTTCTTATAAAACTAAATCATGTGACCTGCAATCACAATTTTCCTGAGTTATCTCAAAGAAATACAAACTTATTTCCACAAAAAGACCTGTACACAAAAGTTTATAGTAGTTTTATTCATAATAGCAAAAAAGTTGGAAAAAGCCCACATGTTCTTCAATGGGTGAATAGTTAAATAGTCTTTGGTACATTTATACCATGGAATACTACTCAGCAATAAAAAGGAATGAACTGTTGATATGTGGAACGACTTGGATGAAACTCCAGAAACTTATATAGAATAAAAAGCCTTTTCCATAAGGTTATGTACTGCATGGTTGCATTTACATACTATTCTTGAAATGAAAAAAAAAAGTTAAAATGAACAGATTAGTGGTTGCATACACAGGAAAAAATAAATTTTCAGAAATTGACCCTGAGGAAGTTCAATATTGGACTTTCTGTTAGACAAAGACTTTAAATCTACTGTCTTAAATATGCTCAAAACTCTAAAGAAAGCCATGGAAAAATAAGTAAAGGAAACCAGGAGAACAGTATCTTACCAAATGAGACTATCAATAAAGAGGCAGAAATTATAAAAAAAAAATAGAAATTCTGGAACTGAAAAGTATAATCACTGAAATGAAAAATTTAGTAGGAGAGTTCCAAAGTAAATTTGATCAGGTATAAAAAATAATCATAAAACTTGAGGATAGGTCAATTGTGATAATACAATCTAAGGAACAGAAAGAAAAAAATGAAAAAAATGAACAGAAGCTAAGAGACCTCTGGCATACCTTAAAATAAATGAATATATTGTTAATAGTGGTCTCAGAGGGAGCACAGAGAAAGTAGCAGAAAGTACTGCTAGTGTAAACTCAAAGAGATCCACACCAAGACATATTATGGTCAATATGTCAAAGCCAAAGAGAGAATAAATCTTGAAATCAGCGAAAGAGAAGTAACTTATCATATGTAAGGGATACTCAGTAAGATTAACATCCAATTTCTCCACAGAAACTGTGGAGGCCAGAAAGCATGGTATGACATATTTAAAGTGCCAAAAGAAAGAACTGTAAACCAAAAATTCCATATTCACCAAAACAAAACAAAAGCTGAAAGAATTTGTCACTAGTAGACCTACCTTATATGGAATACTAAAGGGAGTCCTCTAGGCTGAAATGAAAGGACTCTAGGCAAAAACTCAAAGCCAAACAAAGAAATAAAGAACAACAGTAAAGATAGCTGCAAAGATAAATGGAAAAGAGAGTAGTATTGCATTTTTGGTTTAAATCCTCTTTTTTCCTAGATGATTTAAAAGGCAAATGCTTGAAACAATAATTATAAATCTTTGTTATTGGACACACACTGCCTATACATGTAATTTCTGACAGTAACGACATGAAAGACAAAGGAGCTGTAAATGAGCAGAATTTTGCACTGTTGAAAGGAAGTTGGTCTTAATTTAAACTCAATTGTTGTAAAATTAAGATACTAATTGTAATTCCCCATAGTAACCACTAATAAAATGTACAGGAAATAACAGAGAAGGAATCAAAATGGTACACTAGAAAAACGTCTATCACAACAGAAGGCATTAATGGATAAATTGAGGAGTAAAAAAAGGTATAAGACATATAGAAACAAAAGAATAATCCATCAAGAAGATACAACAGTGATAAACAGATATGAACTTAACAATAGAACCTCAAAATATATGAAAAAAAAAACCTGACAGAATTAAAGGGGGTAATAGACATTTGTACATAGCTGAAGACTTAAATATCCTACTTCAAATAATGGATAGAATGAGTGGACAGAAAATTAATAAAGAGATAGGGGACTGAACAACACTATAAAACTAATTAGACTTAATGGCATATAGAATATACTACCTAACAACAAGAGAATGTGAATTATTCTCAAGTACACATGAAACATTCTTCAGAATAGATCATATGTTAAGACACAGAAGAAGTTTCAATAAATTAAAAAATTTAAATCATACAAAATTCTCTAATTGCAATGGGATGAAACTAGAAATCAATAACAGGAGCAGAATACAAAATTATTTTTTTTTTAATTTGGAAATTCAACAACACACTCTTAAATAACCGTTATATTGAAGAAGAAATTACAAGCAGATTTAGAAAATACTTTGAGATGAATGAAAATAAAAACACAACATACCAATTTGTGTGTGACAGAACTTTGGATGATAGGTAAACAATGCAATATATAGATGATGTATTATAAAACTGTATACCCAAAACTTATATAGTGTTATTAACCAATGTTACCCCAATAAATTTAATTTAAAACATGAAAGTGGTAGTATTACTACCAACCTTACAGATACAGAAAAGATTATAAAAGAATACTATGAACAATTACATGCCAACAAGTTAGATAACCTATATGAAATGGACAAATTCTTAGTGGTATACAAACTACCAAAACTGACTTAAGAAGAAATACAAAATGTGAGTAGATTTATAACAGTAAAGAGTTAGAATCAGTAAACAACATCTCAACAAAGAAAAACCCAGGACCAAATGGCTTTACTTATGAATTCTACCAAATGTTGAAAGAAAAATTAACATCATCCTCAAACTGTTTTAAAAAATAGGCAAAAAATTAATGCTTCCTAACTATTGTATGAGGCCAGCATTACTCTGATACAAAGACAGCACAAGAAAAGAAAACTATACACCAATATTCCTTATTCATATAGATGCAAAAATTCTCAGCATAATGCTAGTAAACCAAATTCAGCAACATCTTAAAAGGATTGTACACCATAACCAAGTGGGATTTATCCTAGGAATGCAAGGGTAGTTCAACATATGAAAATCATTTAATATAATATACCACATTAACAGACAAAGAAAAAAATACATCTCAATTAATACAGAAAAGGCATTTGACAAAACCCAGTATCCTTTCATGATAACAACGCTCACAAACTAGAAATAGAGGGAAGTTCCTCAACATGATAAAGACATATGTGAAAAACCCACAGCTAATATAATATTCAGTGGTGATAGAGTGAAAGCCTGTCCCCTAAGGTCAGAAACAAGAGAAAGATGCCCACTGTCACCAGTTCTATTCAACTTTGCACTGGAAGTTTTAGCTAGGAAAATTAGGCAAGAAAAGAAAAGATATCCAAATTGTAAAGGAATAAATGGAACTCAATTTTCAGATGATATGATCTAATGTATAAAAAATCCTAAAGAATCCACAAAAATTGGAGCTAATAAATGAATTCAATAAAGTTGCATACAGAAGCGACACCCAAAAATCTGTTGGATTTCTCTACACCAGCAATTAGCAATCTTAAAATAAAATTATGAAGACAATTCCATTTATAAGTGCATCAAAAAATAATAAAACACAAGAATAAATTTAACAAAAGTAGTGTAAAGCTTATAATTTGAAAACTACAAAAATTTTTTGGAATAAATTGTGTAGAATTAAATGAATAGAAAAATGCCCCATGTTCATGGATTGGCAGACTTAATATTGTTACAATGACAATACTCTGCAAGGCAATCTACAGATTCAGTGCAATGCCTATCAAAATCCCATGACCTTTTTTCTGAAATGGAAAAGGAGATCCTAAAAGTTATGTGGAATTGCAAGAGATCCAAAATATCCAAAATAATCTTGAAAAACAAAACATTTGATGACTGAAATGTCTCAATTTGAAAACTTACTGCAAAGTTATAGTAATTAAAGCAGTGTAGTAATGGCAAATGGATGGACACGTGAATTAGTGGAATAGAATTGAGAGTCCAGGCATAAATTCATACATCTATTATCAACTGATTTTCTGCAAGGGTGCTAAGACCATTCAATTAGAAAAGAATAATTTTTTGCAGCACATGGTACCTGGACAATTGAATAGCCTCATGTAAAAGATTGAAGTTGAACTCCTGTTAACACTGTATACAAAAAAATAACTCAAAATGGGTTTAAGACCTCAATATAGAACTAATAGTATAAGACTCTTAGAAGAAAACAAGGGTAAATTTTCATGACTTTGAATTTGGTATGGATTCTCAGATATGACATCAAACCAAAACATAAGCAACAAAAGAAAAAATAGATACATGGGATTCATAAAAATTCAAATTTTTTGTTCTTCAGAGGGCACTATCAATAAAATTGAAAACGCATCCTACAGAATAGAAGAAAATATTTTAAAATCATGTTTATTAACGGTGTAGCATCTATAATATGTAAATAACTCAACAACAAAATCACAAACAACCTGATTAAAGAATAGTCAAAGGACTTAAATACACATTTCTCCAAGGAATGTAAATAAATGTTCAATAAGCTGGTGGTGAAAATGTAAATGTATATAGTTAGTTTGGGAAACACTTTGGCCAAAATCAATTGACAATACATGTATGAATTTATTTATGGACTCTTGATTTGATTCCACTGATCCATTTGCCAGTATCGCACTACTTTAATTACTATAACTTTGTAGTAAGTTTTCAAATTGAAAATTTTAAGTCATTCCCCAAAATGTTAAACATAGTCACTATATGAACCAGAAATTCTACTCCTAGCTATACACACCAAAAGAATTAAAAACAGATACTTAAATAAGTAAGTGAGAATGGAGAATAGGTAGTGAATGGGCATGAGGCTTCATTTTGAGGGTGATGAAAATATTTTGAAGAGAGAGGTGATGTTCGAACAATATGCACAAGATGCCTTTGAATTATATGCTTAAAATGCTTAATTTTGTATTATGCAATTTTTTGTAAACTTAAAAATGATAACTCTAGGTGCCATGAGAAGAATGGATATGAAAACAGCATGAATGGACATGAGACCAGTTAGAAGACTTTGACAGTGGTCCAGAATGAGAGATAATGGTAGTCCAAAATAAGGTGCTGGCAGTAGGGGTAGAGAGGGGCAAACTAATTCAAGTTATTTAGGAACCAGTATGTAAAAGACTTGGTGGCCAACAAAATGAGGAGCGTATGATAGGCATTGAGGACACTTCCAAAGTCTTGAGGCTGGGCATCTAGGCAAACAGTAACACCATTGGGATGAAAACCCATTTTTCAGATGCAGAACTGGAGAGGCCATTGGCTTTCCCACTATTACATAGTAAGGGAAACATGCCCAGTGCTACTATCCTGCTCTCCTGACTTCTGGTTCAGAAGGCTTTGCATATAATATAGCAAATATGAGTAGTGACTTAAAAAATTACCTGAATATTTTCCAATAACTGCACAATTGACATAATATTTGCCTTCATTTTAATACCTATATTTGGAATTATAAAATTTTAGCTATGATCATATTCCAATGTAATTACATTTCTCCTCTCTGAACCCCCAGTGTCTGCTACCTTCCTTTATAATGCTTCCTATCCAGTACTGACAACCCTGAAAGCCCCTTCACTAATTGGCCTTTCCCTTTCTACCAACACAACCCAGGGAACATACTGTATTTTCTTCTCCGCTCTCTGAAGCAGTACATTTGTAAGGGACTGAATTTCTGCAGCCTCAAGCCTTTTGGTGTTGAAATAGAGATGAGCCACTCAGAGCACCCCAAGTATAGGGATAAGTAGAAGAGGCCTTGGGCTTGGGGTTGGGGGCTGGGCAGGAGGAAGGAGACAAAGCAGGTAACCTTATGAGGAAGACCTCAGTCTTAGGAAGTAGGAGACAGTGGGGGTAGGGGCACAGCAAAACCTCAGCTGTTAAAGAGGAAGAGCTGGGACCTTTTGTCTCATAATGTATGGAAGAGTGTGTGTATGTATGTGATGATGATGATTAAATGGTACATGGTATCAGCGAAAATTGTCAGCACGGCTGCTGATTAGGTATGCTGAAGAACTAATAGTATGGAAAGAAACTGGAAAAATTGGTCCGAGTGTGGAAAAGTAATACTAATTACAATCATTTATGCGAACTGCCTACCATTTATGACTAATTACCACCCAACACAATAACCATTAGGTATATCATTAAATATGTGTCAGATTAACTTTGTTGTCAGTTTTATTTGTGATTAGAACAGTAAACTCTGTGTGTATGCTATTGCTTAATAGTTTGTTGCTCATGCAAGCACGGCTGTCAGCTCACAATTTGAAAAAAAATACATGATGTTAAGGCTGGAGCCTGGCAGGCTTTGAATTCCGGGCTAAGTAGTTTATAGTTAATTTAGGAGGCAATAGGGAGCCCTTACAGAATAATCAATGGGGGATACATGATCAGTGCTGTATTTTAGGAATCACAGACCTGCAGTGCTAGAAGATTCCTTAGAGATTAGTCACCCAATGGTCACCAGCCAGAGAATACTGGCAACCACCTTGGGGGTTCTGGAGGGATTGTCAAGATTTCAGAAAGACTAAAAGGAACCATGCATTTTTCCATTATAAGTTGTACAGATCAACTACAATGCCAATATTATTTGTTTGGGGCTAGAATTAATCAAACTGGGACACTGATCAAAAGCATTGATTGTCAGTTATAAAAGTCTGATGATTTTTTTGAATGGGAAAACAAGTAAATTGCTTAACAGATTAAAATTTTAGCATTAGAAAAATTTTTTTCTAATTATGGTCTCCACAGTTTAACAAGACAAAAAAGGTCTTGAGTGGTGAAAAATTTGGGAGCCTCTATTGTAGTCCAACCAATATTTCCACTTACAGATGGAGAAACATAGCCTAGAGATATATGGAACTCACCTTGGAAGAAGATAGATAAAAAGATTGAACAGTGCAAATAGAAGGTAGGTGAGAATAAAGACCACAAAACCAGTTCAGTAGCAAATCGAGGTGCCTAGATTAAGGCGACAGAAAATGATCTACAAAGAGAATGGCAGATAGGAGAAAATGGAAAAGACTGTGCCAGATAGGACCACTGGTTAGATCTGGGCAGAGAAACAAATAAAGAAGTTGAGAATGACTCTGAAATCCCCAGTGTGACTGAATGGGGCAATGATGGCATCATTAGCAGAAATATAAAAATCTAGAGGAGGAAATTGTTTTGGGATGAAGGGGCATCATGAGTTTGGTTTGAGAAATAGTGACTGTAACTTACAGGGTTGCATATTCAAAAGGAGTATGGCAATACCAATGAGAAACACTTGGGTTTAAATCCTGACTTGTTTATACTTTGTAAGTTGACAAGAAATTTTTCTTTTGACTCTCAGTTTTCATATCTACAGTTCTGGGGCAATTATATCTGCCTTATAGAGTTAGTGAGAGGATTAAATAGAAGAGTGTATATAAAGTACCTAACCCAATATCTAGCAAGTGGTGAGTACTCATTACTCTTCTCTGGAGGAAGTATAGTAATAGAAACGTTGAAGAAGCAGTTAACAAAGGAGAGTTCAGGAGAGAATCAGATGCCAACCTCTATTTGTAGGATCTAAACATAAAACTCTGATAATACTTTCCCAGGGTTTCTGGGCAGACAAAGTCACCAGGGAGAATACAGGAGAAGCCACACTTTCTGGGAATTTGGGAAGGAATCCAGCAAAGGATACTGAAGGAATCGACAGAGTGAGATACGGAGAACATTGTCAGTGGAGCCAAGGAGGCAAATTAATCTGAAAGTGGAAGGTGTAGTCTGTATGGTCAAATGCAGTAAAAAAAAATCTAGAAAACAAAAATAGAGATGAGGCCATTAAGAGGTGACTTTTAGAGACAGCAGAGAACTAGGGATGAATTATGAGAAGCGAAATTGTGGGTGAAGGTGAGATAGCAGAGACAATAAAGAAAAGGCAGCTTTTCCAACATGGACTATGAAAAAAAAGAGAGACAGATGACAATAACTCAAAAGAGTAGCAGCTATAAGGAAAAGTTATTTCAGGCTACTTAGAACCTGAGCAGTTGTATACAAAGGAATAATACCAGTGGAGAGCAATAGACCAATAAGGCAGAAAAAAGAGGTCATATTCGTAAAGCAGCCTCTCTTAAACTATGCATAGGCAGCCCCAGGCTTTGGTTACTTTAAAGATGTGCTTAGTGGAGGACCTAATGTTTTAGCCAAGAGAAGTCACCTGAGGTCAAACCAGAAGTAAGGAATCCCATTGAAGCTGTTTGCTTAAATTTGTGAACAAACCACACCAAATAAGGAGCTACTCTGCTCAATGTGCAAGGAACATGGTATGATTTAGAAACTCTGAAATCTGAGTATGGCTTCCCAAGGCAGGGGACTTAAAATTCTGTCCGTTAGGATCTTTTGATACAATTAGGCTTTACTAGCTCATAGTAATTAAAATCAAACCTATTTTCTTTAAAGTATGGAAAAAGACCCAGGTGTCCAATATTCCTGTTTAACATTATTTTGGACATACCTGGCTGATGTAATTAGACAAGCAAAAAAATAAGAGATTTTTAAAAATTGGAAGATAATATCTGGAATGGTGGTGTAAAGAGCTTGGCAGATATTCTCCCCAGCAAAACAACCAATTAATAGGTGAAAATAATTTTTTCTAAAAACACACACACAAATATTTAATGTCCCTGGAAATTGTCTCAAGGCATAAAGAAAATGAAGAAACATTTATTCACGAAAACCTATTAAACCTTGGTAAGAACGATGAGAGTCTGAAGCATTTAAGCCAAACCTACTCCCATCCCCTACCTGACCCCAGGTAAGTGATGGGAGCTATCTTCTGGCCAGGTGTGACTAAAAGGAGAGCAACCTCTGCCCCAGCTCTTTGTCTAAGGCTACTATTTCACAATTGTCAAGGCAAGCTGGTAGCAGCTCTAACTCCGCCCCCCACCCTGTGTTGCAGACCCACTATTCAGGGAGGCACCAACTAAGAGGACTGGTGTCCCCGTCCTCTACTCAGCTCCCACTTGTAGGGCAAGAGCTCTGCCCCAGGCATGACAGGCTGAGAATACTGGGGCTTTGATCACCCTTACCCCAGCTCACTAATGGGCGGTATGTTTTATACCTGGAGGCAAGCAAACAAAAGAAATCAGGGATTATTACCTCCCATACAGTGCCTGCAGGGGTGCCACTCAGGAAGAAACAGACCACTATTTCACCTCTCAGCACCAGTTCAATTGTGTGGAGATTCTGCCCACACTATCACTAAAGATGTACCTATCCTAGATATAGCATATGGGATGATATGATACATAGCTTTTGTGTCTGGCTTTCACTTTTATAATGCTTTCAAGGTTCTTCCTTGCTGTACTGTGTATCAATACTTCATTCCGTTTTTTTTTTTTTTACTTCTTTCCTTTTTTTACTGTGGTAAAATATGCATAACTTAAAATTGACCAATTTAACCACTTTTAAGTACACATTTTGGTAACATTAAATGCATTCTCATTGTTGTGCAACCGTCACCGCTATCTCTCTCCAGAATTTTTTATCATCTGTACCCATTAAACAACAATGCCCAACTCCTGCTTCCCCTGATAACCACTATTCAACTTTCTGTCTCTATGAATTTTGCTGTTGTAGTTACTTCATATAAGTGTAATCACTGTGTCTGGTTCATTTGGCTGAACCACATTCTAGTGTATGGATATACTACATTTTGTTTACCTCTTCACCAGTTAATGGATATTTGGGTTGTTTTCACTCTTTGGCTATTATGAATAATGCCACTATGAACATTTGTGTACAAGTTTTTGTATAGACATGTGTTTTCATTCTTCATGGACATATACATAACAGTAGAATTGTTGTGTCACATGGTAACTTCATATTTAATCTTTTAAAGAGCTGGCAAACTGTTTTTCAAAACAGCTGCATCATTCTACATTCCAACCATCAAATGTATGAGGCTTCCAATTTGTCATCCTTGTCCATACTTGCTATTGATGGTTTTTCTTTTCTTTTTTAAATTATAGTCACCCTAGTGGGGTAAATAGTATCTCATTGTGATTTTGACTTGAATTTCCCTTTTTTTCATGTGCTTATTGGCCATTTGTAAATTTTTTAAAAAATGTATATTCAAATACTTTGTCTATTTTTTAATTGTTGTCTTTTTATTATTGGCTTGAAATGTTATAGATACAGGTCCCTTGTCAAATATATGATTTGCAAATATTTCTCCCATATTGTGGGTTGCATTTTCACTTTCTCGATGGTGTAATTTGAATCACAAAAGTTTTAATTTTTAGTCAAATGTATTTATTTTTTCTATAGTTGTTTGCACTTTTGGTGTCTCTTAGAAATCATTGCATAATCCAAGGTCACAGAGACTTGGGACTATATTTTCTTACAGAAGTTTTATAGTCTTGGCTCTTCAAAAATAAAACACATAGGATTATCAAAGAGAACCACATGGAAAAAGCTATCCAATTATTTGGGGGAAAATTTTTAATTAATTATTTATTTATTTATGGTGACATTGGTTAATGAAATCTGGTAAGTTTCAGCTGTACATTTTAACAGTAAGGCATATATATCTTTACATTGTGTTTTCAACTCCCATAATTAGATTTTTTTCTGTCACCACATATTTGACCCCTTTTACCACATTTACCCCTCTCCCTCACTCCCTACCCTCTGGTAACTACCATTTTATTGTCCATGTCCATGAGTCTCTGTTTGTCCTGTTTGTTTGCTGCTTTTAAGTTTATGTCCCACATATAAGTGATATCACGTGAGAATTTGTAATGTACTTTTACCTCAGTAGGTAGATATAGATATAACCATGTGTTTATGAACTTAGTAAATAAAAAAGATCTAGTAGTGGGTTTAGTAACTTATAATTTTGAAGTAGTGAAGAGCATGACAATCTTTTGAGATATCAACACCAGTAATGTGATATAAAAATATCTGTGATTTCTTTTGCTTATGAAGTCATAGGTGCTGCTGATGTTATTTGGTCTGTTGCTTACATCATAAGAGAAGGAGCCACTAAATTTCAGTTAGAGGTTGTTAGAAATTTAGATGTAATTTTTTTTCTTACCTGAGTTAATAGATCCTCTGAATTCTACCTGTGGATCCTAAGAACAATTACTGTATATAAGTCAAACCTCCAAATGAATAAGAATACTGTAAAATTTGGTTCTAAGGTATAATTAACAAAGCAAAATTTATCCATAAAATTCAAATGTTCAGTAATCAACAAAAAGCTAAAACAGTAATGTTGAATGATGACAGCTGACTTAGACTTAACTATTACATACCTTGTTTTGAAGATTAATTTAATGTAGAAAAATACTTTGGTAGTCCCTTCCTATTCAAATGTGACAAACAATGATGGATATTACTATTCTTCTAATAACTGGACTAATGGGATTCAAATTTTATCTAAATACTCTAATTCACTCTAATTCCAACTAAAGATTGAAAACATACATAATTTACTTTATGGTTGGATTTATTCAAACAGTTCTCAGAAGAGACAGCTTGCTGAGGCTACCAGCTGTGCTGGGCATTCTCAGGTGGATAACTGTGTCAATTATAATGGAAAAAGTACCGCATTCTAGAAACATCACAGAGAGAGTGTCCAAGGGAAAAGTTTACTGAAGGGTTGCATTTGCAACCTTAGTGGAAACAGATCCCTCCACTTAATATTCATAGATATTTTGCTATTGTTATGGTTTTTAATAAGTAGTACATTTATGTGGTTCAAACATCAAAGTGATGAGTTCAGAAGATGGAGGAATAGGTAAACACTGTGCTCCCATCCTCCCATGACCACTTCAAACTTACAACTAAACTACAGTGCAACCAATATTGAGATTCACCTGAGGTCCTATAACTAAGACATACAGAAAAAGTCATGTGGAGACTAATAGGAGGCATTGAGAGCAGCTGGCCCCACTCCGACATGTGGCAGTTAAAAATTGGGAGGGATATTTTGGCTGCAGAGGTCTCCCATGAGGATAAAGGGGTTTCAGCCCCATACTCGGCTCCCCAGTCTGGAGTTACAATGCCAGCAAGAGAAACTCTCTAACTTGTGATTCAGAAAACCAGTGGAGGTTGTGGCTGAGTGAGATGGTAGGCATTTGGAGTCCCAGGCATTCCTCTTAAAGGGCTCACACACAGACTTGTTTGCTGACAGATTCACTTGCTCTGAGCTCCAGCTCTGGGGCAGCAGCTCTAAAGGCACCAGGAACACATGGAGAGAGACAAAATTGTCTGACTTCAGGATGAGGGCTGGAGGAGCAGCTTTCTCCCAGATGTAAGTGCTCACAGAAGTCATTATTCCTTTATTGAGCTCTCCTCCCACTCAGCATTACAGAGGCAGATGACTATCATATCTGAGTTTCCATCAACCTAGCCCAAAATTGTTTGCCTTACACTGATATTCCTGGACCCTGCTCCCCGCCAAATAGCGGGCCCACCCAAGCCACTTCCAGTGGCTTTTCCATACAAACAGCCTATCTTGGCTCATACTGTGGACTTTCTTAAAATCTCTCGAAGGTTCACGAACTCCAAAGAAACAACATCTGGCCTTGGATGCATCATACCTCTTTGAGAAGAAGCCCCAAGCCTGACATTAGTGACAGCCAACCTCAGTTCCTCTCCCAGGAACCTTCAAGCCCAGCACAAGTGGTAACCATCTGCAGATCACTTTTAGCTAATACTAAGTGGCCTCTGGCAGGGCACACACAGTGGCTGACCTTGGCCTGCAACAGAGCCTCTCCCAAGAGACCTCAGAACCAACATACTCAGTGGCCAGCTTCAAACCATAACAGAGCACCCCTCAACCACCTCTAAACATGACCCAAGGGGCAGACTCTACAGACACCCTCCTATAGTGAATTCTGCTCTATAAGGTCACCTCCTGTACAATAGTCCTTCCACTGTAGTCACAGCCAATCCTCACGACCAATCAGCCTGAGGGTCAATCCTTCCCATTGACATGCCAACAGTAAGCAAGGCTCAACTACAACAGGAGGGCACACACAACCCACACAAGGAACATCCAGCTCAGATGACCATGGAGACTGTGTCACTGAGCCCACAGGACACCTACTACATAAGACCACTCTACCTAAATTAGACATAGGAGCCCTACCTAATATATAGAAACAAACACAGGAGGCAGCCAAATGGGGAGGCCAAGACACATGTCCTACACAAAAGAACAGAACAGCGCTCCAGAAAAAGAACTGAACAAAATGGAGAAGAGCAATCTACTAGATGTAGAGTTCAAAACACTGGTCATAAGGATACTCAACGATCTCAAGGAGAACTTCAACAAAGAGTTAGAAAACATAAAAATGGAAATAGAAACCAAAAAAAGAACCAGTCAGAAATGCAGAATATAAAAACCGAAATGAAGAGTACGTTAGAGGGAATCAACAATAGATTACATAAAACAGAGGATCGTATCAGTTATTTAGAAGATAAGGTAGCAGAAAACACCCAATCAGAAGAGTAACAAGAAAAAGGAATATATACAAAAGAGGATAGTTTAAGGGGCTTCTGCGACAACTTCAGGCATACCAACATTTGTATCAGGGGCACCAAAGGAGAAGAAAGACAGTAAGGAATTGAAATCTGATTTGAAGAAATTATGATGGAAATATCCCTTAACCTGGTAAAGGAAATAGACATACAACCCCTCGAAAGTACAGAGAGTTCCAAACAATATGAGCCCCCAAAGGCCCACATCAAGACACGTCAAAATTAAAATGCCAAAGGTTAAAGACAAGGAGAGGATCTTAATAGCAGTAAGAGAAATACAGGTAGTTACAAGGGAGCTTCCATAAGAGTGTTATCTGATTTCTCAACAGAAACTTGTATGCCAGTAGGGTTTGGCACAAAATATTCAAACTGATGAAAAGCAAGGACCTACAGCCAAGATAACTCAACCCAGCAAAGCTATCATCTAGAATTAAAGGACAGATAAAGAGTATCCAGACAAGAAAAAGCTAAAGGAGTTCATCACTATTGTACCATTCTTACAAGAAATGTTAAAGCGACTTTTTTAAGAAAAAGGAAGAAAAAAATAAATATATATATATTAAAATGGCAATAACTACATACCTATCAACATTTAATCTATTTAAGTGTAAATAGATTAAATTCTCCAAAGGACATAGGGTAGCTAAATTAATAAGAAAAAAGATCCTTACAAAAATCTTGCTTCTGCTTGCAAGACAGACATAGACTTTTAAGTAAAGGGATGGAAAATGATATGTTTGAAAGTAGAAATGAAAAAAAAAAACTGTTGCAGTAACTATTTTACTAGACCAAATAGAGTTTAACACAAAGACTGTAAGGCTATAACAAGAGACAATGGAGGACCCAGTAATTCGACTTCTGTGTATTTATCTGAAGAAACCCAAAACACTACTTCGCAGGGACATGTGAATCCATATGTCCATTGCAGCATTATTTACATAGCCAAGACATGGAAGCAACCTAAGTGTCCATCAATAGATGAATGGATAAAGAAGTAGTACATATATACAATGGAACATTATTTAGCCATAGAGAAACTGAAATCTTGCCATATTCAACAACATGGATGGACCTAGAGAATATTATCCTAGGTAAAATAAGTTAGGCAGAGAAAGACAAATATCACATAATTTCACTTATAAATTAGAATCTAAAAACAAAATTAATGAACAAAACAGAAGGATACTTATAGATACAGAGAACAAACTGATGGTTGCCAGAAGGGAGGATGTTGAGTGGATGCATGAAAAAGGTGAAGGGATTAAGAAGTACAAATTGGTAGTTACACAATAGTCATCAGAATGTAAAGTACAGCATAGGGACTGCAGTCAATAATATTGTAATAACTATGTATGGTGTCATATGGGTACTAGATTTATCGGGGTGATCACTTTTTAAATTATATGTACTGTGTTGTACATCTGAAACTAAAATAATATTGTGTATCAACTGTAATTGAAAAATAAAAAAATATTTTTTAAAAATAGTAAGTGGTTAATAATGTATAGTGTATACACTTTGGAACACTACTGCTGCCATTATAAAAAATTAGTAGATCTGCATTACTAACATATAAGGATGTTCACAATATACTGACATATTCCTTAGTGAATATAGCCAGTTGTCTAGTAGTATTCATTGTTTGATCCCAGTTCTGTTTTAAATATGTGTATGCGTATACACACACACATATATACACAAGTATGTACATGTGTATATATTATATACATATATGTTTGTATGTGTATATGTACATGCATGTGTATATTCATATAACCAGAAACAATGGTTGTGTGTGTATGTGTGTATGTGTGTGTTTGTATAAAGAGGACTAGATTGATCCCTATCAAACTATTAGTAGTAATTATTCCTGAGGATAGAAAAGTAGAAATTAGTGCAAAATTATCTTTCATTTTGTAACTATATACATGTCAAAAATAATATTAATAGCTAACATTATTATGCTCTTGCTATATACCAGAAACTCTTATAAAGTTTTGATAAGTGTTAATTTATTTAATCTTCATAACACCTCTATGAGGTCAATACTATTATTATGCATATTTTGTCAATGAAGTAACAGAGGCACAGAGAGGCTGGGGAATTTACTTACCAAAGGTTAGTGCAGCTAGTCTGCAGTCTGGCTCCAGAGCCTGTATTGTTGGGGATTGTTATTTTTTTTTAACAATTCACATGTACTTCTTTTGTACATTTTAATCTCCTGCCATCTTTATACCCAGAAGTAACCATAATAACATTTTGGCATAGTTTCTTCCAGTTTTTTTCTATACACTTTTAATGAGATAATACAGTACATACAATATGTATTCTTATTTTATCAATTTATATTATTTCACAAACTCTTCCCATGATATTTTCTTGATAACCCAAAGAAAATTCCCAACCTTTAGAAATATATTTTTTAGAAATATATTTTTAGAAATATATTTTTAATCTATGGCCATGCCACCCTGAACGTGCCCAATTTCATCTGATCTCAGAAGCTAAACAAGGTCAGGCCTGGTTAGTACTTGGATGGGAGACCATCTAGGAATACCAGGTGCTGTAGGCATTAAAAAAAAGAAATATATTTTTAAGGATATAAAATGTTGCAGCATTTGCATGTATTATACACTCCCCCAGTGTCATTTCTAACATTTATTATAAAAGATAACATCACAAACAACTCTGTGCATAATTTTTAGTCTACTTGCCTTCAGATAAACTCTCTCAGAAGCGGAATTAGTAGGTCAAAGAGAACAAACATTTTTAAGGCTTTTGTTACATATTGCCAAATTTACTTTTTTTTTCTAAAAAGATGCACTTTCTAGAACCTTAGAACCCTTTTCTTCGTGTAGTTTCCTAGAGCACTTACTTGTTGTAACCATCTTTCAACATACATATTTCATTGCTATTTGATATACATATATACTGTGAATTTTTTTTACAATAATAAGGTTAGTTAACACATACATCATTTAACATAGTTACCATTCTAGGTACATATATTTTAATGATTTTAGGAGGACAATACTTAACCTGAAGGACTAAATCTCTAATGGCAGCATTTTATGGTACAATGGCAAGAGAAGAGTTGGGACTATGGGAATTTCCTAGTACCTCTCCTCATACTTTTGATCTTTAGGCTGTTGGGTTGGTTATATTAACACATCACTGATGGAAACCTCTCACGGCTATTGAGGCTTCTAGAATTTTTACTGAAAATGAGTACCAAAAAACCACCTACTATAAGACTACCTCTCCTTCACTACAGCCACTCACTTTCAAGATCAAACCCCAGATCTACTCATTATCGCTAAATATAGGCATTGCTCACTGTGCACGGGAATGCAAGGTGTTGAAAGTGACTGTTGGCTGAAACCATGCAAAGCAAACTTAATCAGTGGGGGAAATTACAATTGTTCTTTGACATTTAAAATTTTTTGTTAAAATGTTAAAAACTTTATTTTCCATTTCATTTTAAATGCATAGGAGATTTTTTAATGTAAAATTATGTTTATTTAGTACACTGTAATTTCAAATATTAAAAACATTGAGAACCAAAGTGTTTTATTTCTTTGTAAAAAACTTATTAAGGGTAGTTTGAACAGTACTTGCTTTCTTCTTCCCAGAAGTTATAATACCAAGAGAAGGTCTTTTCATGACTTGAGGAATTGCCATATTCCTTTTGAAGTTTGGATCACCTTCCAACAATTTATCCTTTGTATATTCAATATTTCAAAATATCTCTAAGAATTTCTTCAATGTGAACTTTTTGCTTGTGTCATTTCCTCTGAGATATCTACTATTTTTGCCATAACTTTCTTCATTTATATTAGAAAGTTCACCTTCACTAAGTTTCTCTGGCTGCATAGCTAGGGTGTCATGAATGGTGATAGTGTCAACATTGCCATTGTCCCATGATCAGCTATTTCTTCTATAACTCCATATAGCTTTATTTGAATTTCACTTTCAGCATTATAATTTTTCATTTCTTTACTGAACTTCCATCTTTCCCCTTTTTGGAGTATCCATTTTTGTAAAATGTCATGTGGATTTATCACCGCGAATCAAGGTGACACAAGTACACGCTTTGTTGTCTGTGAATAAACTGAATAAAATGAGTCACCAACACCAAACATCAATCACCAACAGATTTTGAAAGAAGTGACATGATTGGTCACTGATCATGATGTACATCTGTTTTTATGTAATGATTTGTGGACTGAAAGGAGCAATCAGTACAATCTGTACTTTATGCAATTACTCAGTTAATATGCAATGATAACTGAAATCTGAGATATGTTTTGGGGGGATGCTGTTATTTAAACTGTGGTAATCAAATTCATGGATGTTGGAACCATGCTCCCCACTTGCTTTCAGTTTATTCTGAATACAGTAGCCAGAGCAATCCCTTAAAAGCAGAAATCAGATATGATGCTCTATGCTCAAAACACACCAATTACTCCCATCTTCCTAAGTAAATGCCAGAGCCCTGTCTTATAAGGCTCTCATGATCTGTCCCTCCTCTTCTTGTTCTCTCAATCTCACTCTCTCCTCTCCAATCATACTGGCTTTCTTGCTGTTCTTTGAACACATCAGCATTCTCTTTTCTCAAGGTCTTTCCCTTGTATGTCTCTGGGGCTGAGGGCTTTCTACTCCACAGATGTCCACCTGCCTAATTTCTTCACCTTTTTTAAGTCTTTGAACAAAACTAATTTTCTCATAGAGGCCTATGCAAACCTTAATCCTGCAACCTGCTTCCTGCCCCCATCCCAGCATGCCTGATCTACCCTGCCTGGTTTTGCCTTTTCTTTTTTCAATAGCACTTAACACTATCTAATGTACTATACAATTTACTTATTTTAAAATATCTATTGTTTATCATCTCTCTCTTCTCACATTAATGTAAATTCCATGAAAACAGGAGACTTGTATGTTTGATTCACTGCTATTTTCCAAGTATTTAGAATAGTGCTTAGCATATAGTAGGTAGAATGAATAACTATTGAATGAATAAATGGAAGAATTCATACCAATATTCTGAGCATGTTCTTCTCAAACCATGTGTTACAATCTTTTTTTCAGAAAACAAGTTCACCCCAGGTATATGCCACAAGGGTTGATTTGAGGGAAAAATTCCCAAACAGACAAAATGTCAAGTTGTATGTCTTTCAGATAAGGTTAATCCCAGGTAATTCAGTCAATTAAGTGGGAACATGAAATTTGCCACAGTTGCATTTAAGAGAAGACAAAGAGCAGAACTCATCATTCTCTCTCTTCTAAGAGGTCCAGCCATTTCCTGAATGAACACACCTGTAATTTAAATCTTTTACCAGTTAAAATGGATTGGGAGATATGAATTTTTTCATGAATTGTCTCAAATTCTCCAAAGTATCCTTGGTTCCTTTCCATTTTACCTCAACTCTTAGTGAGGGTTATAGACACTACTATTATGATGAAAAGGAGTACGCCAAGATTCTTTGATTATCACCCCGCTTCCACACATAAACAGATGGCTGCTTTTTTAATCTTTAGGTAAAGGGACTCCTAATCCTCTTTCATTGCTCAATGTTCTACTTGTCAGAGAGTATTTCCTCACTTATAATCTACCTGTAAGTGAAGGTCATTTATTTTCTCTTCCTTCTACAGAGATTAACTCATCTTCATTTTGATTCATATATTCAACTTTAATTCATTCTTTTCATCCTCAAACTGAATAACACCACTTCATTTCATTGTTTTTGGTATAGTTCTTGTTTTTCAGCCCTTTCAAATGTTTTTTTTTAAGTTTTCCATGCATTAGGTGGGATGAACTTTTGGATGTAGGCCAATCCAACTGCTCCACCCAATAAACTGATATTAGCTGGTAGCAGTACTTCTCAACTTGCTAAAGTATTGTTGCTGAATTCAAGGGGCTCACCACTTTAACGTGTTCTGTTCACAAATAAAATGTGGTTGTCAGTAGGTAGTTTTATTTACTTGCAACAAGTAAGGGAAACAAGGGATTGACATCCAAAGCTCTGTCTCCAGGAAAGGAGGTTTAGACACTGCTTGTATTTCTTCTTTGCAGTTGGCTAAAATTCTCCAGTTGCAGTTCTGGTTGAACTCATCTAGTTGCAGGTGCATCTGCAAAATACTGTGCTACATTTTAGCATTTAGCAAGAACAGCATTTATTAAGAACTGCCCAGACCTTGAGGCCCTTGTCCTCTCTAACAGTATCTGAAGTGTGCAGGTTATCCCCATTCCCAGGGCAACTTCTTAATAGTCATAACAGTCTTAATGGTAATTTTTCAGGATGGCCGATATTTGTCTTGAATCAAGCAGCTCTCTTACTCTGTGTTAGTACACTCCTAGTTTTTGTACCTTAGAGTTTTCCTAGAAACACATATTGAAGTCCAGTGATTGCCTCACTTAGGATGTCAGATATGATCTTGGGAGAATATGAGGTCTCTATGAGAATGTTTTAATTTTGTATTCTTATTTTGATACTTGTCTAAAACAAACACCTTTTTACCAGACATGCCATGAAATATCTGGTTGGCCACCTTATAGCAGAACATTGATATATGAATCCTGGGCAGGACTCTGCTTTTAATATCAAGGAGGTTCCAAACACTGATCCTTAAACTGTATTGGACTAATAGGTAAAGGAGAGAATTAAAGGCCAGATATATGTTGTAAAAGCAAAGGATTTAAAATAGTTTGAATAGGGAAAAGGAGGGAAGACTGGGTCAGCACTCAGTAGTATAATCAACCCATTTTTTATTTAAAATAACTAATATTGAATTCCCACCATTTACAAACAAAAGAATCTAGACTAAAGGAATTTCTAAGCTAAGTATGTAAAAGTTTAAAATAGGAAAGGCTAGAAGCAATTCTAGTGTCTATTAAAGAAAACATGTGAAAGAAATAATGTGTGTACATTTCCACTGTGAGATGCTCATCAACTGTAAAAGAGGATGAGGACATTCCTGTTACACTGATAAAAAACTTCTGCAGGGCATATTGTTAAGTGAAAACTGCATGGCATAAAACTATACACACACACACACACACACACACACACACACACACACACACATATATATATGTATATATATGTATATGTATATGTGTGTGTATGTGTAAAATGTTGCCATTGCTGTAAGGAGAAAATTTAGATATTTGCTTTCATTTTTATATAGTGCCACTGTGCATAGGGGCTGGGGCAGGAGAGTAAATGGTACTATAGGTGAGAGTAAAACTTTCTGTGGATTCCTTATTTTATCACTTTGACTTTTTAAAATATATATATATTTTTTTATTTTTTAATTAGAGTTGATATGCAATATTATATTACCTTCATGTGTACAATATAATGATTAAAAATTTATATAAATTACAAAATGATCACTCTGATAAATCTAGTATGCATCTGACACCATACATAGTTATTAAACCTTATTGACTATATTCCCTATGCTATACTTCACATTCTCATGACTATTTTGTAACTACCCATTTGTACTTCTTAATTCCTTAACCTTTTTCAACCATCCCCCAAACCCCTCCCATTTGGCAACCATCAAAATGTTCTCTATCAATGAGTTTATTTCTGTTTTGTTTGTTCATTTTTTTGTTCTTTAGATTCCACATAAAAGTGAAATCATATGGTATTTGTCTTTCTCTGTCTGATTTATTTCACTTAGCAAAGGATCCTCTAAATCTATTCATGTTGTTGCAGATGGCAAGATTTCAGTGTTTTTATGTCTGAGTATATGCACACCATTTCTTCCTTATCTACTCATCTATTGATGGACGCTTACATTGCTTCCATATCTTAATTTCTATATATTGTAAATAATCCTGTAATGAACATATGGATATATATGTCTTTTCACATTAGTGTTTTGGTTTTCTTTGGCTAAATACCCAGAAGTGTTTTAAAGTCTAGTATAAGAATTGCTACCCCAAGTTTTTTTCCATCTCATGAAATACTTTTTTCTATCTCTTCACTTTCAGTCTGTGTGTTTTGATCTGAAGCGAGTCTCTTATAGGCAGCATATGTAAATGTCTTTTTATCCATTCAGCTACCCTATGTCTTTTGATTGGAGCATTTAATCTATTAACATTTAAGGTAATTCCTTACTGTCTCCTCTTTCTGGTACCCCTATGATGCAAATGTTGGTATGCTTGATGTTGTCCCAGAGGCCTCTTAAACTATCCTCATTTTTATGGATTCTTTCTTTCTTTCTTTCTTTCTTTCTTTCTTTCTTTCTTTCTTTCTTCTCTTTCTTTCTTTCTTTCTTTCTTTCCTCTTTCTCTCTCTCTCTCGCTCTCGCTCTCGCTCTCGCTCTCGCTCTCGCTCTCTCTCGCTCTCGCTCTCTATTCTGTTTTGGTGTTTTCTGCTACCTTTTCTTCTGAATTGCTAATTAGATCCTCTGCATGTTATCTTCCTTTGATTCCCTCTAATATATTCCTCATTTCAGTTATTATAATCTTCATTTCTGACTGGTTCTTTTTCATGTTTTCTATCTACATTTTTATATTTTCTATCTCTCTGTTGAAGTTCTTCATGAGATCATTAAGTATCCTCATATTCAGTGTTTTGAAATCTGCATCTTGTAGTTTGCTTGTCTCTATATTGTTCAGTTCTTTTCTGGAGCTTTGTTCTTTCATTTGGGACATGTTTTTTTGTCTCCCCATTTTGGCTGCCTCTCTGTGTTTATTTCTATGTATTTGGTAGAGTACCATTGTTTCCCAGTCTTGGTAGAGTGACCTTATGTAGTAGATGTCCTATGGGCCCGGTGGCACAGTCTCCATGGTCACCTGAGCCAGTGCTCCAGGTATGCCCCTGTGTGGGTTGTGTGTGCTCTCTTTTTGTAGTTGAATCTTGATTGATGTTGGCATGTCAGTGGGAGGGAATAAACCTCAGGCTGATTGGTTGTGAGGACTGACTATTACTGCAGTGAAAAAGATGTGCAGAGGCTGACCCTATGGAACAGGATTCGCTTTAGCAGAACTCTTTTGCCTACCCAGTCTGCCCTTTGGGTGTGTCATTTGTGGAGGTTATTGGGTAATACTCTGTTATGGTCTGAAGCTGGCCACTTGGTATGTTGTTTCTGGGGCTTCTTGGGAGGAACTGTGGTGTAGACTAAGGATAGCCACTGCCTGCGTCCTGCCCAGGGCCACTTAATATAAGCTACAAAGTGATCTGCATATTTTTGCCACTTGTGCCTGGAAGAAGCTAAGTTGTGAACTGAGGTTGACTTCCACTTAGTGCCAGGCTTGGGACTGCTTAGCAAGAAGTATGGGGCATTGAAGCCAGACCCTGCTTGTTTGAAGTTTTTGAACCTTTGAGAATTGTTAGGAAAGTTTACATCAGGAGGTGAGATAGGCTGTTTGTATGGAAAAGCCCCTGGGTAAACCTGTTATTTAGGTAGATTTTTATACCAATATACCAAGGCTGGCTGTTTGTATAGGAAAGCCATTGAAAGTGTCTTGGGTGGTCCCAAAATTTGGGTGGGGAGAGTTCTTAAGGAATCACTAGGGCAGAGCAAATGGTGTTAGCCAGGTTGATGGAGACTCAGATATGGTGCCTGCCTGCATCTGCACACTTGTTCGAGGAGGGCTTAGCAAAGGAACAATGGCTTCTGCCATCACTTCTGTCTAGGAAAAAGCTACCACTCCATCCCTTGCCCTGAAGACAGACAATTTAATTCCTCTTTGTATGTCCCTGGCACTCTTAGAGCTGCTGCCACAGTGCTAAAACTCTGAGTGAGTGAGTCCATCAGCAAGGAAGTTTGTGTGGGGACTGTTTTAGAGGAATGCTTGGGACTTCAGCTGCCCACCATCTCACTCAGCCATAGTCTCTGATGGTTTTCACAGCCAGAAGTTATGGATGTTTCTCTTTCCAGCACTGGAACCCTGGCTAGGGAGCCTAATGTAGGAATGGGGTCCCTTGTTCCTTAGTGGGGACCTCTACAGCTGAAATATCCCTCCCAATTTTTAACTACCACGTGTGGGTATGAGACCAGCCCACTCCTCATTTCTGCCCTTCCTACCAGTCTCAAGGTGGCTTCTTCTGTATTTCCTTAGTTATAGAACTTCTGTTCAGCTAGCCCTCAGGTAATTCTCAATGATGGTTGTTCTGTAGTTTAGTTGTAATTTTGAGGTGGTCATTGGAGGAGGCTAGCACAGCATTTATCTAACCTGCCATCTTGACCAGAAGCTCACTCTATTTAATCATTTTCTTATTAATGAATATTTATCTTATACTCAAATAATGATGCAATGATTCTGACCTTACACATGTAATTTTACACACTTCTATGAGTATTTTTGTAGATTGGACTTTTAGAAGTGAAAATTTTGAGTCAAAGAATATATACATTGGTAATATTGACAAATATTACCAATTTTGCCTCCAGAAAAATTGTACTAGTTCATAATATATCAGAATGCCATTTTCCTCAGAGATTTATCCACCTGGATATTATCAATTTAAAAATTGTTTCTTATTAGGTGATGTGGTATTTCATTAGGGTTATATTTTACATTTCTCTGATCACTGTTGAGGTGAGTGTGTGTGTGTGTGTGTGTGTGTGTGTGTGTGTGTGTGTGTAGTCATCCGCAGTTCCTCATCTATGAATTTGTTTGTTCAATTCCTTTCTTGTGATTTATTTTCTCTTTTATTCATACTTCTCTGTTCTTAAAAAGAAAGAGATAAATGCTTTATATTTTTAAGTACCACTGGGACCTGTTTTTAATCAATCATATTAACAAAGTATTTAGTCAATCCAAAAGAAGGGAAAATTTAAATATGTATATTTTCTTATGAGTCTATTTTGAAGAGATGGGGTATAGAAACAAATTTAATTGCAAAATTCTGCTTTCTCAATCTACTATTGAAATGATACTTCTTTCTTTCTGTGGGCCTCCACAATTGGAAGATGCTATTTGATAACTTCATATTCAACATGGACTTCTAACACATTTGTCTAAGTCACCCAAGTCTAAACTTTTGAAATTATTCAATAGTTCTATAGTTTAAAACATCTTTGAGATTGATCTAGAAGGAATTGGGGGCTGTGCAGTTATTTGATATATTCAGGCCCATTCTAACAACCCATTCTAACCCGTCAGGCAGAGTCAGAGGCATTTTTTTTTTCTTTCTGAATTCTTTCAGAATGACCTCATAATTGAGCTGCCCCATAGGCTCAGTGTTGAAGAATAATGAGTTTTTTAATGGTGAGGAGGACATGTTTTGAAACAGAAGCAAATAGTGTTGAATATTTACAATGCTGCCATCAGGGAAATTTGAGCTAGAATGCCTAACAATGCTCCTGCATTTAGAGATGAGGATGGCCATTGCAGAGTCCAGAGTGGTAATGCCTAGCCTTTCCTGACTGTCCTTGTTTCTATTTTTTTTCTTTCCATGAGTAACATGCCAATTGTTGGGCAGCAGAGAGGCCAGCCAGCACAAGCTGATTAAGAAACTGGCTTAGTGACAATTTAGTTCAGTTCCATTTCTCCTAAATGATCCTTCAGTTGTTTAAGGCAAAAAGGCATAAGTTTGGGAAACTATTCCATCCTTAGTTATCACTAGTTAATATGGTCTTAGGGATATTTCTGTAGCCAAACACAGTATATATTAACTTCAGGAAATCTGATGCTTCATAGAACCTTTTCACTTATACATTGCATGAAAAGACATGTAGATGCTTTCTGACATTTGTATTCAGGGTCTTGTCTATTAAATTCAGCTTGAGCATTATGTATAAAATTGGATCCACTAGAGAGCAAGTGTATACTTTGACCATAATTAGGATCAAGGGAGTGTTATTTCAGGAAACAAGTTTAGACTACTAGGATCTCAGGACTTAAAGGTAGTCTAAATCTAATTCACCACTGAGCCTTGGCTTTCCCTTCCAGTTTTCCCCCTTCCCCTCAGCTACTTCCAAGTGGGGAGGTAACTTTAGCTCACCTTGAATCTCTTCAGTGACATAGAGATCACTGTTATATGAGACAGTCCAATTTATCTTGAATATCTCTGATAGAAAGTTCTTTTTATTTAACTGAATTTTATCTCCCAGCAGATTCAACCCATTGTTCCAATGGGAGTTTAGAGGTACCTTTTAGAACAGGTCTAATCTCTTTTACACATCACAAATCTGTAAATATTTGAAGATAGTCCCTTCCTCCTCTTTCTGTAGCTCCACCCCACTCCCCCTTCCGTACCAGTCTGAATGTTCCCAGCTTTTGTGACTTTTCTCATAAGGACCTCCTGGATTCTAATCTCCTCCTCCCTGCCTGTGCCCCATGGCCTCCTTCTGTTCCTCAAACACTCACAGCATATTTTCATCTCAGGCCTTTATGCTTTCTCTTCCCACTACCAGAAATGTTCTTCCCTCAGATAGCAGCAACGTTTCTTTCCTTATTTCATTAAACTCAAATATCAACTCCTCAGAGAGGCATTCCCTAACAATTTTATCTGCAATAACCCCCTGCTCCATCTTGATCACTATCCTTTTACCCTGATATATTTTTCTTCATAGTACACATCACTTCCTGAAAGATGATTTTGTGTCTGTTTATAAGTTTGTCTATCTCTCCAGCTAAATGTAAGTGTCATGAGGACAGGGACTATGCATGTTTTGTCTAGTACATTTGTTGATTGACTCAATAGCATATAGTTTTTATTTCTTTTACAGTTTTGATCATTTTCTTGACTTTGTCAATATCTCTCTCAAAGTGCAGTGACTAGAACTGATCATAGAAATCTAGCTATGAGTTAACCAAAGCAGAATAAAACATAACAACCACAATATTCAGCCAATGAGTGCATGCAGCAAGCACCATGCTAGATCATGAATATATGACAGCGAACAAGCTTGACATGGTCCCTGCCTTCAGAGAACTCACACAGTCTAGTATATTATAAATGTCCTTCTAATGTAATGAAGTCTTAAGGCCACATTTACTCTTTTGGTGGCCATCTCACATATCACACTGGAGAATTTACAGTCAATTAAAACTTGAAGATCCTTATCATGAGTGCTTTTTGTGCTCAAATGCAAAATCATGTATTATTTACTCTATTAAATCTCATTGGGTTAAATTCTGTCCATCATTCTATTAAGTCAAATTATTTTGGGATCCCAATCAGCCAAGAGATCACTAGCCTACTCAGCTTTGTGTCATATCCAAAACTAATAAGTAGGCTTTCTATATTTGGAATTATTCAATAAAATCATCGACTAAGACAGATCCCTGTGGCACACCACTAGAAGGCTACTTCTGGCTCAATATCCAAGTGACAGTACCTACAAATGCCAGTACCTACAAATGCCTTCATGCTGTCCAGATTTTCTGCCTACCATATTTACATATTTATCAATCTGTAAACCCTGTCAAAGAAGGAATTAAGGTTAGTCAGATGTACCTGTTCCTAGTGAACCTAGTTTGGGTCCCAATGATAATTGCTGGCCCTGGAAATCATTACGGACTCTATTAAATACACCTGAATAATCCTTTAATATTCAGTTTGATAGACTTATTTGATATTAACATCAAAGTCTCAAATTTGTAATGTCTGGAATTTAACTTTTTGTCACTTTGAAAATCAAAGTAAGTATGTATTTCCTTGATTACAGATCCTTTCCTATTTGCTCTGATTCCTCAAACTTTTGTCATGTTAGCATGTTCTCTCTCTTTCCTATCCTCCCTCTCCCTTCCTCCCTTCCTCCTTCCCTCTCTCTCTTTTCTCTAAGCTCATTACAGTGGGGACAAAGTCACCTGGGTAAGGAGTGTTATACTCATTTATATAGCACCTATGTATTCTCACACTCTCATCTCAATTTTTGGTTTCTACTGCTTCTCCCAAAATTTCTTTCTAAACTTTTCAGTTTGAAACTCATAGTCTTTTCCAGAGAAGGCAACGAATTTGTAATTCTACTATCCCTGTCTTCCATCAATATTATCCTTCAGTCCAAAATAACATACCTCTCCCCTGACTTTGTTCTTGCTCAGTACATAACTAATGAAGCTCAATGCTTTCATCTTAGACATTTCCTCCTAGCCTCAGCTCATTGGAGACTTTCACCTTCCTGACATTATTTATATCAGCCTCTGATCCTCTTTGATTCATTCTTAATCTCATTTCCTACCAATCTCCCTATATTCTAATCCAGTCACAAACACCTCCCCACTCTTCCTTAAATATGTGAAGCATATCTCCAAATCAGGGCCCTTGCATTTTGTGAACCCTCAGCCTGGAATGCTCTTTACCCACATATTTGTAGGACTTGACTCTCGCTTTATTTAGATCTTTTCCTAATTGCCTTTTCATCAGAGAAGCGATCCTGGTACCATCACTGAAATAGTACACACATACCCACCCCTGTGGTCACTGTCTGCCCCTTACTCTGCTTCATTTTTCTTCTTAGCAATTATCACCCTCTGAAATATTTATTTGGTTACTGTGTCTTGTCCCACTAGAAAATAAGTTGCACAGGGACAAGGATCTTTGTTTTTGTTTATTACTATAACAGTGCTTGTCACGTAGTACATGCTCAATAAATATGTTAAAAATTAGTAATGCCTAGGTACTTCTGTTAGAACATTATTCCATGAGACCTACATATGATTTTTCTACCCTAAAGATTACTCTGAATACCCTAACAACAAATAATATTGCTATGAGAATAACAATTGGAAAATAGCTGCAAATAAAACTTAGATCCTGACATTTCTATGACTTGGTCCATATGATATGAAAAGCCAACTCGAAAGTCTAATAATGCAGGGCAATACATGTGGGATCACAGTACTCACTGGAATTTAGTGGGGCAAGTCTAAAGTCTGGAGGCTGCTCTATTTCAAAAGAGCATATCTGCTAGGAGAGGAGGTGAAGTCATATTGTATATTAAATTGACATTCACTTAGATCTATAGGTGTTGACATGGAAAGAAGTCCATGACATTCTGTTCAGTAAAAAAAGGCAGGAAATGGAACAACATGTACAGTATGGTTCCATTTATATGCTCTGAGAGAGAGAGAGAGAGAGAGGTGTCTAAAGGGATATATTAAAATATTAATATGGTTATATCTCTGAATGGTGACATTTTACTTTAACTTTTTTTAAAAAATTCCTTTTGTTTGTTTCTGAATGGTTTGATTTTCTTTTAAAACAATGGGTGTGAATCATTTTCCCCAAATAATGGAGTTCTTTTTGAAAGGGTCCACAGGAACTATGAAAAGTTTACCTCTGGAGAGTAACAAGAAAACTAGTAAAGAAGGAGGGATACTCAGTTTTCACTCAGTTTGTGTTTATACTAGTTGATTTTATACAATATTCATGTATTATTTTTCAGGAATGCATGGGCTTGGAAATCCTTGAATCTGAGAGTAGATATTATAGGTATTCTATGTGGAATGTTATAGGTCACCTGACCAGAGAGCAGCAAAAAAGTTATTAAAATTGTGCTTATAATTTACCAAGCCTAGAGAAAACGAGATGTACTATGGCTTTATACCTAATTCTGACCAACAAGGGGAATTGTTTGAGAAGTAGAAGTGATAAAAACCTAAAGATAGAGTGAGCAAAGGATCATAGAAGTCTTTGACCTCCAGAAGGAAGGTTGCGGAGGAAAATCATGTCCAACTCCATAACACGAGACTCTGTAAGAGAAGACAATTCAAGAGGATTGGGATACTCTCTGAAGTGCCACTCTAATTGCAACTATAGATGATCTAAATAGAGGAAAATGTGGGAAAGTTCTTAAGGAAGCCACATAATTTGTATTGGTAAGTCTAAGAAAAATTCCAATTTTTAAACGTGAACGTTTAAGTGAAAACAAGCTTTTTTTATAATGGAGGAGGGACAGACAATAACCAAAAAAATATGTTGGATGGTGATAATTTGTAAGGAGAAGACTGAAACAGGGTAAGGGGCAGAGAGTGATCAGCAGGAGTGGGTATATGTGTGTGTTCTTTCTGTTATGGTGCCAACAGACAATTGGGAAGAGACCTGAATCAAGTGAGAGGGCTAGCTCTGCAAATTTCTGGGCATTCCACACAGGGAGTTTAGAAAATTCAAAGGTTCTGATTAGGAGATATGCTTAGCATCGTTAAGAAATAATAGCAAGGAGGTGAGTGGAGCTAGTTCAGAGTATGGGAGAATGGTAGGAGCTCAGACAGCAGAAGGGAACCAGATCATATAGGGTCTTCTAGGCTATGAGAAGAACTTTGAATTTATTCTGAGATGGATCATTATTGAGAGGACTTGAGTAGTGGAGTAACATGACCTGACTTGTCACTTATTAGGATCAGTTGTTTCTGTGTTGAATAGATAATATGGGGACCAGAATGCAGGCAAGGGGAACTATTTAGGAGATTACTCCAGTAATACAGATAAGAGATATTGGTGGCTTAGACTGAAGTGTCAGCGATAGGACTGGGAGACATGGTTAATTCTGGGTATATGTGGAAGGCAAAGTCAATAAGACCTCTGATGGGATAGATGAAAGATATAAAAAGGAGAGAAAAAATCAAGGATAACTTTAAAATGTTTGGTCTGAGCAAGTAAATGAATGGTAATTCCATTTATTGAGATGGGAACAATTGAGGGAGGATCACGTCTTGAAGGGTAGGGCTTAAGATTGAGTTCTGTACATACTGAGTTTAAGATACAGATTAGATACTCCAGTGGGGATGTTGAACTGGAGGTATATACATGAGTGTGGAATTAAGGGCAGTAGTTTTCGTTAGAGATCATATTTAGGAGTTCTCAGCATATAGATAGTATTTAAAGCTAAGGGTCTCGAGAGATAAGTGAATAGGGCTGGTAATTAGGGTTTTCTTGCCAGCACTTTCCCTTTCCCTTTCCCCTGCCTCCCTCACATGTGCTTCCCCTGTGCCTGGATGACAGGGATAACTTATCTCTTGGACTTGTCTCATGTACCTTTTCAATATGCTCTGCTTGGAGACCTTTAGCTTAGAGAATAGAGTATCTATACTCCTTTGACCTTCATATGACAAAAAAATAAGGAGGGTATGGTAGGTATTGAATACAAGCAAAACAAGTAGCCACTTTCAAGGGATGAATTCTGGGATCCTAAAAATAATCTATTACCCACACTCACCAGTATCTCCCGTAGCTGCTGGCAGAATCCCTTAATCATTCCTTTACTTAAGCTGGAAGTGGGGAACTTTTTGTTGTTGAGAACTCTTGACCTCTAGAGGGAAAACTTTGCAGGCCACTTCATGAAAAAGCATCTTAGAGGAAAAAAAAACTGTTTAATAAGCTTTTTAAATTGAGGGAATATTAATGAATAACCACAGAAAATGTTAAAATTATGCTTCACTATCTTATAATGGCTAGTTTTAGAGAAGAAAGAGGGGAAAGAGGCAGAATGGTAAGGAGAAGTGACACCTTCCACACACAAAGCAGAAGAAAAGGTGAGAAATTACATTACACTCCTGTTATACACCAAACACTGTGATAGGTGCTGTACATGTGCTAATTACTCCTCCTAACAGTTCTATGAGGTAGCAATCATTGTGCCCAGTTTACAGATGAGGAATGTGAGGCTTGAAGAGTTTGTCGCTTGCCTAGATATCATATTCTAGTTAGCAAGTAGTATGTCAAGTGATTGGCCTTGAATCCCCCTAGACTCCAAAGCCCACATATAGAGGTGAATGAAGTGTTACTTAGAGGTCACATCCTGGGGCTCTGAGATTCACAGTATTTATTACCTGTTACCATCTCTTTGAAATGTTGATTAGTCGTTGTTCCCGAGATTGTCAAGTGCTTTCATCCTTAAACTTTTAAAGACTTTTATTTAAAATAAGGCAACAATCATTTCACACCAAGCTGAAAACTATTTTCTGCCTCTGGCCAAATAAGCAGAGTCATCCAAAGTTTAGGTAAAACCCAACCATGGGCCCTAGCAGGCCCCCATTCTCTCAGTGGTAAAGGTTTGGATTCCTGTTAAAATGCAGCTGTCCCTAATGAGTTTCCGACCTTTTCCAAGGTCAGGTATGTATCTGGGTGAAGTCATATTTGTACCAGAGAACACAAGGACCTTGGAAGCAGGCTATTCCCCGCCAGGAGGGCATACTCTTTCACTCGTGCACATCCTCCCCTCCAGGTGGGGTGAGGCAATTTTAAGGAGGTGACTTCAAGTTAGCCACAGGGGACCAGGGTGACATCTTACAGATTGTGTTGACTATTTGTCTGGTGGTTGGGCATCAGGGAGTCAGAACCAATCTTTGTCCTGAAGGGTAAAGCAGAGTTGCTTGTTCTGGGGTTTGTTGAGCCCTAAGGAGTTTCCTTATACCTTTCTCACCTGGGACCAATTAACTGTATTAAAGTAGAACTTGGGCGTCCAAGACAATCCAGAGGCCCCATCTGGAATCAGGCAGAATAGTCTAAAGTTTTGATGGCATTCTTTTCTTCTGAACTTGTTAGAATAAAATGGTGTGTTATATATTATCCCTTCCTCTGCCAAAAAGACTCTTCTGATGTTCACAGTTAGAATTAATTTCCCCTCCCCATACTCCCATAACCCTATGCTTGCACTTTTAGTCCAGTATTTTCCAGTATCATCCTTATTAGCATTATTTATGTGCATGTCTGTCTCCTTTTCCAGATCATGTGTTCCTAGAGGGCAGAAATTGCAGTTTATTCATCTCTATCCCCCATGGACTGCACGCAGGGCCCTGCACATCGTAAGCACTCAATAACTGTTTGTTGAACTGAATTATTACTTTCTGCCACTGTTGTGATTGGCATTCATTCATTTTGTCCATTTGCCCCTTAAGAATCTCCTGCCAAGACTCAGAAGTAAAGACACACGGATACAAAAAGACACATTTTTAACAGTTGATGGGCTTTAGTTGTTTTATTTTAAATGAGCCCAAATGAAAAGAAACATTTTCTTAGGTCTTGCCAGCCAGACAGAAAAGGTTATCAGCAGATTAAGAGGAGTGTTCTCAAACAGCATCAAGTGTCTTTCAATGTGCCCAATGGGTGGAGAGCTTTGTGTGGCCATGAAAGCTGGCTGGAAGACTACTTGGATTCATTCTGACATATGTCATATTTTCAAGAGAGGTGTTGAAAGCAGAGTCAAACAAACAGCAAGTCAAAGTGCCGCTCAGCACATTGGAATTGGCATTACATGAAAGTGTTAGTGAGCACCTCGGTGAACAAGGTTGCCCCCAGGTCTTCCCCGGGAGCTACTTGAAAAGTTGAGAAGTGTACAGGAGTTCTCATCACATAGCCACATTCCCTCCATTCCATGCCATGTAGCTGGCCTCCCAAACACTTTGTACCGACTACATTCTAGCTGTCAGGTTGAATTTATCTTCAACCCGTTGATGGTATCAGTTGAAAAACAGCACATCTTTATAGACTGACACATTTAGGAAACTCCATGGCATATAAAGTGCAGATTCCCCCTTGTGCTGAGAGAATCGGATATGGAAAGAGATCTAGTATCTGCAGCACCAAAGACAAGAGCTCAGGCAGGCAGGTAGGTAAGAGAAAATATTTACTGTGTACCCCACTTTGTGCCTAATCCTGGATTAGAAGCAACCAAAACAGACATGGTGCTAGCCCTTGTGACATTTATAGCTCTGAGGTTGGGGGTGGGGTGGACTTGGGTCAAGGTAGAAGTGAAGGGACCGGGGAGGGGACAAGATGGGCATTAAGGAAGTAATACATGTGTCATGAACTAATTAATATATGATAAGAGTTCTGCTGGAGATGCTAAGAGAGCACATAAGAGAAAATTCAGTCCCAGTCCAAAGGATTGGGGAAATCTATAATGAGGAAATACATTTTAAACAGAGATCTGAAGGGTGAATAGGAATTAACCAACTGAAATGCATGTGTGCCTGTTGGAGGGGGAGGTGTTTAAGGTAAGGGGACAACATTTTAAACAGCACTGCAGTAGACTAGATACTGACATATTTGAGGATCCAAAAGAAGACCAGTATGCTTACAGCATGGGAAATGGGTGGGTGTTGGGAGTTGGAAGAGATGGAGTTCAGAAAAGTGAGCAGCAGCTGGACTGTCCAAGGCTTCACATCTGGTACTTTTTTATTTGGGGGAGCTGGGAAAGGAGGAACTAAGAAAAAGCTTTCAAAGACTATTCAGCAATTAAAAGAAATAAATTATTGATATATATGCTACAACCTTAAAAATTATACTAAGTGAAGAAAACCAGTCAGAAAAGACCACATGTTGTATAATTTCACTTATATGAAATGTTTAGAAACAGAAAATCCATAGAGAAACAAAAGCATATTAACGGTTGCCTGGGGGTAGCAGTGGGGAATGACAGCAAATGGGCATAAGTGATATTTTAAGGGTGACAGAATGGCTCTAAAATTGAATTTTGGTTATGATTGTACAACTCTGTCAATGTATTAAAAAATCATCGAAGTATACCCTTAAAAAGAAATTATTTGAAAGTTAAAAAAATGAGTCTTCTGCTCATGTTAAACAAAGAGACACTCCCTTTCTCCTATGCATCCTAAACTACCCTAAGGGCTATGCAGGTCTCAGACCCTAATTCTAGTCTCTATGGGCAAAGATGGATATCTGTTTATTTACTTGGTGCATTTAGCTCCATGTGGACACTGGGCACATATAAATCATAACTGCAGAGCTATGAATTGGTCACCCCATGTGTGTGGTTAGTTATGCAATGGATGGCTGATGTACTTGTAGATAGGAGAACAGAAGTGTCCATGGTCAGCTATTGGAAGAGAGTTATTAGAGCACAATGAACATCTCTGCTTTCCAGAAGGCACACTCTTGTGTTGGTGCCTAGCCAGAGAGCCAAGGGAAGCTGGGCTATGATAGGAATTAGGAGCTAAGTGCTCATCCAGATGTTAGGGGGCAGTGCTATCATTTATGAGCCTCCATGGTCCTTTGGCCTCTTCCAAGGGCAGCCTCCATCTGTTAAGTCTCAGCAGATTTCATGGTAACAGTCACCTAATTGAGGAATTGAGAGTGAAATCAGGGGGAAATCTGTGGCTCATTCATTAGAACAGTGATTTTTTGTACCTCGGATGAGAGACAAAAGATCATAACTGATTTCCTGCTCTTCCCATGGGAACAATTTGTAATAGTCTAAAGCAATCAAGGAACAAAATGAATTGGCTTTCTGACCCAACAATCCTTAGGGAAAGTACTATGAAAGGCCACCGAGTTGTTATATTTGTATAATTAAATCCAACACCGATCAATTTAATGAGGATAGTACTGTTTGCTGCCTTTGAAATCTCTGTAAACCACCTCACTTCTCTGGTCATGCTTACTGCCTAGCCGATATTCATGAGTTAATAAGAGCAGAGGTTGTCATTCTCACCAACAGAATTTTTGGGGAAAATCATGGCACAACAGGAATGAAATTAAAAGAAGTGACAGGAATGGAAAAGGGAATAACCTCAAATGAGTGAGTTTCTGAATTGCAGACCAATCTGCTACTTGGTTGCGGCGGGGAGACTTTCCTTGTACTTTTTGATGAAATTCATGTTGACTTAAAGAAACAGACCTTCTGCTCCCCTAACTTTTCTTTTCTAAAGTGAGCAATGAAGGCCACAAAAAAGGGTTAGACAAGACCACCATCTGTTGCTGGTAAAAGATTGCACAAAAATCCTCTGTTCTGCCACTGAGACATTCTGTGGAACTTTGGTGTGACTGACTTCTGGGTGCTGTGCTCCTCCCTTCTTCCCCTGTCCACCCCTTCCCCCACTCTGTTAAGACCAGAAACACACCTTTTATATTTACTGGTTCTTTCTCCTTCTTGTCTTCCTTCTGGCCATCAGGGTGATGCCAAAGGAAGAGAGATTCCTTTTCATGACTTGTATAGAATACTACAAGTTAAGAGTCAGAACTTGGCAGATGATAAACCACCTCCTGGTAGCATGGCCTTTTGAAAGTTATCGAACCTCTGTAAGCCTTCCTTTCTCCATGTGTAAAATTAAAATAATAGAACCGACCTTACAGTGTTGTTATAAGACTTAGAGTAGTTCGAAATCTGTAAAGTACCCAAAACACTGCCTATATCACATAGTAATTGTTCATCCTCTATTGAAGCGGCCACTGGATTAAGAACCTAGTGTATGCAGGCAGTGCTTGCAGGGACATATGGTAGATTACATGCAGGTAGTATGGGTGCATGAAAGGCAGCAGAGTATAGTGGAAAGGACATGAACTTGGAGTCAGAAATTTGCCTCTAAATCATCACTCTGCCTCTTACTTGCTACATGATCTCAGGCAAGTGTCATGAACTCTGATCCTGATTCTTTATCTACAGGATATGAATGATGACATCTTATCTGTTTCTGCTTGTAATTGAGTGGGAGAACGCACATGAGAGCATCATATATGTACCTTGAACATGCCTGTAGCCTAGTAATGGAAGGGATAATGTGAAACTAATTTTTCCTTCCTCATTAGGCATAAGCCCTGAACTTCTATCAACCTTCATATAGTTTAGGAAGTAATTCTAACTTTCTAGATATTTTGAAAACTGCTGAGCCAATATTCTGTGTTAATGTATTATTAAAATGTCATATTTTAGAGATCACAAAAATTCATACATTAAATCCAGAACAACAAATTTTAAATTTTGAAAAAGATTCAGCCCATTCTGCCATTCAGAAGATGTGTGTGGTCTTGGGCAAGCCATTTCACCTCTCTCTGCTATACTTTCCGCATCTGTAAGATGGAAAAAAATTCTAGAATTTACCCCGTAAGGGGACTAGGAGGATTCAGTGAAGTAAAGAAGGGAATGTACTTCACCCAATGCCTTCCACTTAAAGGTACTTCCTAAATGATGGTTAGTATTAATATCAGAGAAGAAATCAGAATAAAATATCAAGTGTGCGTCTTTTCTAGTCGTTTGGCTGTCATTATGTGATATTCTATTCCTCCATGTTAGGAAGGAAAATTAGATTACTGTGAAACATATTGCTAATCTTTGGGACTTGATATCAGAAAAATCAACCACATCCTCCCACCAAATGCACCATCATATCCAAGGCAAAGACAGATTCAAAGTTGCCTATGCTTATAATCAGATGTCCTTGAACCTAATTTACAAAGTCCTCTGCTCTCTAGTTTACAAATGGAGACACTGAGGCACAAGTATGCTACTAAGAAGTAATGGCAGGCAAGGATTTGAAATGATCAGTTCCTGCACCCTCTAATTCTGTCCCTTTGTACCCAGTGAACCAAAGTAAAAAAGTGAATTATTACTTAATTTGCAAAAATTCCATTACAATTATTTTCTGTCCCTGCAGTGTGTCTGAAACAACAACTTCATTTAAATGTTTTTCTTTTATTTTTATATTTATCTTCTTTCTGCTCATAGTTTTTGGAGGCTTGTGGAACACCCTAGTTTCTCCCTTTGATGAAGGACTTGCATAATGAGACTCTTGAAGGTTCCTTCCAGCTTTGACGTTATGTATTTTTAGGGATGTCTCTGGGATTTTCAAGAATGCATGCAATGGGGTTTCCTTAGTAAAGATCTTTATGAAAGAACATTATGTCTACCTTTCCTATAATCCTGTAGGAAACTTTGGGAAATCACCAGGAATAATTAACGCATTCTGGATGACTTGTGCTTAGCTAATTGGGCTGAAACACAGGGTTGGTTAGCAAGTTGGCAGAATGCCAGGTAGCAGGTGTCTGCATAGAGTCAGCACTGATTCTTTTTTTTTCAGAGAAGGGAAGAAGGCCTATGCATGTTTTATTTTTGAGAAAGTTTGCCTAGGTTTTGCCTTATTCCCATCCTCAACTGAAAATGCTGATAGCAAAACTAAAACCAACTTTACTAGCATTAAAATAAAGATTATTTCTTTTTAATGTAGTTTTGTTTCTTTTCAGTCTGGTTTTTAAGAGGTCAGTGCATCTTGCTATGTGTCTTTATTTACCTCTTATTTTGATCAGAGGCACATTTTATAAGCTTTTGCTTTGAGGCCAGTTAGAATGGAGCTTTTTACATGGAGATTACTTTTCTCAATATATTTCCAATTGTTTAATGTTTTGCATTTCCAAGTCAGTATATAATTTTCACCTTGGGCTCATTTGTAGTTTAGCTCTTCAAACAAAAAATATATGTTATATTCACTTTCCTCCATTCAAATATCATGAAATTTCTATTCATTCGGAAGGTTAAGAATGCTCAGTGATGAATACATGGATATTTAGGCAGAATTTCTGGACCTTGTAAGTGGGGAACAACATTCTTTACATACCACTGATAAACAAGCATTTCTGAATATGTATCTGAATACCTGTCCCTTTGGGCCATTTGGATAAACACATACTTGAGTCTAAGAAGGGAGGGCTTTCCTCGGCCTTAACTATTTGGGCTAGAGAAACTTTCCCAAGAGTTTCTGGCATATTGCTGCAAATAATAGAAGCTCACTTGAGCTAGCATTGTATGGATTCTAGGAGTCTCACAGAATGCTGGGGCAGGAAGTAGAAAGCCATCAGAAAGCAAATCAACCATTCTCTCTGTTCTCTTGCCTCTGCATTTCCCAGTGCATCTACTTTGATCTCTACTTGCAGTAGGCCTTTGTAGGAATTCTCCCCTGGTCAATGTAAAATGTCTCCCAGTGTTCAGAAATCCAGGCTATTGTGTAAAATGAAATAATGTAATTTTAGAAAGGTGATTTGAGGCATTGATTATTTTTTAGAGAGAAAACAAAGAGAGGAGATAATATGACCTCTGCCCATTCTCTTAGCTCTGACTTCTTAGGATCCTGCACATTTCTGGACATCTCTTAGAAGATAATCTAACTATTAAGTACCATATTTATTCAAGTATACAATTTTATCAGTTTGTTAAACTTCTTGAATCACACTGGGCATTGGGCAGTAATTGGAAAACCACTCCTCTATTAGCAGGATGAAAACCTTGTAGTACATGGGAAACACCACAGTTCTTTCTCACCCAGCACCTTTGCAGACATCTACAGCCACAGTTCTCTTCCCTCTGCTATCAGAGTTGGCCTCAAAATCCTTCTCAGAACTGGTGAATCAATAAACAAGATGTGATATACCCATAAAATAGAATATTATACAGTCATGAAAAGGCATTAAGGGAAATAAAGGAATGAAGTACAATACATGCTACAATGTGGATGAACTTTGACAACATTATGCTGAAGGAAAGAAGCCAGACATGAAAGACCACATATTGTATGATTCTGTCTATATGAAATGTCCAGAACAGGCAAATCCATAGAGACAGAAAGGGCATTGGTGGTTGCTAAGGGCTGGGAGGAGGAGAGAATGGTGTGTGACTGCACAATGGGTAAGACATTTCTTTTTGGGAAGGTGATGAAACTCTCCTGAATTTAGATTGCGGTGATAGATGTGTAACTCTGTGAATATACTAAAGCTATTCAATTGAACATTTCAGACGGGTGTGTTTTATGGTATATGAATTATAGCTCAGTTTTTAAAAATTGTTCCTAGCACAGCACTTCAGGAAACAACCACTAGTGGAGTTAACATGTATGATAAAATTTGAAGCTTTGCCATTTAGCTTTTTAATTCCACCTGTACTTGGGCTGAGATTTCCCCTCTATACATTTAAAGACCTCTGGGCCTTTTCTTCTTCTAGAATGTTATCACCCTTTTTCCTCCCTACTCCCAGGACAAATCCCTCTAGTAAAAATGGAACACCCTCTGTGAGGCCTTCCCTAATCTCTTTCACTTTTACCCTTACCCAGACAGTTAAATTCTTCCTTATCTATATTTAATAGCACTTTGCAATCCCTTTATCCCAGTCCATATCAAATGGTATTGTGATTATCTCCATATTGCTCAGAATATCCCTCTTGACAGACCTTCTCATCTCTGTCCATGCAACCATTCCACAGAGCCTAGTCCAGAGTATTCTTCTTCAGAAAATGAACATGGTCCCAGCCCTCAGGATTACTACAGGTCATTAGGAAGAAACAGATACTCAGTTAACTATAAAAGCATACACCCTGAATTAGACACTTAGATATATGGACCCTGGAGAAGAAAATTATTGATTCTTCCTATGGCAATCAAGGAAGAGCATTACAGAGGAGGAGGTGACATCTTTCCTGGACATATGAATAAGAATTCTCCAGATGGAAAAGCTATGTGTGGTGATGGAGGGTTGGGGAAATGACTTCTAATATTCCAGGTGGAAGAAATAACATGAGCTGGGACAAACAGGTCAAAGTTTATGGCACATCCTAGGACTCCAAAAATAGGCTGGTTATAGCAACTGGAGAGGGAGGTCAGGGCCATAACATGAAAAGCTTTTACTACCATATGAAGAAGTTTGAACCTCTTTCTGTGGGTAGTGAAAAATCATCAGAGATTTTTTTAAAGGGGCAACACAATTAGATGTAAATTTTAGCATGAGTAAAAGATGACCCAGGATTGGATGAACATGAGGAAACCAAATAGATCACTTTTTTAATAGTCCAGGCAAAAAACTAAGCTGCAGAAATAAATCCACATCTACATGGACAACTAATTTATTACAAAGGATCAAGAATGTACAATAGAGAAGAGAAAGTCTCTTCAATAAATGATGTTGAGAAAACTGGACAGTCACATGTAAAAGAATGAAACTAGTCTACTGTTTTACACCTTACATAAAAATCAACTTAAAATGGATTAAAAAACATGAATGTAAGACCTGAAACAATAAAATACATAGATGAAAACATAGGCACTGAGCTTCTGGACATCAGTATTAGTAATGTTTTGTGTATTTGACTCCAAAGCAAGGGAAACAATGACAAAAAAAGAGACTACATCAAACTAAAAAGCTTCAGCACAGCAAAGAAAACTATCAACAAAACAAAAAGGCAACCAACAAAATAGAAGAAGATATTTCCAAATGATATTTCTGATAAGAGGTTAAAATCCAAAATATATAAGGAACTCATACAACTTAACAACAAAAAACAAACAACCTGATTAAAAATGGGTAAAGAATCTGAATAGACATTTTTCCAAGGAAGACATACAGATGGCTAACAGGCACAGGAAAAGATGCTCAACATCACTAATTGGTAGGGAAATGCAAATCAAAACCACAATGAGATATCACCTTACACATGTTAAAATGTCTATGAACAAAAAACAAGAAATAACCTGTTGGAGAGGGTGCGGAGAAAAGGAAGCCTTTGTGCAATGTTAGTGGGAATGTAAATTGGTGCAGTCACTAGGAAAAATAGTATGGAGAGTCCTCAAATAATTAAAAATAGAATTACCTATGACCCAGCCATTCTACTTCTGGATAATTATCTGAAGAATACAAAAACACTAATCTGAAAAGATGTATGGACCCTTGTGTTCATTGGCACAATATTTACAGCCAAGATATGGAAACAACCTAAGTGTTCATTGACAGATGAATGGATAAAGAAAATGTCATATATGTATATATGATGGAGTATTATTCAGTCATAAAAAAGAATGAAACCCTGCCATTTGCAGGAACATGTATAGACCTTGAGGGCATTGTCCTAAGTGAAATAAGTCAGACAGAGAAAGACAGATATTGTATATCATTTCTATGTGGAATCAAAAACAAAATAAAACCAAAACAAGATTATAGATACAGAGAACAGATAGGTAATTGTCCAAGGTGGGGACAGGGGGAGCAAATGGTTCAAACTTCCAGTTATAAAATGAGTTATGGGGATGTAATGTACAGCATGACAACTATGGTTAATAATACTGTATAGCATATTTGGAAGTTGATAAGAGAGTAAATCCTAAAGGTTCTTATCAACAAAAGAATTGTAACTATGTATGGTGAAGAATGTTAACAAAACTTACTGTGATCCTTTGATAATATATACAAATATTGAATAAGTGTGTTGTATACGTGGAACTAATGTAATATTATATGTCAGTTATACCTCAATGAAAAGTACCCCTCCAAAAAAAGACCATAAAAGTGAGAAGCCAGTTGAATTCTAAAGAATAGATAACATTTTAAAATACAAGGATGTACATATTTTTCATTTTGACTAAATCTTGTATGGAAATCACCAGAATACATTACTACCAAAATGAGGATGCTGCTGCTGTCATACAATCAGTAAAGTGGTAGTAACTTCCTGCAAAGTCAATGCCATAAGCCTCAGGTTAGTAGAAATCATATAGTCAGTGAAATAATAAATTTATAAACTGCATTAATCACAATAGAATGTGAACACTGGACTTCCTTCTGGGTATGCAAAATCCAAAAGGGATACTTACTGGAACAGAGATACTTAACAAGGAGAAGCTCTGTGAGGGTTCAGAAGTATGACCTGATGAACTGCAAATACTACAGCTGAATATTAAGACTGGAGCCTCTTGGGGTATTGTTCAGTGCCTGGAAAAGGAAACCCTTGTGCAATGTTGGTGGGAACCTAAATGCTCTAAATGCTCTATGAATTGACTAGAATTTAACAAATATAAACTAACTTTTTTTTTAAAAATGTACTATAATAGGCATATAATATTAATTTCAAGTGCACGATATAGTAATTTGACATTGGTGTACATTACGATGTGATCAACATGATAAATTTAGTAACTATCTGTCCTCATGCAAAGTTATTAAATATTATTGACTATATTCTCTATACTGTACTTTACATCCCCAGGGCTTATATAATTTATAACTGGAAGTTTGTACCTGTTATTCACCTTCATCTTTTTCACCCATCCCCCATCCCTTCCCTTCTGGCAACCATCAGTTTGTTCTTTGTATCTGTGGGTCTGTTTGTGTTTTGTTCAGTTTAATTGTTTGTTTCGTTGTTATTTTTAGATTCCACATATAAGTGAAATCACATAGTATTTGTCTTTGTCTGACTCGTTTCACTTAGCATAACACCCTCTTGGTCCATCCATGTTGTCACAAATGGCAAGATATCAGTCTTTTTTGTTGTTGGTGCTGAGTAATATTTCATTGTGTATGTGTATATATATATATATATATATATATATATATATATATATATATATATATATACACATACATACATATGCCACCTCTTCTTTATCCACTCATCTATCAATGGATACCTAGGTTGCTTCCATATCTTAGCTACTGTAAATAATGCTATGAGAGTGTAGGTTTTCAATAGCCCCATAATGCCAAGTTTCAGTGCCAGAGGTGCTAGTCAATTAGAGATTGCAGAGGCCTTCAAAATATATCTGCCTGGAATTTATTCAGTCTACAATCATTTAATGAAGGCCACTATGTGTCAGGTAGTGTTTCAGGCATTGGGGAATACAGTAATGAACAAAACATAAATATTCCTATTCTTTTGGAGTTTCAATTATAATGGAGGGAGAAAGACAATAAACAAATAAGTGAAATACATAATATGTTCAATGGTGATACATGCTATGGAGAAAAATAAAGCAGAGAAGGGAGATGGTTAGGATGATAAGGGGAAATTTCACCGAGCAAGTAACGTTTGAGTGGAGACCTGTCAAGAGGTTATGGAACAAACCATATGATATTTGGGAGAAAAGTGTTCCAGGTAGCGGAAACAAGATCCTGAGGCAGGAATGTGTCTGGTATTTTTGAAAAATAGCAGGGAGGCCAATGTGGCTGGAGCAGAGTGAGTTCAATGGAGAGTGGTATGAAAAGTCATAGAGGTAACTAGAAGCCAAATAAGTAGGGCCCTCTGAAAGGGCTTTACTCTGAATGAGATGAGAAGTCACTGGAGTTTGAACAGTACAGTAACATAATCCGGCTTATGTTTTAGTAGGATCATTGGCTGTTCAGTAGAGAATAGATTGAGGTGGTGGCAAGATTAAGAGTTGAGAGACCAGTTAAAAATTTTTCAGCACAATCTAAGTAAAAGATAATGGACATCAGATATCTACAAGTTGGTAGCAGTGGAGGTTGAATAGGTTGATAGCAGTGGAGATGGTAGGAAGTTGTCATATTCTGCGTATATTTTGAAGAAAGAACCAAGAAGAGTTGTTGATAGAATGAATGGGGATGTGTTAAAAAGTAAGGACTGGAGGGGAACTCCAAGTATTCGTTCACCTAAACAACTAGGATGGAGTTGTCATTGCTGAAAACAGAGAGAACAGTAGAAAATTGGGTTTGAGGTGATGGTAATGAGAGGTACAGTTTGGGACCAGTTTAGTTAACCAGGTCATTGGATATCAGAGTCTGGACATCAGGGGAGAGATCAGTGCCTGAACTAAAATGTGGGAGTCATCTGCTTATATTTGGTGTTTACAGCCATAGACTAGATGAACTCATCTGAGAAGTAAGTGGAGATAGAAAAATAGAAAAGTTCAAGGACAGGGCTCTAGGACACTCAAAATGCTTTGTACAGACATCCTCAAAAAGAAAACATGAACTTGGGAGTACGAAGGTTTGGAATCAAGTTCCAACTCTGCTATTCACTGATTATCTAATTCTGAGCAGATAACTATTTCACTCTGGGCACCAGTTTCCTTATGTGTCAAATGTACCTTAATAATAATCCTTTGAAAAGTTAAAAGAATGTTTTGAGACATGATATTGAAAAGTTATGTGTAGTTATGGAACACTGTACACATGTGAGGTCACCCTCCCGCCTCTGAAATCTCAACTTACAGCTGTGTTCAGTGGCTATGGTAGTGCTTTTAAGAGATCAGCTGGATGAAATATCAAAGTCATTCATGCTGGAGAGGTAGGAGAAATTGAAGCTGCATAGGGTTTAGGGACCTGTGGAAATGGGAAGAAACCACAGAAAAGGTGGAGAGTGAGTGAGAAAAACCCAAGGTACTTTAGATGAAGTCACAGTGAAAGAGCAGCCTACCAGCAAGAAGTACCTCAACCCCGTTTCAGCACCCAGTAAAGGCGTGAGTCTGAGGTCCTACCTAAAAGCCTCAGAAAGCTAGTGCAGCATCTTGATACATGGAATCCAGCACTACAAGGGCATAGTCCTTACTGTGGGAAAGGGCTCATGCCTACAAGAGCTTTCCATTAAATTGTTTTCTTGTTTTTTTTTTTTTCCTTCCAAACTAGGAATGCATCTTAAAATCCTCATGGAACATTTGATTTTGGTGAGTTCATTTTATAGCTGTAAGAGAAGGCTCAGAGAGGGGAAAGGACTGGCCAAAGTCATGCAGCTAGCTGTCAGTAGCAGAGCCAGGACTAAAACTTGGCTTCCTTGATCCCAAGACCTCTTTCACACCACATACATTGTGCAGACTCCTTCTCAGCTCACTTCATTCTTAGGTGACTTGAATGCAAAACACAATCCAAACAAGGAATGTCCTTTTTTTGGTTTTACTTGCAGTCAATTTATTGTTGCTTTAAAATTCTCTAGCAGAAAAATGCACTCCTTATCATCTATATTAGGATAGATTACTCTCACTGCACTCCCTACTTGTTCTTGGGTAAGGCATTGGATGTGTCTCTATGTGTTGGACTAGGATAACTTAAAGATGGGACACTTCACTTTATTTGCCTACTGTAGTCTTCCAAATTCTTAACATTTGCAAAATTTTTTGCTCTACCTTCCGCCATTCAAGTAATAGAAAGAATACTAATCTGAGACTCAAGAGATCTGGAAATTATAACTCTACCTTTGTCACATACTTATAAGTGTTAAATAAAATAAGTATATGGAACCTAGTACAAGGAATATTCTTGATCAGAGAGCAGAAAAATGCCATAGGAAACTTTCCTAGATGTCATCTCTCATACACAAGCCTGTGGTTATTTACACCATCACTGGCTCATTTTTAAAGCTCTAGAATACTCATTAGCTTTGAATTAGTAACGTGCCATGAAAATAATGCTTGTTGTTCAGTATAATCAAAGCAAATCAATTTTGGATGTTTTCCTCCAAATAAATGGCACTTTTTTGTTTCTGATTTCAAGCAAAAGGCTTCTTTTGAGCTAAGGCTATTTGCGGCTGACTTTCCATTGGCACTAAGCTGTGATGGTAGGAACATGAAGGTGGCAATTTTGAATTCTTTCATTAGAACAGAGGTTTTCAAAGTGTGGTCCCTGGACCAGCACTATCAGCATCATGTGGGAGCTTGTGGAAAATGCAAAATCTTGGGCCTCACCCCAGATCTACTGAATCAGAAACTATGGGGTGGGGCACAACAATATGTTTTTCACCAAGCCTTCCAGGTGATTCTGCACACATGCTCCAGTTTGAGAACATTAGAGAAAATGAGGTTCCCAGTCAAAGGACAAGAAAGAAAGGCCATTCAATTTCAGGTGTGAAACCTAGGCAACAGACATACCTTGTAACAGCATGAAAGTCTTTTATTTATTTATTTATTTTCAATTTGGAGCCTTGGAAAGAAGGGGAGATTAGGTAACAGGAGAGAAAAACATATAGAGCCTGTTAATAAAAAGGAAGGAATGAGAAGGGACCCAACATAGAAGAGATGAACAAAAATGAAAGAGTAAATGCAGACCTGAAAATGAACTTGTTTGGCAGTTTTAGAGACTGCCTTGAGACTAAGAGAGTGTACGTTCTGACTTTTTTGTTTTAGCTTGTTTTTTAGTGACCTGTTTACACACTTGGTTTCTGGAGTTCCTAGAATACAAAGGAATTTCGGGAGAACATTGCAGCTCTGTGGTGGGAAGACTGGACGTCAAGAGACTTTGCCTGCTTTTAGATCTTCCATTAACCATAAGTAGGAATGAACATATTTGTCCACTTCAAATGTTTATGCTGGAGCAAGAAAGAAGTTGGAAATTATCTAGGTTAATCGCTCAATTTACCAGGACTGGAGCATGAGCCCAGAGAGGTGGGCTTGGTGTGGGTTTTCTCTAAGATTATAGAGCCAGTTACTTGTCATGCCAGAGTAAAACCCATGTCTCCTGATTCCCAGGCTTTTCTTCGATACAGATACCCTCTTTCTAATATTCACTACCTTTCCTGCTGGAGTGAAGATATGAGGTGACTGTGTAACATGTATATAAGGGTGAGGTAGGATGGATGAGGTGAAGGGATTAATGCTTGAGCACTTCAAGTAGGAATGGGAGCAGGACATATGCCTAGCCTCCGTGTCTTTTCCATTGACCTTAGATGCAAATTACTGGTACTTAAAAAGCCTGAATAATAAAGAGTTAAGGCAAAGAAGGATAAGCTTCTAAAGACTCCGATTTATACCTGACTTATGTGGTTGTCCACAATGCATTCATTTCTGATAAGCAATTGAGAGAGCTCCATCTATTCTCCCCCATGCGGCCTGAAGATGCCTATCTACTAGAGAAAACCAAAGATCTTGACATTTATGGCACCATCCTCCCAGTGAATTAATACATAATAGTAAATACACCTGTCCTTTGATTTACATGGATTATCTATTCCACACATCTTTTTTTATACACGGAAGAAAATTATGTAAAAAAAGTCCACCAGTAACGAAACAAATACTAAAGAAATAGGCCAATATAAATCATAAAAATATTTATTTCATATATTTTCACAAAACATGCTAATGAAAATTCAGAAAAATAAAATAAATTTTATTCACTATTGGTGTCTGTACTGTAATCTAAAGCAATCACCCTTCTCTTTTTAATTGGCACAAAGTCACTATCTTTATCACTCAAAATATTTGGAAGTACTACTTCAGTTTCATTTTTGTCTTTATATTTTTGGATGATCTTTTTCCAACCCATCTTTTGCTAAATATTCATAAATTCCTCGATATTCACGGCAACATTTTTAAAAAATCTTTTCAAAATTTTGAGGCTCATTGCATGTTTGGATTGATATCTAGAATTGCAGTTTTCCAGTTCTGTGGCCAACCGAAGAACTTTGTAAATATTTTCTGCAGTGAATGAAACTGGTTCAAGGTCACTGCTTGCCATATTCATTGGCAGGATGGGCTTCAGACATTAAGTGAATTAATTCATTATCAGTTAATTCGTGATTAATCTGTAATTCATTAATATCATCTTCATTCAAATTGTCAGAGCCTCCTTCTTGAACTTTATTTAATAACTTAATAATGCCACTTAATCCCTCTTTCGTTGTTGGAACTATATTCCCTGGTACATATTGCTTTCCAGCCAGCATTTAAATTTGACAGTTTTAGATCACTCAAAGTTAAAGCAATATTCTTGATACAACTTAAAATTGTGTGTTTATTCCAGACTTCAGTAACTGTGATTCATTATCTTCAAGTTTATTACAAATATAATTAAAATTCTGTTTACTATAATTAATTTTAAAGGTGGAAATAATACCTTAATCTAAAGGTTGAATCAAGCAAGTTGTATTGGGTGGCAAATATACAACTTTTATATTTGAATATTCTAAATTATGTGGATGATCAGGTGCATTATCTGGTATTTTAAAAGGCAAACATTTTCCTTCAGCTTTTACATCAAAACCTTCTCTTCTACCTCCTCTCATGCCACTGCTTCCCCTTATTTACCATAGTCCCATAACATTGGGCATGTTTTCTATTCTATTTCTATTTCTACTAAGTTCTTTCCAGCCTCAGAACCTTTGCACACTTTGTCCAAAATTCTTACTTTGTCCAAAATTCTTTTCTTTCATGCTTCATATGTCTGTCCTGTCATCCTGTCATTGCCTTAGAGAAGCCTGCAGTAAGTGCCCATATTATTTTGTGCCTCAGCTTTTTAACCTGTTTTCTTCATTGGCCTCCTCACAACTTACAGTTATCTGTTTACTTGCTTTTTTATCTGTTTGACTTGATTTTGGTGGGGGAGTCTATCTTCACGACTAGAATGTAAACACTTAGGGACCACTACCACTGCAAGTTGTACTTGGAGGTTAAAATACAAATTAATTTAGAAAAAATAAGTCATTTCCACCAGTTATCACATTTATATAATAATTCCCATTAAGTAACAAGCTCTTCTTTAGAATTCAAATTATTTTTTTATTAAATTTATTGGCGTAACATTGGTTAATAACATTATGTAATTTTTCAGGTGTACAGGATTGTAATTCAACATCTGTGTACTCTGTGTGCTCACAACCTACAACCTGAAGTCCCCCCTTTTCACTGCCCCCAACCCCTGTCCCCTTTAGGAACCACCATTCTGTTGTCTGTATGAGTTCATTCTTGTTTTGTTGGTTTGTTTTTTATCTTTTGTTTTATATTCCACATATAGATGAAATCATTGGGGTTTTTTTTGCCCCTTTCCATGTGACTTATTTTACTTAGCATAATAATCTCAAAATCCATCCACGTTGTTGCAAATGGCAATATTTTATCTTTTTTTTATGGCTGAGTATATATATATATATCACATTTTATTTATCCAATCATATATTGATGGACACTTAGGTTGTTTCCATGTCTTGGCTATTATAAATAATGCTGCAATAAATGTAGGGAAGCATACATCTTTTCAAATAAGTGTTTTTATATTTTTCAGGTAAATATCCGTAAGAAGTATTGCTGGATCATATGGTAGTTCTATTCTTACTTTTTTGAAGAACCTCTATGCTGTTTTTCATAGTGGCTACGCTAATTTATATTCCCACCAACAGTGTATGAAGGTTCCCTTTTCTCCACATCATCTCCCACACATATAATTTATTGTTTTTGTTTTGATAATAGCCATTCTTACAGGTGTGAGGTGATATCTCACTGTGGTTTTCATTTGCATTTCCCTGGTGCTTAGTGATGTTAAACATCTTTTCCTACGTCCATCAGTCATATATATATCTTCCTTGGAAAAGTGTCTCTCGGATTCTCTGCCCGTTTTTTAATTGAATTGTTTTTTTGTTGTTGTTATTGAGTTGTATGAGTTCTTTATATATTTCTGATATTAGCCCCTTATCATAAGTATCTTTTGCAAATATTCTTCACCCATTTGATTTACAAATGTCTGATTTACTCCTAACATTCCTGGAACTCTTCTATATCAAAACAAACCTTTTATGAGTGTATACAGCTTCCTTTGTTTGGTGTGAAAATGATCAGTTTTGTGAGTGTATCAAGGTTAGAAGCCTTACTCTTTTTTCCCCTGTTTTAATGACTTTCAAAGGAGACAATGTTCTATAATGGAAAGCGCATTCATTGGCTTTGCAGACAAATAGAAGAAAAGGATGTCAGTCTCAGTTCTCCCACTAATAAGCTGTGTGACTTTGCAGAAGTTACTTGACTTCCCTGAGCCCCGTTTTCTACATAAGAGTGATGATATCTGCCTCAAGGTGGTTATTTTAAAAATAAAATGAGATAAGGGTCATATAAAGATACCTGGCACATGGTGGGAGCTGAATAAAAGTTTATTACTTTCCCTTCAGGGTTATCTACAAAAGAAAAGCATTACTTATTCATTATTCTTCAACAGTAGTTCCTGGGCTACCTACTTAGTTATTGTCATTAGGTAACAAAGCTTCTATCTGAGCATCAAATTCACCCTCCAAATATGGAGTTTTGTCATCACTGCAGAGATTCTTAAGAATATAGTGCAAACTCTGGAGGCAGTCCTCCAGAAGGTGTTTTGAAAATGTCTTTGACAGTGGCAGCATCACTAAGATAATTGACTAGACCCCATGGGCTGATTACGTTCATATACAGTTGCTGAACCTGCAACAGTAGCAATCCAAGGCTCATGACTTTCCAGGCATGTCTTAGATATAAGGCCATCGTTTCAGAATGAATCCAACCTGCCTCATGTACCAACAAAGCATCTTTGACTATGACTGCCTTTGTGGGGACTATTGCAGGAGCAAAGACCCTACACTAGCTAGCTCTTAGTAGGCCCTGTGGCCTCTTTACGGAACTGGTTCACATTTTGGTACCATCTTGAACTCAGGAGTGGCCTTGAGGTTAAAAGACAAAAGCAGACTTGAGAGGAGTTAATTAATGAATTTATACTGGAAAATATTTTCCTTGGGCCAGAATTCCCTTTGATTCCTTTCACATTCCCAGTCCCTGATTCCCAGAGGTCTCTAGTCACATATGACAAATGGCTGATCATCCAAGCAAAGTGACCTGCCATTCAATAAACCATATCTCAGCCAATTTAGAAAATAGCTCATTTTTCTCCTTAGTGATCTCTTCTCCCTTCATCTGTATGACTAGCCCAAAGCTGTCCATTGAGGCTTTTACCCCTGCTGAGGGAAGACAAGCTCTTCTAACCTGCCTTCAGGATCTTTCTTCCTTGTAGAAAGAAGATCCTGGAAGGGCTCTAAAGGTTTTATTGCTTCAAGTTAGGCTTGGCCAAATTACTCACAAGTGCTGAATACTCTTATGGGTGTCTGCCTAAAAGAAGGACATCTATCTATTCACATTGGGGCCTGCATTGAGGCTGCCGACAAAGACCAATTAGTCTTGATTGTGCTGGCTGCATTTGGAGGGTGACTGCCCTCAGACCACCAACTCGTGCCACCAAAGTACTCATCCCACCCAGGAGTCAGCTGCTTTTCCTCAGTTCCCAGTTCGGCTTCACATGACCCCTGGGTCAAATGCCTCTGTCTTGCCCTTGCCTTCGCTCCTGCCAGGTTGTGGGTAGTGCTCTTCATCCCAACTGCATTCTTTTCCTACCCTGTCAGAAAGCTGGTCATGTTTTTTGATTGTCATGACAAATGAAGTAATCTAATTTTCCCTATAGAAAATGCGTGTGACTTTATTTTGATCTATTTTATCTCTTGGTGGCCCAGACTATAAAATTTATTTGGAGGAATCCAGGTCTGATCCTTAGAATACTTAGCCATTTATAAGGTTTTATATTTATTTATGTGACTGGATGTCATAGTCAGAGCAATGAGATGATGTCTTTCACTAAGTTAAACATTATTTACTTAGTATCTACAAAGTGACCATGATAACAATAGCTTATTTTCTTTAATTATTTAGTATGCGGCCACTATGTTAAGTGTTATACATATTTTGTTTAATCCTCACAGGTCCACAATCTTTTATCTGCAATTCTAAAATACAAACTTAAAAAACCCAGAGTTGATTCATATCATTTTTCCATAACTAATTTGGCAGCAAAAGCTGACCTGAACTTTTTCATTAACTGACATGAAGCTATTTATCATTTTATCCCACTTTGTGTAATTATTCTTTTTTTTTCCACTGTAGAAATGCCAAGGTGCTTACTTATAATCCCTATCCTGGGTCCCTGAGAGTGTTTTGTACTATACTTTTTAAAATCCCAAATTTTCTAAATTCCAAAATTCTCATGGCCTCAGGATTTTTGGATAAAGAAATTATACTATAATGGTGTCCATTTTATAAATGCTGAGGTTGAGGCTCAGAAAAGTGATGTAACTTTCTCATAATAATCACACAACCAGAAACTGGAAGCACCAGGATTGAAACCCAGTTTTGTCTGGCTCCGGATACCTCATGCTTAACCATTGAGCAATACCCACCTCTCTTCGGAAAACACACTGTAATTACTATAACATGTCAGACTGAGTACTACAGGGAATTTGAGGAGGAAAAGAGGACCTCTCATTGGGAATTTAGTCAAAGCTCTAGTGATGGAGGTAGGGTGCATGTGTAACCGTACCTTTAAGGAAAGAGTGGACTATGAAAGAGGAAAGTAATTTTGCCAAGGAAAGTTAGGGTAAATAGCAGGCACCCCTGGCCAGGAAGGGGGAAGCTGGAAATCAGACTGAGGAGATAGTTTTGGGCAGAATGCAAAGGGCCAGAGTAACTAGGCTAAGGAGTTTTGAATGAGAATAAATTGTGTTCCCCTTGCAGATCCCAAAGCCCTTATTGGGCATTTTGTCATCCTGGTTCCATCCTGCCTTAGATGGGCAAAGAATAGATATGAATATCCTATATATTTTTGCTAGTTTTATTCTTTTTTTAATTTCTATTTTTTATTAAGCAGATTAATGCTATATGTCAAAAAAGCAGCCAAGAAAGTGAGGTAGTCAAGAAGAGCAATGATCATAAACATCTATAGTAGAAGTATCTGTCCTAGGCTTTGTTGCTTCATTGTCAGCAGAGTTAAAATTTAACCAGGGCACTCCTGCCTCTCTGCAGCTGGCAGGGATTCAGTGGGAACCCAGCCGGCACCCCCATGATAACTCACAACCCCTCCTTCTGCCCTTAAATACAACGGTTTCCTCCTCCTCTTAGAAATCCTAGTAAAGGTCTTAGGGGAACACGTCCATTACCAGAAATTTAAACCTAGAATCTAAAAATGTTCGCTTTAGTCATGAATAATCAAAATTCTAAATTGATATTTTAGAAATCAGGTCCAGTTCATGAGGAGTGAATTGAGTGTGTCTAATTACATTTTATAGTCATTTAACAGCTGTTAATAATGTAATTTTGTGTTATGCCCAATTTGCATTGAATTACTTTAATGACACACATTGTATTTATCTTCCTTTTGGTGTAACAGAAATCAAACACTAGGGAATCAACTTAGACATGGAAAGAAATAATGTATTATTTTTATAAATGTGAAGATAAAGGATTTTTTAAAAGAAAAAAAACAAATCATATAAAAATAATAGTTTAACACACATGAATGCATTTGTTTTCTCTATCATTTCTTTTTATAAAAATAATTTAATGAGCACAATACATTTGTTTTCCATCCAAGTTTGTATTGTTTGATGCGAACCAAGTGTTTGCAAATACACATTTGATTGACAAGCTAATGAGTTTCTCCTTCCCTATCCCGCCAAAATATTCTTCTGGAATGAAAAAAAAACAGATTTCTAAGTTTCTGGTGTATGAGTCAAAGAGAGACAATGTCCAACTAAATAGACTCCCCAATGGAAACTTATATTTTCAAGGTGAGGCTAGAAGAGAGTAGTGTCAAAATAGGAGGGGATACAGCTTTAACAGAAGAAAATGCAAATAAGGTAGGCAGGTATTCTTCCCACATGTTAGAAGAAACTTCTACATGAGATCTTTATTAGGGTGAAAAGAAAGCTGAATTTTGGACTAAAGAGAAATGGTGAGATAATTGGAATTGTACCCGTATGTGCTTTCTGTGTTCCACATGGATCAATGCCCTTTGTATTTGAAGTGAGCTACAAGAGTGAAGCAGAAAGTTCTCCCTTTCTGTGGGATGCTGGCTGCTATCTCTCTAGCCAGAGCTTGACCTAGCATGTTCAGCTTTTGCCCAATTGCCTCCTGGGACCTACGTGGGAGGAACTACAAATGGATAGATCCTCCCTCCAGAACAGTCAGAGTTATTTTGTAGTTTGTCAAGAGTAGGAGGTTAATTTCATTCCCATTATTGTTCAGGCCTTAGTGATTGGGGCAATGGGTACCAAGAGGGGAGGGTTAGTGAGAGAGGTCCACCCCAGGTGCAGGCAATAAGTAGGGGAGGAATACATTGCCTGTAGAGAATTCAAAAACAATAATAAAACTGACTAAAAGTCGGTCTGCTTTTCATGTTCATCATGTGATAGCCATTCCAAACAATGTCAGTGATAAAATACGCCTTCCCGCAGGGTTGTCTGCTCCCACTGCTGCTTCCTCAACTGGGGTATTTCATTTAGTTGGGAGGTGGGGGTGGGGCTCTGTGCCCTCACATACTGGAAGAGTTACAGAGACCCCAAACTCTCTAGTCTGTACCCTTTTCTTGTAACAGTGGGCATTACCTTGCAGCTAGCACCAAAGTCACTCTTCTATCAGCCTCTTGCTGGCTTTGACTAGCAGCTCCCACTTCTGTACCTCTGCTCTTTAGAATTTGCAGGGCTTTTCTCACCATCACTATTGCTCCTGCCAATGTGTGGGTGAGTTCTCTCCCTGCCAAAGTTCATAGCTCTTTATTAGCTTCTTAAAGGGTGTTGTGGCTCCTTTAGTTGACTGAGCCTTCTGTTGAGGAATTTGGGACATGTTGCCAAGGGCTGGCTTGAGAGTATTTCAGTGACACTACCTAATGTCTTATTCTGCCAACATTCAGCCACTGTAACCCAGCCAAAGCTCACAGCCTTTGGATCTTTCCTGCTTCAGGGTAAATTCTCTCCTTACCAAGAGTACTATCCTCAGAGGTTGATAGAGGAGAGGAAAGACTTAAGGCTTAATCCTGGTTTCCTGGAGACCAACTCCAAATCCTAAAGTTCTCTTCACCTGACCACTCCTTTGGTGTTGTTTTAGTATAGGATTTCAGATTTGTCCTCGTCTGTATCTCATGGCAAAGCAGGCGGTGCCTATGCATGAGAAAAGGAAATCAAAACCTATGAAACTGTCTATAATCTATGGAAATATGGAGGTTGTGTTATCTCAAGACAGTCTTGCATTGGATTTCTCAGTGCGCCTTCATTACAACAGATGGTCTTTTCATTAATCTGGTTTTGGATCATTGATGGATCCCTTTGAGAATCTAATATAAACTATGCACCCTCACCTCAGAAAAGTACACCCCTCTCTATATGTCCAGAATTTTCCATGCCACCTAATTGGTTTCCGTTATAGGAGTCCATGAACTTCAGATGAACAACTCCTGGTCTAGCCTGTCCTCCTTATCTTGCTGCCTCTCAGTCCCCAGAAATACATCCAGAGAGATCGTCTTCATTAGGCATGAATTGGAAAACCTCATATTATAAAGAAATTGGTTTTCCCCCAAATCGAGCTATGATTTCAACACTATCCCACTCAAAATTGGAGCTAGAGTTTATAGTAATAGACAATCTAATTTTAAAATGTATGTGGAAATTCAACAGATCTAGAATAGCTAAATTAATTCAAAAAAAGAGCAGTGTTTGCATTTCCATATAAGTTTTAGAATAGCTAAAACAAATTTGATCTAGAAGAAAAAATTTGGGTGATTCATACTCTCTGATTTCAACAGTCATGGTGGAAAAATTGGGTATCTATATAGAAAAGTACACCTTAATCTCTAGCTCACACTACACAAAAACTAATTTGAAATTTATTAAAGGCTTAAACTTAGGTGCTAACATCATAAATTTTTAGAAGTTTTACAATATCTTCATTACCTTAGAGTAGACAAAATAAGGACACAGAAAGCCTAAGCCATTACAAAAGTTGAAAAATTAGAATTCATCAAATTTAAAACAATTACTTTTCAAAAGACATAGCTAAGATGCTAAATAATCAAGCTATAGACAGGAAGAAAATATTTACACAATATAGTGTAATATACATGTATATATATATGAATATTTATGTATAGAATATATAAAGAGGTCCATAAAATTAATAACAAATATATTAGTAACCCCCCGAAATGACAAAAGACTTGAAAAGACATTTTATAAAAGAAGATATAGATAGGAATGGCCAATAAGCACATGAGAAGGTACTCATTATATGGTAAGGGCTTAAGCTAGAAAGTATTGCCATTATAAGAGTTAGCTTCCGAAAGACTATAATTAGCATTGAAATGATGATATATTGCATTTTAGAAACATTAAAACAGAATGTCACCAGAAAACAAAACTAGAGCAAACATATTAGACTTTTGGAGGGATGCTGAACCTTTCAAGATTAATGTGCTTGGAATTAGTTGAGGAAATTGGTAATACAGATGAAAATTATCCTGAGTTTCCCCACATGATCTCCACAATACACAGAGGACCTTGGTGCAACCAAAGCCACTATGGAACACCTGTTCCACCTGCTTCCACCTTTAAACGTTTACCAAAATTAATGAAAAGAATATCCCTATCTCAGAAGACATATCAATGTTGTCAGTAAATTCATTCATGATACAAAGTAGAGGCTGGTCTGTGTCATATTTTCAAACCCCAACCTGCCATTGAGCAGAATGTGGATTACCCAGAAGAACCCTGTGGGCCATATTGATGGAAACTCCTCAGTCCTACATTGTTACTGCTATCTGCTCCGACTCCATACCTTTAAGCCATCCCCCACATCCATGCCATGTCCAGACAAGAGCACATAAATTCAAGCACTTCAAATATGTTATCTATCACTACCCAATTCTCCTCACTTTATTCCCCACTTAGCCTCTGTTCTGTTCAAGTTCTTCATAGATCCTGGTTCATGATGCTCTCTAATGGCTGAGGTTTGCAGTCATCTTTTTTTTTTACTGTTCCTGGCTTTCATGAATAGGATGTTCTTCCTCAGTTTGGTTTCCTGGGATTCAAACTGTAACCTTGTCTACCTGTACTAGGTCCCGTGATATACTAGGTCATGTTAATATATCAGAAATCTTGTGGTGTTCCAGAAAAGTTTTCATCTAGTGGGTTTTTTCTATAGGCAAGAATATGAAAGATTAAATCCTGAGTAACTGAATTATAGAGAATTTGGGAGAATATTGAGAAGGAATAGAAGGTACTGGGATCTGATATTGTCTTCATATTGGCAGACGATAGGGATTGATCACGTCTACATTGCACCAATAGTGGGCTGATAAAGATGGGAGCCATTGCCATGAAATGCCTGTAGTTTATTAATGACCACTGCTTGAGAAGGTCAGGATGACCCAGGTTGCTGATTATCATGATAGGAAAATATTGTCCTCCTCATAAATTTCATCAAATCCTCATCCCAGTTAGGAAGCTCAGAATGTCAGTCACATATCACTGAGTAACTCTGAATAGATTTAATTGTGTCATCCAGGCTCTCCACCTACAAAGCAGACCCCCGAGCAAAGGCTATGTCATACCAAGCTCAAGATTATCCAAATTGTCACATTGGAAATCCCCTATTTGGAGACTTGGGCAAGTAGAAGCCTTCCAACCTGTTAGGAGGAAAGGAAGAACTCCTGCACCATGAAATATCACAACTTTAGACAATGATGATAACTATTGTCTCTAAAATGTGGTCACACGTGTGTTGTCCAGACCCAGAGTCAACATTGCTGTGCTGAGTGAAACCAGACTTCCTGTTGAAGGGCAGCCCCTGAGAAGGATTCCAGCTGCAGTTTTCCTTGTAGAGATCTCTACCGTCTAGCATGAAGGCTATCAGGTGTTGGCTTTACAATTGGACAATCACTTGTCTCAAAACTCCCCAACTTGCTGAGAGGTATTAGTGACCTTCTGGTGACCCCACACCTACCGTTCAAACTCAATCCCAATGCTCCTGGCATAATGACTAGGCATGATGAGAAAGAAAAATTGGATCTAGATGAAGGTAATGTCAACAGAGAACAAGCTGATTGTCACAAGGAGGCTTGGCCCAAGAAAGAAAATCATCTGGTCCTTCAGGATTGAAAACTAGAATATACTTGCATTTATCTTCCTTACTAAATGTTGCAAGTAGCAGTTGATCCATCTTCTTAAAGCAAATGCCAGTTGGGTGCAAACAGTTTTCTTTACAGTATCATCAGCTTGTCATGTTTGTCAATGGAGCCAAAAGAAAACTAAGGTTGCCAAAGACATTTGAGGTTTTGAGCGCTGTCTTAATAAACACCTCATTTGTTCTGACCCTAAAGTATAGAAAACAGTCACTAACTTGGAAAAAGAAAGCAGAGAGAACTAGAGTTGTCTTACCCACGTGCATAAAAGGTCTGAGTTGTAGAATACTTTAATAACATTTGAAGAATGTATGAGCATAGAAGATGGGAGGGAAAAACAGATATTGATTAGGTGAGAAATTAATAAGAGCATGGGCTATGGAACCTGAGATCCTGGATTATAATCCTGGCATTACCACTGACCAGCTATGTGATCTTGGGCTAGTAACTTACAGTCTAAGTTTTCTCACCAAAATGCAAGACTATAACTCTCTATACTTTCTACTCAATTTTCTGTGGATCTAAAACTGCTATAAAAATAAAATTTAGTAGAAGATAAACCCAAGGATAACTGTAGTACCTGCCTCAAAAGATTGTTATGGAGACCATGAGTGTCAGTGACTAGGTTTTTGTCACTCGGGAGGAAACCCATTCATCTATAGTCTGCTTCATGATGCTTGGACAGGGATCCCACAAAACACAATTATTTCCTGCCAGCTGGTTTCTTGTTAAGCTTTGCCATTGGAGACAGTAGAGGAAGACTGCAAGGCTGGAGGGAGAAGAAGGGACTTGTTCCTCCAACCTGTGTTCTTCCTATAAATTTCATTTTCCTACATATATCACCCTATCAACACTACTTCATTCCAGCAGTGGCAGTTCCTACAAGAAGTAGTAACTTAATCCAGTTTTTCAGTTTTTAACACTTATAGAACCAGCTTTATCACATTCCTGTCAGAAACCCAAATTATAGCCTCCTTGGAGGTCTGGCTCCTCACTTCGTTGGGCCAGTCCCACAAGCTCAGAGTCAGTAGTACCAGCTGAGCAGTGCCCTCATTTCAGAGGTCTGATTTTCAGTTTTCCAGGGCCCCAACTATAAGCTTTTAAGTTTTAATAATTCCAACCTCTTCTCTTTGTTCTCCCAGGGACAGTTGCTACTTCCTGTAGTTGCTATCTCTGTGATACTTTAGAGCAAGGGTCCCCAATCCCCAGGCTACAGACCAGTACCAGTCCATGGCTTGTTAGGGAACGGGCCACATAGCAGTTGGGGGAGCAAGTGAAACTTCATCTGTGTTTGCAGTCACTCCCCAGTGCTAGCATCACACCCTCAGCTCCACCTCAGTTCATCAAGCATTAGATTTTCATAGGAACAGCACCACTTTCTGGTACCAAAAAGGTTTGGAACTGCTGCTTTAGAGTTTTTCCTTTACTTTTACTATGCTTAGTTATCAATTCTTTATACTAAATTTTCTCTGTTAATAAAACCAGTGTGTTTCCTGTCTCTGGGTGGACCCCGAGTAATATACTATATAGCTAATATTTATTGAGCATCTACTGTGTGCTAGGTCTTATTGTAAGCATTTTATATGTTTTAACTAATTTAATCTCACTTCTTCTAACAGTGGTAAGGCATATAAAGGGAATACCACAATGCCTAGCCCATATAAGTGCACATTTAGTGTTGGCCTCTCCTTTAGTTTGGGTTCTGCCTAAAACAGACCCAGAAACAAGGACTACTAGGTTGTAGGTGGTTTATTTGGAAGGCAGCATAAGTGATGAATTGGGAAAAGTGAGGCAGGAAGAAATAAAAACCAATAACATGTGCTTTAATGAGCAGGTTACTACTGTTGGGCAGTGGGGCTCAATAATATATGTGATTATATATAGGAATATACATATATGCTGCACTATAGATATATAAACTCTATCTCCTTGGGAAGAGTAGATGATTGATGATAGGTAGATAGATAGATAGAGATAGAGAAAACCTTACTAAAATCAACAAAACTATTATCAAGAAGGAAGAGAAAAAGGAGAGAAAGAAAGTGATATCTTTGAGAGGGATATGTGATTTGTTTTTAATACGGTAAAAAAAATCTTAAAACATATTTACATGTTATTCAGGGAAAAGTTGAAAATAACAATAGAGAGAGAATAGCATCATGGAACAGAGAAGGGATTCGGGGTTCAAGGGAAGAAATTAGCCTTCAGGAGTAATAGGACACACTTTTTCCATGGGATAGAAAGGAATGGTATAGCTGACCATAAATACTACGTGTGATGGGAAATAGGAGACAGCATTGAGGAAATTCTACCTGACTGCTCCAATTTTCTTTCTAAGTTAAAAAGAGTGAAGATAAGGGAGAATAGAATGGAGGTATAACAGGATAGTAGTCTTAAAGAAAATGGTGAGAAGAAGTCATCAAGATGGCAAAATGGGAGGTTCCCTGCTCATCTTCCTGCTCAATGACAATTTGACAGCATATATGGACAAAAGTGCTTTTGAGGGATCCATCCACAGGACATGGGCAATCTTGTCCTCCAAAGAACCTACCAGGAGTCACGTCCATCTGAACCCCTAGAGGCAGGCCTGCCAACTTATGTCTCACTGAAGATGTTAAAAAGACCCTGTAATTCAGCACTGGACCCTCCCACCTGCCGTCCAGGTGCAGTCCTACCAGCCCAAGGTCTGGGCAGCAGACACACACATTCTACCCCCAAAGCAAGCGACTGATCTCGGTCTGACTACTAATCTTGAAGTGGTCCTGCACCCAGCCCCACCCCCACTCCCCCCAGAGATCTTGCCCATGCAGGGTCCCATCAGGACAGAAGTTTACCAGTTCTACCAGAGGCCCCCTGACCTCTGTTTGTGAAGCCTCAAGTAGCCCTGTTATTCAGTTCATATATTCTCTTCAGGAAAATCCATTCCTACACAGTCCATGGTAATAGCTTTGCTTTTGCCTCCTTCCAAGAGCAATTCCTATATTAGACTCAAATTTTAGTAGTAATGACGTAATGACAGTCACTGTCCTAAGTACTTTCATAGACTTTGTCCATTTAGTCCCATAAATCAACCCTGTAAGATTACACAGAAGTATCTGCATTTACCAGATGAAGAAACTCAAAGTGGTTTTATAATTGCCCAATTTTACACAGATCCTAAATGATATTGCTTTGATTTGAACAGAAGCCTATCATGTTCTAAGCAAAGCCAACGCTCCATTCACCACTCTACCCTGGCTTAGCGCTACTGGCTTTGAGGACTAGGAACATGTTTCTAGGATTTTTCCTTGGGTCCCAGCCTAGAGGCTGGAGCCCTGCTGATGGCCATCAGCTCTTCCTGATGTCCATGCTCTGCCCATTAGAGTGCTCTCACACTTAGAGTTGAAACTATTCCCTTCGTACTTACCCCCCCCCCAAGAAAACATGAGTAATTTCCTACTCTAGTCTCTCCTAGGTAGTCTTGTTCTATTGTAGTCAATCGATTCCAGCTGGCCGTGTCCCAGCATATGACACAGTGAAGTCAATGTATTATCCATGACCCTGTCAAGTGGATAGTGCTGTTGCCACTACCCTTGCTGTCATCCTTTGGTGCCTCTATGAAGGCAGGAAGCTGAACCATGTCTGTCTCAGCATGCTGCCCAGAAAGAGCTTTCCTCCCCAACCCCAGAACTGCCTAGTGTCAGATCCAAGCCAACGAGAGGATCTTCTGGGACAGAATTCTGAAACAAGTATAGTGCCAACAGGGATGAGACAAGTTTAGGAAACTAGTATGGGGGGAGGGTAGTAAACCTACAGAATTCCTGAGCACCAGGAATCAAATAGGAAGGGCTGAAGAAGACAGAAGAGGAGAAAGATTAAGTAAATGGACCAACATAAAACCAGAAGTGATGAAAGGAGGTGGAGCAAGGGCTTTCAGGTTCTGCTTGAGGCCTGAACCCCAGGAACTCTGAGTTCTCTGTGGGGGCTTCATGTGATCTCACTGAATGGAGAAGATCTATCAGAGCAAGGACAACCTGTGTCCATCCCCAGAACTTCCAAGGTTTTAATCATGGTCCTCACCCCTGGAAGACTACAGACTTCCCAAACACACTCTTCTCTAAGCTGCAGCCTCTAGATTCCAGCTTCTAACATGTGGCCTTAGAACAAGACACCAGGGCCCTTTTAGAACAGGCACAATTTTTTTTTCTGTGAAGACATCATGAGCCTGGAGAGCTTGGGATCATTGGATCTGCCACTGGACATTCCCCTGGTGTGGATTCTGGCAGGAAGGACTCAGACTGGGCAATAGTCCAGAGCAGACAGCGTTGGCTGGAGTCCCAGTTCCCTGACCTGGCCCACTGCCCTTCTTGGCTATTAGACAAGGTTTGCAGAGCCTGCAGACATCTGTGCCCATCAGAACAGCTACGGAGCTGCAGGATCTGGAGACATAAGAGGGTCCCCTTTGTCTCCTTATGTCCTCACTAATGGCCTAAGTCCCTTCTCAGGATAGCAGCTGGAGGATTGGCCTCTGACCAGAGGAATACAAGGCTTCCCTTGAAGGGGTGGCCCAGCTGTTGAGAGTGAACACGAGTGCATATGAATGGTTCTGACCCTCAGCCACACTCCTGACTGAGGTAAGGGCTATGAGCCAGGCCAACGTGGCCCTGCCCACATTTTTTAGAGTGCATGCCAACTTGGCTGCCAACACTGCCATGGCTAAGATGTGAGCCTCGGCAAGCATAGCCTTCTCACCACTTCCATTGGAACTTTGGTGTAATTCATTGCAGCTTACACATGGCATCCACTTTTTTTTTATGCCTACCCACACAAGCAGTTCTCTGCAAGTATCTGTCTCAGCATGCTGCCCAGAAAGAGCTTTCCTCCCCAACCCCAGAACTGCCTAGTTTGTACCTAGTTTTGTACCATGGTTTCTGGGAGCTATTTCTATTCATCAATGCCTTCCGTCATTGAGCATAGCTATGTCCTATATAGTTCTGTGACTCCTCACTCCAAATATTATGGGAAATTTAAGATATACTATCCCCTCTGCCAACCAATCATGGATTCAGCCCTAGAGTAAAGGAAATGACCCTCAGACATGTAAGATGCTTCACCTGCCCATGTGGCTTCCAATGATTTGGTGTGGTCAGTAGGGCAGCCTGCGATGGTTTATTTCATGGAGGAAAAAAGTAGCCTAAGAGAGGGTAGAGTGATTCGCCCACACAATTAGTGACAGAAATAGATATTGAGCCCTGATTTGGTGCTTCATCTTCTCTACTTTTACACTACATTGCTTCTCCAAAGACAACACCAGCAAAATTATGGCCCAAAGACTGGTGGGAGCCATAGAGCTGTTTGTTGTTGGTCCATAATGAAATAAGGAGCTTGTGCCAGAATGTAAATCAATACACTGCTTGCTTCATCAAAACAGTCTTGCGATGAAAATAAAATATCAGCTAAACTTAACAGCATGTTTAGTTACATAGTTGATATATGTTGGCACAAACTCTCTAACTCAATGCCAACCCTGTGCCAGCAGCTCTGGTGCTGATGGCTGTCCAGCATGAGGCTGAGCCTATTGCAGAACTGTGCCTCACCTCCTTTGTAAAGGGGAATGTGTTGCAATAGAGACCAGAGTCATAGGTAACATGGTCATGAAATAATCACAAGCCTTTTGAGGTGAAAATGGCCCTATGCCACTCAAACTAGTTCCAGATTGCCAAAGTTCAACCCCGTAGATCAGGGCTACTCAAACAGCCAGTCTGCAGATGGTTTGTTGCCTTTGTTTACCAAAGTTTATTCACCTGTAATGAAGTTTAATCACCAGTTGTGGGCCTAGTGATCCTCAAGACCAATCCTAGCTTTTTGCCTGCTTTGCTCCGTATGGCAGGGGTTCTGACCCCTACAGGATGTTTTATGGAATGACTTCCCACTAGGTCCAGCCAGTGGGAGGTACTGGCTGGAGACAGAGAGGAAGAGAGAAGCCAGGGAATTTCTTCTGTCTTCTTCTCTGTATCCCAGGGTGAACAATTGTCCTAGTTTGTTCAGGACTCTCTTTCAGCACTGAAGGTCCCATGTCTCAGGGAACCTTGCAGTTCTGGAAAACCCAGGAAGGTCAGTCACCCTGTCTCTGCTTCATCAAGCAGTTTCTCCTCCAGGGACTGGATCACTTCTGTGGCTTCAGCTCCTGCTGGAAGGTCCCTCAATCCCCTGTCTCAGAGATGGCCACTGTGGTTCCAGCTTCCACTGAATGGCCCCTGCCCCTGGGCTCTGTAGCACTTTCCCCTCCCTCTGTCCCTTCAGCTTCCTGCTAGCTACTGCTAATGTCCAGATGCTTCTTCATACCTTCTGGTTTCTCAGCCCTTCCCTCATCTGTCACCAATTCCTTCTATTAAATTTCCACTGTTGTTTTACACTTCAAGTGGTTTCTGTTTTACTGCTTAGACCCTGACCAATGCAAAAGGGACTTTATAGTGTTATCATGAGGATTAAATTAGTTAAATAAACCACTTAGAGCAGTGCTTGGCACATGATAATTGCTTGTTAAATGCGAGTTGTTATTATTAGTGTAGTGCGAAATAACATTTACATGCACTTGCCATGTGCCAAGCGCTATGCTAATCACATCACAGCCATTATCTTATTAAAGCCTTATAACCCTTATACCTAATTTAACATGTTCTTGAATTAATTGCTTAGTAAACCTGTTTGTATTTCACACCTAGAAATCCCTAGTTTCTTCTGAATCACCCCCCTTCATGAAACCATCTATATTGTTTATTTATTCAGCACTTTCTCAGGCTTGTAGGACACGGGGAGGAATAAAACAATAACATGATTGGCACAGTCTAGTGGGAGAAGAATAGTGTGTCCACTGGAAGATCTTTTCCAGCACAAGGTGGGCAATGCCACCTCAGTAACTGCAGCAGAGTGACAGAGTAGGAAAGAGTGTGGGCTCTGGGCTGGACTGTCTGGGTTTGGATCTAAGCTCTGCCATTTTCTATATCCATGGACACCTACCATAAGGGAGAAAAGTCATTTTTAACCCTCTCTGCCTGTTTCCTTATGTAATAAGAGTGCTATTTTTACAGTACTTATCTCATAGGGGTAATTTTGAGGATTAAATGAGTTAATATTTTTTAATACAAAATAGAATAAGTTTGTTTCCATCAACATATGTATATTTAGTGTAAAATTTGTGGTTAATTTTTAAGAGCTGCTATATAAAAGTAGTTATAAATGCAAAATCTAAATCAGTCTGAGACAGAAACAAATAGCAAAACTGTGGTTAATTTTTATTTTAGATTTTCAAAGTCCCGTAACAATAATTATATAGAGCTGTGTTTAACACAGAGACTATATAGGATTATATGATCTATGTCAGCATTAATATTTTTAAAGTACTTAGAACAGTGGCTGGCATGCACTAAATACTATGTATTTGTTAAATTAGAACAAAATCAATAAGGCAAACCAGTTGTAGGAGAGAATCCAGAGAATGCTGTCACTGGAGTGTTAAGGAAGGTTTCACATAGGAGATGACATTGGAGTGGAATAATGAAGAAACAGCGCAAGTCTTCCAGGTACAGAAGAAAGCATCCAAGTCACAGGAAAAGCATGTGCACAGGCACAGAGTCATGAAAGGTGCCAGTATGCCTTGAGAGCAATGAGAAGTGTGTAGCTGGTGTTTGGAGGTAGGAGATGAGGCTCAGATTTAGTTTGGGATACATTGGACAAGGCCTTGAATGACATACTATGGAATTCAGGTTTTATTTTGAGGGAAGGAGTGGGGAGCAAACAGAAGACTTTACATTGGAGAGAGTGAAATGATCAGTTTTGTTTTGTCATCAGTTTGGTATGTCATTCTTATGTTGGTATAAGTAAAGTTGAAAAACCCTGATCAGGTGTGATAAAAAATATAGTATAATCAAGAAATCTCAAATTAGAAACAACTCAAATGTCCATCAACAATAGAATGGATAAATAAATAGTTTGGTGTATTTGCACAGTGGAACACTAAACAGCACTGATAATGAATGAATTACTGCTATATGCAAAGAACATGGATGAATCACCCAAGCTTAATGTTGAGCAAAAGAAACCCAACACAAAATGGCAAATCCTAGGTTATTCCATTTATATGAAGTTGAAAATCAGGCAACACTAATCTATGCTGTTAGAAGTCAGGACAGTGGTTTCCTGGGGGGGAGGAGTAGTGACAGTGAGGGGGCCCAAGTAGGGTTTCTGGGGTACTGGTGATGTTCTGTGTCTTGAACTTGACCTGGGTGCTGGTTTCATATGCATGCTCCCTTTATGATTAAGTTCAAGACACAAAATACTTGTACTTTGAAACAACAACAATCACTTTCTTAGTGATGTATAACATACATTTAGAAAAAAACCCACTTCTTGTTTTAAAGTAAACGTGGGAGACATTCAACCCTGCAGAGATCCAACTATTCTTGGACTACAACGGAATATAGGGAGCCATGAAAACAGATGTCTGTTACAAAGTTGATGCCCCCAACATAGATAGGCCCTCGTTTAAGCATTGCCAGATGACCCCAGTATTGTGGTTCTAGATGCATTCAGGTACAAATGGCTGGCCTGTTTAATTATTCTGTGTTTCTGAAATACAAGTTTCAAGCACTTTAAACATTGCTATAAGGAGAGAAGGAAAGGACCAGGATTTATGGTGGAAGTCAAGGGAGACTTAATCCATGTCTATAATGGTTTAAGTGTTTACAAGGAGAAGTTATTCAGATGTCTATTGTATATTTAACACTTAACCACAAAAAAGGCACAGCTCTGCCTTGTCATTACATAATGATGGAAAGTGCTGAATATTATTTAATTAGGATTGAAAATTACCAGGCCTGGATTATTGTTTATGCTAATTGATGGCTTGCATTTGTATAGTGTTTTCTTGATTGACCCTCATAACATCTGTGTGAGGTAGATTGATGACATTGGGGTCAGTATGCAGATGAAGAGACTGAATATCCTAGAAGTTAAATGATGAATGGCCCCTGGTCAAACGACCAGTTGGTGGAAAACCACTGTCATCATCCTAGTCCAAACCTCCATTATCTCTTATTTGGACAACTACAAGCTTATTATTTGTTTACCAGGGTTTACCATGCTTCCCAATAAGTTCTCCATGCAGAAGCTAGAGTGATATTTTAAGAATGCCATGCCATCCCTTGTCTTAATGAACTCTTCAGTGGCTTTCCAGTGATCTTCGGGAAAGGACTCGAGCCATCAGCAGGGCTCACTAAGCCCATCATTGATGGGCCCCACATGTATGCTTTTCCAGCTCCATCATTGTGTGAGATGTCCCCATCTCATAACATGTTTTCCTTGTTCTTTATACTCTACTCACACTGATTTTCTAGTCCCTGAAACCTGCCATCCCCCCCCCACCTTCTACTACAGGGCCTTGGCATGTACTATTCTCTTTGACATTGGTGCTTCTTCTTGCTCTCTTTCCAAAGTTATCACTTACTCATTGTTGAGGTCCCAATCAATAGTGCTTCCTTGCACCTGCATTGACCTCCCTGAGTGAGTTAAATCCTCCCACGATAGCTTCTTACAGAACCATTGTCTCTTGCCTTCATAGGCTTTGCCATGGCTGTGATTTGCTCTTGATTTATTCTATTTATTCATTGTCTCTCCTACTAGGATGGAAATGCTGTGGAGGCAGGAATTTTGTCTTGTTTACCACTCTACCCCTCAGCTCAGTGCTTGGCACATTGTAAGCACTAGAAATTCATCCGGCGAATCTATGCAAGAATTAATATATCATGGAGTCAGTATACCTGAGTTCCAGTGGTGGCTCTGTCACCCTTTATTTAAGCTTCGACAAATCCAACACTTCTCTGAACAGCAGTTTCTCCATCTGTACCATGAAAAAGTTGAACCAGCTGATCTCCGAAGTCTCTTCCAGTGCTAGATAATTCTCAAGAGAGTCAGGCAGCTAGCTCCTCAATTTTCTCCTTGATGCTGTGTGTCCCTGCTATAAAAATGAGGTGGAAATTTCTAAAAGTTTTTAGTGACATGAGTAACTTCTTCCTGTTCCTCCAACAGAGACCTGTTGATAGGTGGACTTACCCAAGTAAGGAGCTCCATTCTACTTGTTTCCCATCAGCGTTATTGCAGTTTTAAGTTATTTTAGTCTTTTCAAGGAAAAAAAAAAATAATTCCAGTGGGACTTAAAATAACATGATGTAAGTGACTGCCAATTAATTTAACTTGAAAGACAATTTTTGGAAAATGAAGAAATGTAAAAATTAAAACATAATTAGTGATAGTAGAAGGCAATATAATCTAATGGTTTAGAGAACAAGCATGAGCTTCAGATAAGCCTTAGCTTTGCCAAGTCTTCACTAGCTGTGTGACCTTGGACAAGTGACTTCAGGTTACTGAGTTTCCCTTGCTGTAAAATGGAAACAATAGCAGAACCAATCCAGAGGATGGTTGTGAGGAGCCAATGACAAGATGTATTTAATCACTTGGTTAAGTACCATAAATCTTTCACAAAGTGTGGCTACTCTAATTATGATTATTATATGACAACACCTAAAATATTTTTCACCTCAGGCTATGAAGACAACTGGCAAAAGCATAACAGAGCATGTTATGTTCATGAATGGGAAAAAATCATTTCTTCTTAGGAGCTAAAAGATGTCAGCAGATTCCACTATTTAAGTAATGGGAACTCTAAACTAGGGACATATATGGTAGCAGTTAGGAGCAAGGGTCTTAGTCCCTCTGATCCTGAGCTTCCTTGTCAATACAAGAGGCCCTAATCTTCACATCACCAGGTTGTTGTAAATTAAGTTTAAATGTCATTATGCTTGTAAAGCACTTAGCATGATACTTGCCACATAGCGCTCAACAAAACTTTAGCTGCTGTTACCACCTATGTTGCTGCTTTTATTATTATTTTTGAGCCAGAATTTTTGTAGTCCTTAGTGGCCAGTGTGCAGGCTGCTGCGGTTAGAGCCCCAGGGCATCGTCCAAACCATTTCTCAGGCTTCTAAATTCTGTGTCAAGTGAACTTCTGGGCCATTTAAAACACAAAAGCGAAGAGAGTTCCCCCCTCCTCCCCCCACCCCGCCCCAAGTGCCCCGGCTTTTCAAAGGGAAGGCCTGCGCCTGGAAGAAGTTGTGATGCCCGGAGCATCCAAGGTGGCGCCAAGGGAAGCCCACGCTGCGTGGCCCCAACTCCTGCCAGGCGGTATCAGGGATGGAGTGGGGTGGGGGTGCGCCCAACGGAGACCCAGGCCGTTCGGCGTCCACTCGACCGGCCCCTGGAGGTGTTCCCAGGTACCCGAGCCTTGCGGCATTTTCAAGTGCTGGCTTCGAAGCTTGAAAAGGGCCCGCCGCTGGGCCGGGCGTTTTGTGTTTGCCAAACAAAGCATGAAGGGAGAGTGAGCAAAGGGGGCGGGCCGGGCGCGGCACAAAGGCCGGGGGCGGGCCCGGGGCTGGGGAAATACAGTTCAGTGGGCCTGAATTGATACGCTCAGCCCCTAAAGCCCCGGGCTGGGCGATCACAGGGCATGAAGGCCTAGCAAAGAGCACTCTGCTGCATTGATCCAATCCCAAGCCAAAGAGTTAGCGAGCCAGAGGCTGCCTAGGGGAGGGCAGCAAGGATGGGGAGGAGGGGAACAGCGGGGTCTGCAGGGGCCTCCGGCCCGCAGATTAAACCCCTTTCTTAGAAATGAAGGAATCTCCCGGCCTGAGCGAGGGCTTTCCAGATGGAGTGAGCCCTCGAACCAAGGGGCCAGGGTAGGAATGTCTCCCTGTTTTCTGTGAGGAGTGAGCCTGCCACGGGGTCAGCCACGACAAAGATGTTATCTCGTCTTCTGGAAAAGATGAAAGGGAGCGGCTGCACCTTCTGTGGTCCCTCCCCAGCGCCCCCTGCATCATGTGGGTCAGGGGATGCACAGATGACTGTGGTCCTCCACCATGCCATACCATGCCATGCTCCTCACTGACCAAGCACCTACCTACACAGCGTCTGACACTGTTTATTAGGTGAGAGGAAGACAGAAATTGGATGGACATGGGAGGGATGCATGCATAGATGTGTGGTTCAACCAGATGCATTACTATTACCTTAGTTCTTGTCTAATGAGTATTTTTGACTGTGTGACATTGTCTCACTTGAACGCAATTATGAGTATTTAATTTTTTTTTCTTTGTACGTTCTGTGTTTTCCAGATCATTGAACAGGGTCACATATTATTTATATAATTAGAGGCAATATCAACAATCATTCTTCGAAATAGAAATAAAGCAGAATGAACAGACCAAAGACAGGGATTCAGAATCACTGAGATGATGACAATGTAATTATGATGATGCCTTTTATACTACCTGTAACCATCTCTTCTCACATGTATGAGTCACATGCATTGTTTACCACAATCACCCCATACTTAACACAGGACCTGGCACATGGTATTGAATAAATGGCTGGATCTGCTGCTGGTGGAATCCATTGAACAAATGCAATTGAACAAATGCCATTGAACAAATGAAGTAGCTGAGGTTCAGAGGGGCTAAGTGTTGTGTAGCAGGGACTGAAATCTGCCAAATGCAAATCTAGGTCTCCTTCCCCTATACCCCATAGAATCCTGAAGGGCTTCTTCAAATACAGGCTCTTTCATTTCAGTCCTCTGTGTTCATTTCTGGACTATGAGGCCCCAGATTTCCCTTCTGAAGACACAAGGTTTTGTTTTTGTTGTAATGACACACTCGGCATCATTAAGTGTCCGTGAAGAGGAATCTTTTAGTTGCATTAGAAACATGGTTTGTGACCACTAAGAGCCTTGGGAAATGAAGCTCTCCTAGCAGAAAGAAGCAGGCAGCTAATAGAAACGGCTTTCTAGGGGCGGGGTTTCTGCATTATCTTAGGGCTGACTTTAGCATTATTGTCAAGGAAAAGGTTAGGCCATGTCTGAACAACACTTTATTTGTGAGTATAAACAGTTCGAATCTAAGCAAAGGGGTTCTAATCCAGAAAAAGAGTTTCCCATCCATAGCCACTTTCCCTGACTTGTAAATCGTAACTGATACAAAATACTTTAAATTTTGCCTTGATTTGAAGTTTACTGAGGGAATCAGTAATTTAGCAAGAATATACTTTTTTGATTTAAGTCAGTATTATTTAAGCTATTTTATATGAAATCCTTGAAACAGGTTTTCATCATAATTTATTACAATTCCTTTTTAAAAATGTCTTTGTTGATATCAATTTTCTTGCTTGAAAGTATCCATTGCCAGTATTGTGTTTTCACTTGAAACATTCATAATGATAATGAATATCAATCTATTACTTTATTTTAAAATTTAGTTCTTATATGTGATTTTGTGAAATTCTTAAACCTCACATGAAATATTTTCCTTAAAGATGCACCTTGCAAATCCACATTAATTTAGCCCATCTGTTTTGATGAAAAATTTCTTGGCTTTAGTAGGAAAAAGGGCATGAATATTTCCTTGCAATATTTTTCCCTCACTGAAAAACACATGAATGAAACTAAGACCTCAAGATTGCATATTACATGAGATAATTTACATACTGATTAAGTAGCACAGTGTACGAGAGAGAGAGAGAGAGAGAGAGAGAGAGAAGAGAGAGAGAGTGAGAGAGAGCGTGCTCACACGTTTGCATGCGCACTCTGGAAGCTAGCCGACATGGGCTCCATGGCTTCATAGCAGGGCTATCATGAGCAAGTTGCTTTATCTTCCACGGGTCTCGTTTCACTCATCAGCCAAAAACACTGAGGCCTATTATGAGGATAAAATGACATATGCATGAAAGGAGTCTGGCACAGTAGGTGCCCAAGAAATTCTGTATTCTGCTACTCACAGTGGCTTCTCACAACAGCTGTCACATTCCTCCTTAATAAAAAGGATCAGTTTCCTCAACTATGAAATGGGGATAATAACACACTAAAGGTAATATAGTATAGGATATAGGCTAAGAAGAGTATGGGCTCTAAATTCAGACTGTCTGGGTTCATATCTCATCCCCACTACTAGCTATACGACCTTGGGGAATTTAATCAATCTTCTCTCCCCACATTGTACTCTGGTGTAAAGAGGGGGGGTCAGGGGCTAGTTGTAGTACACAACACCCAGGTAATTATGACTACTCAGTAAATTAATGCACTCGGCATAGAGTTTCCTAACCTTTTTTTTGCCGGGCTTTCTTTGGCAGTCTGCTAAAGCCTCTGGACACCTTCTCAGAATAATACTTTTTAAATGCATAAATACAGTACTTGAGATTACAAAGGCAAAGCTAGTTATAAGGAAATAAAGTTATCAATGTATTTTTTAAAATAAATTTATGATATATGTGCTTCCTTAATAGTATATTAAATAAATAACAAGATTTAGCAGTATGTCTAATATCTACCACTATTTCAAAGTGATGTTGAATGTAAATATATTATGAAATAACTGTAATGATCACAATTCACTCTAAGATATCTGATATTTCTATTGGAGATAAAGCCACAAATATTGCTAATATTATCTCGATATGTTACTACATTCATAATTGAAGGAATGCTTGCTTTCAGTTAGAGGTTAATGGAAATTAAGTTGTATTTTTTCACATCCAAGTTTATAGACACCAAAACTCTGATTAGTACAATAAATGTTATTACAGATATTATTACACTAGAGGGGTCATGTGGATTATGTGAAATAATGAATGTGACAGCCATGGCAAACACTGGGCACTTAATACAGGGAAATTATTTCAATTATTTTCATTCATCTACAGCTGTTTTTGCATGAAAGCAGCCATAGACAATATGTTAAAAAGGGGGGGCATGGTTGTAGTCTAATAAAACTTTATATACAAAAAAAAAAAGGCGGCCAGCAGCTGGGATTTGGCCCATGGGCCATAGTTTGCTAGACTCTGATTAAAACATTGTTCCTGGAGAAGTGTCAATTTAACTTAAAACATTTCAACTTATCATGCCTTCTCAAGTACTTGCACAAGGCTCTACTGAGAAGTGCTGAGAATACCCTTTATAAAACTAGAATTCTACAAATGATAGCTAACAATAATTAATTTCCTTTGCCTGTTACTGGTATAATGTCTAGACCTGCTTTGTCTATGAAGAAGAGACTAAGCCATAAAAACAAGGATGACATGACTGAGTAATTAGAACAGCAGCACTGTAATAGGTGGGGAAACAAATGGCATGGAAGTATAATGACAATATCACTTATGTCTGGTGCTTTTCCAAGGAACTGTAACTACCTTGCTGTTGCTTCTTGGCACACTGTAGTGTTCAATAGATACTTGTTAGTTGAATGACTCACGCTATGGTCTTGAGGAGTCTCCAAGGAAGAGAGAGGCAAGCATATACTCATTCAGAAATTTACTATTTCCATTGTACAGACAGTTTTATTGCTTTAACTTTAGCATTTCTTAAGAGCTGAAATTATTAGATCACTAAATATTAATTGATTAAATGTAATTGTTATGACTCCAGTTATGTAGAAAGACTCAGTGGAAGATACAAAGATGTGAGACATGGTCCCTGCTCTAGAATAATCTGCATTCTATTTGGCTGTTAGCAATTGGCGTCATGTGACAAACAGAAGAGAGACTTTAGAGACTAATATTTCATTCTGGAGGCCCGGCTATGACATTACCTTTGTGACTTTAGACAAACTCTTTTCCCTCTCAGGGTCAAAGTTTTAAGTTACCTGTAAAATAGGGGAATTGGCCTAAATCAGTGGTTCTGATTTTATTTCCTTAAGTTAATAAGGATCTGAGTAAATTGCATTGGAAGCTAATTTTCCTCTTTAAAGCTGAGAGAAATTATGCATTTTTAGCTATATTAGGTTAACCTACACAGATTAACCAAAATATCAAGTATCTTTGCTTTTAACTGGAGTCGTATATCCTTTCTGTGTGACAACTGAGTTGAACTTCTGGAAAGAAGCTGTGATCTACAATAAGTCTTTCATTTACATTTTCTTTTATTCTAAGTAAACTTTGTTTATTGATAATGGTAGTTTAGTAGACAATTGACAGGAAAAGTAGAACAAAGTGAGGTGGTTTGGAATCATTAGAGTGGAAAAGGAGAGGTACTGGGATGGTTGGCCTTCAGATAGAAATATCTCAGGCAGAAATATTATTGAGCAACTACTAAGTGTAAGATGCTATGGTGAGTAGAGTGAAAGAAACAAAATAGCCAATGGCATTTTGCTTTCCTACAAAAAAAAATAATAAGAAGTTAAATTTTATATCTGTGACAGAGAAAGTGGTTGTATTGTTGAAGGAGAGATGACAACTTAGAATTAGAGATGAAAAGTACTCCAGCTGGCTGTGGAAAGAGGGTGTCTAAAGCTAATATCGCTTAGTGTCCTTCTTTTTCTGGCCCCATGGCCATCTGTTTCCTTTTTTCCTCTCTTGTTTAATATCTGCTTCATCAGGGCGGGGGCGGGAGGCGGCGGGGGAAATCCTCATGCAAGTCACCAAAACATTGAACAAGAGAGGGCCACACCTTTGCTGTGTATGGTCTGTCACAAACTGGCTTAGAAACAAACACAGCAAACTATAGGCAGCTCCAGTGTATAACTTTAAACACATTTCCTTCACGAGCAAAAAATGTCAAGATTTCAGTCCAGTCTGAACACTGGAAACTGCCTCCAGCCATAGAAGTCCTAGCTGCTTCCTCTGCTTGCTGGGGTAGGAATAGCCCTATTGCGTCTGTCTGCCGGGCAGCAGGGCAGATGTACTCTTATCAGGATAAGCCACAACTCTGGGAAACATTTCTCCCAGCACTTATGTACCTGAAGTCTTGGGTTTTTAGATGTCAGAACCTACCTTTTCTGATTTTAAAGCAGTTTTTTAACCTCTCTACCACACAGCTGGCACCATGTAAGGAAGGGTTAGGGAGTTTGCTTCAGTCGATCCAGCACCACCACTGTCAAGACCATTCAGAACTTTGGTCCTGAGCCATTTCACACTTTGCAGTAGTCCCTAGTCCTCTCTCATGGTCGATCTCACCTTTACCCTTCATACCTCATGTTCAGTGTTGCTTCTCCAGGAAAACCCATTGATTCCTTCTTTACTATTATCTAAATTCCCTTACCATGTGGGGATGGGCTCAGTGAGGCTTCTACAGTGCTAACGTTGTTAATGAGAGTATCATGGATAGAGCTGCAAAGGCACCCAAATCGAGAGAGTGTACAGAGAGGAGAAGCAAGGGGAGAAGCAAAGTCAATAAGGCGAAGAGGGCATGCAAATATGTCATGATGCTGAGTAGGCAGTGTGGAGCAGTTATTGAAGTCAGGAAGTGGAGGAAATGAGAGTAAACATTAGCATGTTGAGCGAGTGGGAGGACAAACTAGCTAGACATCTGAAACAGGTGTATTATTCATGGCCAATTTGACCCCTCCTCCAAATGGAGCATGATACATGGGGGCCCAGTGTATTTCGAGGGCCAAGAGGCAGACAACCACTGTATCAGTCAAGGTGGGCTAACTTACATTTTGGTGACTACCCACCATTTCAGTGTCTTAATGTAAACATGTTTTTACTTTACCCATGTGCTACATATCTTACATGGGTCAGTGTGACTTTGTACCATATAGTTACTCAAAGACCTAGACTACACCATCTGGAACACGTTGCCTATTTGGTTGCCTCCTAGAAAAGAGTCACTTACAGCCATTAAATGCTCTGGCCTAGAATTGACTCATATCACTTCTGCTCATGGTCCATAGCCTGAACTAATCACATGGTTCTGCCCAACTAGAATGGGGCTCGGAAACATGGGGAGCGCATCAATATTCAGTGAGAACTAATTGAGCTAGAGGCAGCATTCAGATGATGTCAGTGGCTTCTCCAGGGCCTTTTCATTGACAGGGCCCCTCCACAGATTGGCATTTGTCTGAGTTTACTCCAGGTACACATTCGGGTCCAAGAAAATGAAATTTCCAATACAACAGCCCATCTGCTGGTGACGTATGACATGACTTTATGAGACAAACTGTGGGTTTTAAATAGTTGTTTAACAAATGGACTTTGAAATCTTGTCTGTTAGAAAGCTGCAAATGGCCTTAGTGACCTCAAGCATAGGATGATCATGTGTCAAAACTGTGCAGTGAAGAGGAAGCTGTGCAATTTATAATGGCCTTCCTCCCATGGTTTCTATCCTAGTGAACAGCACCACCATATATTCACGTGCACAAGCCAGAAACCTTTCCAGCTTTCTCTGCCACCGATCTCTCCCTCATTCACTTACGCTCCTATCCCACTGGCCTTTCTTCTGTTATTCATATGCTCCAAGCTTGTTCTTGTCCTGGACTTTGTATTTGCTATTCTTTCTATCTAGCATATACTTTCAGTCTACCCCCATTTTTATTTAGCTATCTCTTACCTTTAAAACAGATAAGCCACCGTGCACAGCATGGTCCACAAAGGATGAGAGACTAGCCCCATTGGCTGGTGATGCAGGATCAATCAATAAAATGTAAGCTTTGTGAGAGCAAGGACCACCCTATATCCCGTGGAATATAGTAGGGACTCAATAAATATGCACTGAAAGGATGAATGGTCGTAGTGAGTCACCAGTGAAAGGCAATGTAGATTATCCTTTTTTCACTCCATTTTGAAGACCATGTGTGACTTGTTTTTAACTTCACTCTTAGATGGGGCAATGTGAGGGCAGAAGTAGTTTCACAGTTTCTTTCTATGCTTTTGCCTTTTACTCTGAGTGGAGAAGTAAGCAGTAACAGCTTCAGTGATTTCTTTTTTTTCAAAACCGATTTGTAAAAGCCATATTTGTTACACCATGTACAAACCTTTATACTAAACAATATCAAGCTACATTTTTCTTGAACATATTTCTAGTATTTCTTAAGCCACTGCCATATATGTACATACTGTGAACGATTTTTTAAAAAGCAATGATTTAAGCAAACCAACCCTAATGGTTCATTAAGCCATTTCCCTGTTTTTATTTAAAAATCATAGGGCTGTGCTTCTGTGTAAAGTGTGTGCATCTAGCAATGTAAAATACTGAAACATTTTAAAAAAAACAAAAGTGAAATAGAAACTCAGAATCCTTTTGATTCAATGCTCTTATGGTTTTAAAAAAAGAGAGGAAAAATAATGCAAAGTCGGAAATTTGGAGTGGTTTGATGTGCCTTATCATTTTACTGTTTGACTGACTACCTGTATGCTGATGACAATGTAGTTGAGTCTTTGTGCTGCTGCCACTGTCAAGCATTTCATGCTGCAAAAGTGCAACTCATGTATTGTTTGCTGTTGCTTCGAAAAAGGCAGAAGATCTGAATCTCCACGAGAAGGCATTACTCAGGTTGCTCTCAGCAGAGCCAAGCTGAGAAAACACAGCCGCCTGTGACTGAATCAAACTTCCTACTCCAATAAGATTAATAACAGCAGCATTCTGAGCAGATAAAGTCTGTTCTTGACTGGTTGAACTTATTCAAACCCTGCTTCCCTGGCTGTTGTGGACTAGAAGTTGTGGATAGCTGAGGTTGTTGTGTGTAAAAACTGAGAGATGCTGTTGCTGATGCTTACGGTGTTTGAAAATCAGTAAACCCACCTGAAAGTTAGAGTAGATTTAATGGCCCAAGACTTGAAGTATTTTTTAAACCAACTGGAACACCTGCTCAAGAAGCTCCCTGCACTACACCAGGCAATGCATTGGTAGCAGACCTCCTGAGGAGAGAAGGTCATTCTGGTTTATTCCTTCAGGAATTATGGCATCAGTGCTACAGACCATCCTAGGGTTTGAACAACTCATCAAAGCTTGAGCTCCACAAACAGAGCCCACTACATTGATGAAGTTAAGTCCAGCAGAGTTTGCCATGACCTCGGTGGCTCTGGTTCTTTATGATGAACTGGCAGGTGACAGGGCAGCTGTAGAAAGAATGCTAACTTGATTGAGACCCACACATGATCCATGGGTGGCTTAGAATCAGGAGGAAGAGTTGGGGATATAAGAAAGCTGTTGGCCTGCCATATGGCATAACTATTTTATGGAATTATTTCCTGACCTTGAGGGAAGTTTGATGGGTGGAGGTCGATGTTTGACCCCCTTCCCCAGTACTGAAGACTGAACTGATGTGGTCTCAGGCTGTGCCATTTATTTTGTTGAGAAAGCTGACTCAAGCTGTGTAACATCTTGACTGGACACTTGGTTTCATTCTGACCAATTCCTGGTACTGCTTGAATACCCTCTCAGCATCAGACTTTGATCCAATAATGAACCAATTCGAATGATCATCTGTGGAGGAGTGGATTGCAAACATCTGGCTGTCACTTTCTTTATCTTCTTTACATGACTGAATTGTATCATGGGAAAGTGGATCACCAAGTGACTACAAAATGGTCAACTTTGTTTTCTGATACTGATTACCAGTTTCATATTCAAACACATAATCTATCTTTTGTGTTATGGGCTGGCCAGGCTTTTGGTTGTGAGTCATCAGATTTGACAGACTTTTTCACTTCAGCATGTTTCTCTACATCCCCTTCAGAAGGTATGGCCAGATTACAGGGACCCCATTTCCACAAATCTACATAATTTCCTGCTTTAGAATGTTTTTTCATAATGCTGACCTCTTTCCTTTCTTGTTTGTAAGAAATCAAGTAATTTTAGCTGAAGAGGAGGCAAATAATGAGACAGATCCTACTATGGATTCATAGAGGACCCAGAATACTTCTGAAACACTGTTTCATTGGGTACATATTTATCTTTTGTTTGTTATAGAGTCGTCTGTTTGCAGTGCACATTATGTCTATAGAAGGATCAAGACACAGTGGTTCAGCTGTAGCTAGGATCAGTTGACTCTCAAGCAAAAGTTTGTCATCCTACGTCCATTTATTGTTATCACTTATTATTGAACGTACATCACAGATTAAAATCTGTGTTGTTGGACATAAGAGCATATGCTTACTTTGGTAACCTGGAAATTTCCTATTACTGGACTGTGGTTACATATTTCTGCTATGATACATCCACAATGGAAAATATTAACCTGAGATTTTTCTAGCAGATTAAACAAATAGGAAGTAATTCTTGTGCATCCAAGTATTTGAGCAATTCCCCTTCTTCAGAATCGGATTCATTTTTTCAAACACTGAGCATTGAAGAATATCCCTCATTTCTTGGATAAAGATTGACCACTAAACATGACAATGTCTCTTGCATAACAAACTTCTCTAACAAGTTCATATTTCTTCTTAATGTCATAAGATTTATTTATAATTTAACAATCATTTTTTTCCTAATGTGAAGATTTTGAGGATTAGATACTACTGGAATTCAACTATTTTTTTGCTTTAACCTCAGGCTCTTTTTCACATTCTTCAATATATGTGATAAAGTTTTTTTAAAATATTTTAAAAGTATTTTTTTTATTTTGCATTTACAGTTGACATGCAATATTATCTTAGTTTCAGGTGTGCAGCAAGTGATTGGACATTTATTTAACTTATAAAGTGATCACTCTGATATATCTAGTACCCATCTGACATCATTTGTAGTTATTAAAGTATTTAATTTTAATTTTAATTTTTAATTAAATTTATAGGAATGATATTGGTTAATAAAATTATATATATTTCGAGTGTACAATTCAATAATACATCATCTGTATATTGCATTGTGTGTTCACTCAGAGCTAATGAAAAGATGAAATACTGCCATTTCTGACAACATGGATGGTTCTTGAGATAATCATGCTAAATGAAATAAGTCAGACATAAAGTTTTGAAATGCAGATTTACTTCCACTAGATAGGCATTTTCATTTAGGAAGTCTCTGTCATGTACTTTCAGTGACATACTTTAAATGATCCAAAGCCGGTTCCAAAGCTCATTGCATAATGGTATAAAATAGGGGTCCAAGAAGAAAACTTAAGTGTGTTCATGAAATAAGATGAAAGCCATATCTTTATATCAATTTTATAGCACTGTGCAAACCACCACCATGCTGGGCCTCATGAAGGTGCCACAGGCTCAGCCAGAGTGTGGTGCATAGGACTCTACCAGCTGCACACCTGCCTCCAGTGATTTCTTTTGACTGTGTCTGGTAAGCAGGTAATTGACTTCAAGCATCATTGCTCCAGAAATGACAGACTGAAAATTTTTCCTATTACTTCTTCTGGGAAATTTCCTTTTGATATAACAATTTTGGGGTCATGCACATTGTTTCAAGCACACAACCTTGCACAGGAGGTTAAGTTCAAAATCTGTCCTTTCTCCCTCCCTCATTGTCCCACCCCTACCCACCAGAATATTAACTACATGAAGGCAAGAATTGTGTCTATTTTGCTCATTGGTCTACTCCTAGCATTCATCAGTGGTCTGGCACCTCATGGTTGTTCAACCAATATTAGTGAATGAATGAATAAGGCCAGAGATGGTCTACCCCTGATTCCTGGTTTCCAAGCCATGTAATACCCAGAAGAGAAATCTTTTATTTGAACTGTGGATCACTGGTCACTGGCCGTATTGTTTAGATAAGGTGGATTGAGCTGTACCAAAAGGATTTCACCTGGAAAAACAAGTTGATCTCACTCTGCTAATCCTAACTAACCAATAAAGTGTCACTGGGATCTTAGAAAACAAAAATCCTATATAACTTTCAACATATTAAAAGTTATATACCCCTTAAACAACCACTGAGTGAAAGAATTACTCGGAAAGAAAATTAGAATACACCTCCAGACAAATTAAAATGAAAACACACATACCAAAACTTATGGAATCCAGAAAAAGCAGAACTAAGAGGGAAATTCATAGCAACAAATACCTATATTTTAAAAAGAAAGATCTCAATAAACAACCTAATTTTATACCTCAAGGAGCTAGAAAAAGAATAAAGTGATCAGAAGGAGGGAAGAAAGATTGGGAAAAAAATTAAATAGAGAATAGAAAAACAGTTTTAAAAATCAGTGAAATAAGAGTTGGCTTTTTGAAAAGATAAGAAAAATTGACAAGCCCTTAGACTGGCTTAAAAAACAGAGAGAATGACACAAATAAATAAATTGGAAATCAAAGAAAAGACATTACAACTAGTGTCATGGAAACAAAAGGAGCATAAGACACTACTATTGACAATTATAAACCAACAAATTGAACAACCTAAGAGATATGGGTAAAATTCCTAAAACATACGTATATCTACCAAGATTAAATCATGAACAAATAGGAAGTATGAATAGATGTATAACTAGTATGGAGATTGAATCAATAATCAAAACCTTCCAACAAACAAAAGCCCAGATAGCTTCACAGGTGAGTTCTACCAAACATTTAAAGAAGAATTAATGCCAGTCCTTCTCAAACTCTTCCGAAAAATTAAATAAGAGGGAACACTTTCATACTCATTTTATGAAGCCAACATTACCCTCATATCAAAGCCAGACAAAGACAGCACATGAAAGAAAGCTACAGACCAATATCCTTGATAAATATAGATGCAAAAATCCTCAACAAAATTATAGTAAACCAATCCAATACATATTAAAAGGATTGTATACACCATGACCAAGTGAGATTTATTTCTGGGATGTAAAGATGGTTCAACACATGAAAATCACATGATCACCTCAATAGATGAAGAAAAACATTGATAAAACTCAGTACCCTTTCATGGTAACAAACATTTTAAAAACTGGATGTGGAAGGAAGGTATCTCAACATAATAAAAACCATACAAGACAAGCCCACAGCTAACATCTACTCAATGGTGAAAAATCAAAAGCTTACTTCTAAAATTAGGAACTTCTAAAATCAAGGATACCCACTCTTGCCTCTCCTATTCAGCATAATACTGGAAGTCCTAGCCAGAGCAATTAGGCAAGAAAAATAAATAAAGTATACAAATCAGAGAGGACAAAGTTAAATTGTCTGTCTTTGCAGATAATGTGATCTTATATATAGAAAACCCTAAAGGTTTCATGAAATACGTTAGAATGAATAAACAAGTTTAGTAAAGTTGCCAAATACAAAGTCAACATAAAATATCAGTTGCATTTCAATACAATAAGAACAAACTATGAAAAATTAGGAAAACAATCCCATTTACAATAGCACCAAAAAAAAAAACTACTTAGGAATAAACTTAACTAAGGAGGTGAACATTTTGTATACTGAAAACAACAGTACACTGATGAAAGAAATTAAGACACAAATGGAAGGACATCCTGTGTTCATTTATAAGAATTAATATTGTTAAAATGTCCATATTACTAAAGTGATCTACAGTTTTAATGAAATCTCCATCAAAATTCCAAAGTTATTTTTAATAAAAATAGAAAAGCAATTCTAAAATTCATTCATATGGAACCAGAAAAGACCATGAATACCCATATCAATCTTGAGAAAGAAAAACAAAACTGGAGATATCACACTTACCTATTTCAAAATATATTACAAAACCTCAGTAATCAAAACAGTATGGATCTGGCATAAAAACAAATAGACAAATGAAAGATTAAAGAAAGCCCAGAAATATTTCCATGTATATATAGTCAACTGATCTTTGACAAGGGTGCTAACAATAAACAATGGGGAAAGGATAGTGGATTAAGGACTTAAATGTAAGACCCAAAACTATAAAATTTCTTAAAGAAAACTTATGAAAAAATCTTCATGACATTGATTTTCCAAACGATTTCATAGATATGACAACAAAATAAAAATAAAACAAGTGGAATTCCATTAAACTAAAAAGCTTTTGCATGGCCAAAGAAACAATCATCAGTGAAAAGCTAACCTATGGAATGGGAAAAATATTTCCAAACTGTATATCTGATTGATACGAGGTAATCTCTAAAATATATAAGAAATCTCTATAAATTAATAGTAAAAAAGAATACACAGTTTTAAATATTATATATATATATATATGTCTTATTGTTAATGTGTGCAGCTGAAACTGTGAATTTTGTTAATCAATGTCACCATAAAAAATAATTAATTAATTAAAAAATTTTAAAAAGAACAAACTAATAACTCAATTAAAAATGGGCTAAAGACTTGAATAAACATTTCTGTAAAGAACATACAAATAGCCAGCAGGTATATGAAAAATTCTGAACATCACTAATCATCAGAAGAATAAAAATCTAAACCAAATAATACACTACATCACACCTGTCAGGGTGGCTTTTATCAAAACAAACAAACAAAAACAATGTACCTTTTGCTAAGCTGTCCGAAGCCCAGTAACAGTGGTAGCTAGCCTCAGTTCACATTGTGACCTCTCCCACAGGCCTCCAGATTCAGCAAAGGCAGATCATTCTGTAGCTCCTACCAGGTATCCAGGGTGGTCACAGGTAGTGGCTGAACTGGCCTGCACAGATGTTCCTCCCAAGGGGACCCAGAACCAAAATACGCAGAGGCTGGTGTCAGACCATAACATAGCACCACCTGATTAGCCCCATAAGTGGGACACCCAAAGGGTGGTCTTAACAGGCACACAAGCCCACTGGGGTAAATCCCACACTATGGGGTCAGCGTGGTCATGGCCAATCTTCACAACCAGTCAGCCTGAGAGTCAGTCTCACCCACTGAGTGCCAACAGCAATCAAGGCTTAACAATAATAGGAGAGCACATACAAATGACAAAAGGGACACTCTTGGAGCTTCTGGTGCAGGTGATCAAGGAGGCTGTGCCATTGAACACCTATTTATATAAAGCCACCTGGCCAAGGCTGGGAGACATAACAAATGTACCTAATACACAGAAACAAACACACAGAGAGAATTAATATGAGAGAAAAAAAAGATACACATCACAAATGAAACAAAAGGAGAAAATCGCAAAAGAACTAAATGAAATGGAAGCAAGCTACCTACCAGACACAAAGTTCAAAACACTAATAATAAGGATGCTTAATGAACTTAGAGGAAGAACAGATGATCTTAATGAGGGCTTCGACAGAAAGATAGTAAGCTTTAGAAAAAGACACAGAAACCATAAAAAAGAACCAGTCAGAAATGAAGAAATCAATAACTGAAGTGAAGAATACACTAGAAAGAATCAATATCAGATTAAATGAAGCAGAGGATCAAATCAATAATTTTAAATACAAAATAACAGAAAACACCCAATTGGAACAGCACCACCACCACCACCAACGAATAATAATAATAATAATAAAATAATAATAATAAATGAGTACTGTTAAAGTGTACAGCTGAAACTTATTGGATTTCTTTAACCAATGTCACTATAAAACAAATAAAATAAATAAATAAACATAAAAAGAAATAATAAATAAAATAAATAAAAAATAATAAAAACTAAATAGTAAATAAATAAAGAAAAAATGAGTAAAGTTTAAGAGACATCTGAAACAACAGCAAGTGTACTGATATTCACATTATAGTGGTAGCAGAAGGAGAAGAGACCAAGGGATTGAGAACCTATTTGAAGAAATAATGACAGAAATCTTCCCTATCCTGGTGAAGGAAATAGACATATAAGTTCAGGAAGGGCAAAGAGTCTCAAACTATATGAATCCAAAGAGGTGCACACGAAGACACATCATAATTAAAATGTCAAAGTTTAAAGACAGAAAGAATCCTAATAGCAGCAAGAGAAAGGCAGCTAGTTACTTACACAAGTACTCCCATAAGCCTGTCAGCTGACTTCTCAACAGAAATTTTGCAGGCCAGAAGGGATTGGCACGAAATAGTCAAAGTGATGAAAAACAAAGGCATACAACCAAGATTACTCTTCCCAGCAAAGCTGTCAATTAAAATTGAAAACCATATAAAGAGCTTCCCAGAGAGAAAAAAGACAAAGGAATTCATCACCAATAAACCAAAATTACAGGAACTGCTAAAAGAACTTTTTCAAGAAGAAGAAAGGGAAAAACATAAATATGAATAATAAAATGGCAATAACTATGTACCTATCAATAATCACTTTAAATGTAAATGGATTAAATGCTACATGCAAAGGATATAGGGTACCTGAATGGATAAGAAAACAAGACCCATGCATATGCTGTCTACAAGAGACCCACTTCAGATCAAGACACATGAAGACTGCAAGTAAAGGGATACAAAGTGATATTTCATGCAAATAGAAATGAAAAAAAAAAGCTGAGGTAGAGATATTTATATTATACAAAATAGACTTTAAAACAAAGACTATAATAAGAGACAAAGAAGGATATTACATAATGATAAAGGGATCAATCAAACAAGAGGACATACCCTGGTAAACATATGCACCCAACATAGGAGCACCTACATAAATAAAGAAAATATTGACCAAAATAAAAGCGAGATTGACAGTAATGCACTCATAGTAGGAGACTTTAATACCCCATTGACACCAATGGACAGATTTTCCAGACATAAAATTAACACAGAAACAGCAACCTTAAATGACACACCAGACCAGATGGATTTAATTGATATTTTATAGCATTTCACCCCAAAGCAACAGAATATGCATTTTTCTCAAGTGCACGTGGAACATTTTCCAGGGTACACCACATGTTAGGCCACAAAAAGTCTCAATAAATTTAAGACGATTGAAATCATATCAAGAGACTTCTCTAATGACAATAATATGAAACTAAACTAGAAATCAAGGGGAAAAAACACACGAATACATGGAAGCTAAATAACATGCTACTAAGCAACGAGTGGGTTAACAATGAGATCAAGGAAGAAATTAAAATATACCTAGAGACAAATGAAAATGAAAACACAACAACTCAAAATCTATGGGACACCCCAAAAACAGTCTTAAGAGGGAAATTCATAGCAATATAGGCCTATCTCAAGAAACAAGGAAATTCTGAAATGAACGATCTAATCTTACACTTAAAAGAACTAGAAAAAGAACAGAGCCCAAAGTGAGTAGAAGGAAGGAAATAACAATGATCAGAGAAGAAATAAAATAAGAGTCTAGAAAAACAATACAGAGTAATGAAACCAAAGCTGATTTTTGAAAGGATCAACAAAATTGCTAAACCTTTAACCAGACTCATCAAGAAAAAAAGAGAGAGAATCCAAATAAATAAAATCAGAAATGAAAGAGGAGAAAGGACAACTGACTCCACAGAAATACAAAGTATAAGAATACTATGAGCAATTGTATGCCAAGAAATTGGACATTCTGGAAGAAATGGATAGATTCCTAGAAACAATCTCTCAAAACTAAATCAAGAAGTAACAGAAAATTCAAATTGACCAATTACTGCTAACAAAATCTAATTAGTCATCAAAAAACTTTCAGCAAACAAAAGTCCTGGACTGGATGGCTTAACAGGTGAATTTTACCAAAGAGCCAAAGAAGAATTAACACCTAGTCTTCTCAAGCTATTCTAAGGAACTCCAGAGGAGGGATGCCACCATTACCTTGATTCCAAAACCAGACAAAGACAGTACAAAACAAGAAAACTATAGGTCAATATCCATGATGAACAAAGATGCAAAAATCCTCAACAAAATATAAGGAAACCAAATTCTACAATACATTAAAAAGATCATGCACCATGATCAAGTGGAATTAATTCTTCGGATGCAATGTTGGTTCAATATCCACAAATTAATTTTGTGATATACCATATTAACAAAATGAAGTATAAGATTCATATGATCATGTCAATACATGCAAAACAAAACATTTGACAAAATTCAACATCCATTTATGATAAAATTCTCAGCAAAGTGAGAATAGAGGGAACATACCTCAGCATGATAAAGGCCATATATGACAGACAAATCTACAGCTAACATCATACTCAATGGGGAAAAGCTAAACGTTTTCATTAAGATCAGGAAGAAGACAAAGATGTTCACTTTCAACACTTTTATTTGACATAGTATTGGAAGTCCTAGCCACAGCATCCAGACTAAATAAAGAAATAAAGGCATCCAAATTGGAAAGGAAGAAATAAAACTGTCATTATTTGCCAATGACTATATATAGAGAACCCTAAAGATTCCACACACAAAAAAATTTAGAACTGATAAATTAATTCAGTAAAGTAGCAGGATAAAATTAATATTTAGAAATCAGTTGCAATTTTATGCACCAATGATGAACTATCATAAAGAGAAATTAAGAAAAATTTTATTTACAATTGCTTCAAAACCAATAAAATACCTAGGAATAAATTTAACCAAGGAGGTAAGAGACCTGACCTGGGAAAATTACGTCATTGAGGAAAGAAATTTAAAAAGATTCAAATAAATGGAAACATATACCGTGCTCACGAATAAGAAGAGTTAACACCATCCGTACTGCCCAAAGCAATCCAATCTATAGATTAGATGCAATTCCTATTAAATTTCAATGACATTTTTCACAGAACTAGAACAAATAATCTAAAACCTTGAATAGAATCATAAAAGACCACTCAATAGCCAAAGCAATCTTGAGAAAGAAAACCTAAGTTGGAAATATCACACTACCTGCTATCAAACTATAATACAAAGCTATAGTAATTAAAACAGCATGGTACTGGCATAAAAACAGGCACATAGATCAGTGGAACAGAATAGAGAGCTCAGAAATAAATTCATGCCTATATGGTCAATTAATATATGACAAGAATGCAGGAATATTCAATGAGGTAAAGATAGTCTCTTCAATAAATGACATTGGGGAAACTGGACAGACAAATGCAAAAAAAAAGAAACTGGACCACCTTCTTACACCATATACAACAATAAATTCAAAATGGATTAAAAACTTAGATGTAAGACCTGAAACCATAAAACTCCTAGAAGAAAACATAGGCAGTAAACTCGCTGACATTACCCTTAGTAATATTCTTCCTGATATGTCTCCTCAGGCAAGGAAACAAATGAAAAAATAAAGAACTGGGACTACATTAAACTAAAAAGGTTTTGCACAAAAAGGAAACCATCAACAAAGCAAAAATACAATCTACTGAATGGAAGAAGATGTTTGCCTATGATACGTCTAAGAGATTAATATCCAAAATTTATAAAGAATTCATACAACTAAACACCAAAAAAAATCTTATTAAGAAATGAGAGCAGAAGACCTGAATCGGCATATCTCTGAAGAGGACATTTGGATGACCAATAAACATATGAAAAGATATTCAATATCACTAATCATCAGAGAAATACAAATTAACACCACAGTGAGATATCACCTCACACCTGTCAGAAAGTCTATCATCAATAAATCAAAAAATACGTGTAGAAAAGAGAACCCTCGTGCACTCTTGGTGGGATTGCAAATTGGTGCAGCCACTATGCCACTATAGAAAACAGTTTGGAGATTTCTTAAAATATTAAAAATAGACTTTATGGCTCAACAATTGCATTTCTGAGTATTTATCCAAGAATTCCAAAACACCTTTTCAAAAAGACATATGCACTCTTTTGTTCACAGCAGCTCTACTTACAATAGGCAAGATATGGAAGCAACCTAAGTGCCCATCAATAGATGATTGGATAAAGAAGACGTAGTACTTATATACAATGGAATATTACTCTGCCATAAAAAGTAAAATCTTACCAATTGAAATGACACAAAAAACCTGTAGGATATTATGCTAAGTGAAATAAATCAGAGAAAGGATATTATGCTAAGTGAAATAAATCAGAGAAAGACAAAATACCATATGATTTCACTTTTACGTGGAACCTAAAGAATAAACGAACAAAATAAAAACAGACTCATAGATTCAGAGAACAAACTGGTGATTGTCAGCTGGGAGGGTAATTGGGGCTGAGTGAAATAGGGAAAGGATTAAGAAGTGAAAATTGGTATTTAAAAAGTGGTCATGGGGGTTGAAACAGCATAGAGAATATAGTCAATAATATTATAACTATGTATAGTGCCAGGTGGGTATTAGACTAATCAGGGAGATCGCTTCATAAATTATAGATGTCTAGTCACTATGCTATATGCTTGAATCTAATATAAAATAATATTGAATCTGAACTCTAATTGAAAATAACAATTAAAAAACAATAGACAAGCATTGGCAAGAGTATGGAGAAACTGGAAGTCTGGTACACTGTTGGTGAGAATGCAAAATAGTGCAGCCACCACAGTATGGATGTTTCTTTAATTTTTTTAAATATTTAAATATTTCTTCAATTACTAAATAAATAATAATAAAAATTAAAAATTAAAAATAAAATGGACTTACTGAAAAAAATTAAAACATTAAAAATAGAACTACCATATCATCAAGCAATTACACTTTTGAGTGTTTATCCAAAAAAATTGAAATCAGTAGCTTGAAGAGATATTAACACTCTTATGTTTATTGCAGCATTTTCACAATAACCAAAATGTGAAAACAATCTAAATGTCCATTAACAGATGAATGGATAAAGAAACTGGAGTATATACATAGAATAGAATACGATTCTGCTTTTTTAAAAAAACAATTCTGCAGTATTCGACAACATGGATGAACTTTGAGGACATTATACTAAGTGAAATGAGTTAGTCACAGAAAGACAAATACTGTATGATTGCACTTACATGAGGTATTTCAAAAGCAAAATTCGTAGAATAAAAGTGTGAAATGAGTTTTCCAGGCACTCAAAGGAGGGGGAAATGGGGAGTTGCTAATCAATAGGCATAAAATTTCAGTCAAGCAAGATGAAAATATTCTAGAGATCTACTGTACAACATTGGAACCATAGTCAACAATAATATATCGTACACTTAAAATTTGTTACAGGTAGAGCTCATGTTAAGTGTTTTCCCCACAATAAAATAAAATAAAATAAAATTAAAAGGAATATTAAAAAGTTATATATTTCCTCCTGTGATAATGCTGCTAATAGTAATGCTAATATTAGCTCTCATTTATCGAGAGCTTATTATATATCAAGCACCTTACTAAAAGCTTTGCATGCATTGCTTAATTTAATCTTAACGACAGCTTGAGCTCCTTACTCTCTAGGGCCTCAGTTTTTCCTGTAGGTTAGTAGGACACAACCCGGTAGTAGGAGCAGGGAGCTGAGTAGGCAGCAGCCACAAACTGCAGCAGGAAGGCACCCTGGTCCCAAGGAGCTGCTGACTGATTCTGTTGTCTGGCTTTCAGTGCTGAATGTGGAGCATTAAAATGTATTCCCAATCTATCCAATGCTGCCAAAAGGAAATATATTTATTTTCTACTTACCATATTGGAGTTGCTTTAAATATCGTTCCTTTGAGAAATTATATTCCAAAGGGAAAGTATTAATAGAAAAATTTAGGAACTACCAGTTGAGCTGTTTTACCTCCATGGGAGGAGATAATTATACATTGACAGGTGGATGATTTCTCGAGGCCCACAGGCCTAGCTGGCAGATGCTAGGTGGATGGTCACCCTGTCCTCTCCCTCCCTCCTCAGGCTCTTTCCAGAGAGGAAGTGTGCTAGAGATGTCATGGAAACTTCCCTCTTGAACCTGCCTATGTTTGCCCACCTGAGTCTCGGAGGTATTTACCTTATTGAGAGCTGTTATGATGTTATACACGAATGAAGCCCTCTTGTCTTCTACTTTCAGCATCTGATGAATTAGTTATTGAGGCACTATCCTTTGGTACTTCTAATTTGATTATTGTTCACTTTGATTTGCCTTTTTCCCCCAAAGCTTTCTCATAATCCTTATAGGAACCAAGACAATGTATACAATTTGGCAGCTAAGAATTTGGGATCTAATAAGTCACCTGCACAACCCAGCATGCCTACAAATAGCCTTTGGAATTAGGTTCCTTAGCTTCATTTGGAACTTGGTGCAGCTGACCTGAATAATGAAATAAGGGGCCCAAAGTTATGAATCCCCTCTGAGCATTGCTTCATTAGAATCCCCTTGCAAAAAAGGAAATGAGACTCATCTCATCAGCTCGATTTTATGGCATCTGATTAGACCACTATTTTCTCAGCAGGTCCCTTTTCTTTAAACTGTTGACTATGGATGGACTGCTGAATAGAATGAACTTTGGACCACTAAATTGCAGCATTATGGTTATTTAGTGTAATTTATGAAAAACGGGATAAGCCATGATCACTTACTTCTTGTTGCTAATGATATCTCCATTTATGTGAACAGGTATGGGTTTGGAATATCCCTCCCACCCCCAATACTCATCCTGAAACAATTCTCAATTAGAGACCCCAAAAAATGTTATTCAGAAGTACAAAACTCTTCAAATGATAAATTAAAAATTAACAGAACCTGCACACGTTCTTATGAACATCTACCATTAGCAGCCTTTCAGGAAAGCTATGTATTTTAACTGTATTTACCTAATAAGTCCCTTCATTCAGTGTTTGACTCATGAGTCAACGAATTTGGTAAAAGGGTAAATGGGCCTTCAGTGTAATATACTCCATTAGCGCATCATTGTTTCTCTGTTTTGAGATATGAGGGAAGGTGTTGAAATTATGTAGTATTTATTTCAAACACTGTGATGATTAAAGTAGTACAACATGCTACTCTCTTCTGATTAGTGGGAAATCAACAGTCACAACTGCATTACAAATGTAAAAGCCATCCTAAAACAATTGCTGCCTGAATTGATAATCTTCCAGAATATTGACTAGATGTGGTTCACTCAAGCATGCAGTAACTAAGAAAACAGTGTGATGAGTAATAAGCAAGGACATGTACTTTGGAGTGAGCCAGAGCTGGATTTGCATACTTGTTCTATTTATGATGGCTTGTGACTTTGGGTAAGATTTTACTCTTCTTGAGCCTTAATTGCCTTATTTGGAAAATGGGGATGTGAATGCCAACTTCATTGGGTTATTTCAAAGGTTAAAGGAAAGAGTACAAGTAAAGTGCCTAGCTCAGGGCCTGATTCACAGTGGACACTCAACTAATGTTAGTGTACTTTCTTCTAGGGGAGCAAAGCCCAGCCCCACTTAACAGTATCTGTGGTCATCATAGGAAATCTCAAAATATTCTCCTATAAAAATAGTTTTATTCAACCTCTAGTTTAGAAATTAATATGAGAGTTAGAATAGGTAGGGGTGGATACCTTAGAGGGGATGCCTGACAAACTCAGACATCCCAGAGTCTAAACTAAAAAGGAGTTTCTTCTCTGGCATAGCTTGCTTCAGTAATGGTCTACACTGGGACATCAGCCCACCATTTTTAGTTCAAAGTGAAAAATGACATAGGCCTGTTTTGAAAATGAATAACAATACCTTCACCACAGGCTCATTTTGAAAGAATGTCAAGTTTGCTTGCCTTTGTTTGGGCCGACCCACATAACCCCAGCACTGGTGAATATTCAATATACCTTTGTGTTTTCACACTACAAGCACTAAAGAGTGCTCAACATTTTTTCTTATTTTTTACAAGGATACCTGTAATTCTGCCGGTGCTCGTGTATTGAAAACTGTGTCTTTAATAGAGAAGAAAAAGGGAGGTACATGAAAGAGTGAGTATGGGAGAAGAAGCATTTTACACTTTATCAGTACCTGAACACTGGCACTCTATCAAGATTCTGTGGTTTAATCTCTACCTAACCACAAACATATTCCTTTAACATTGTGTGTTTGAAGTTAAGTTGGTTACAATTATACCCATCCTGCAATGAGTAGTCCAATTCTCAGCATAGCCCTCTGAAACAGTTCTACTTTTTCTGTCTAGGTTCTATCATTGCCCCTAATTCTTCAGTAGTTGCAAAGAAAGAAAATCTCTTCCAAAAGCTTTCTGTGGCAACAATTGGATCATACTGAAAGTTGAGTAGCACGATTTTCATCTAGCTTAGCTGGTAATCATTGGTGGGATCCTCCATTTCTCTGGTTTTATGTTTATATTGTGGGGACTTCTGGCACAGTGACCCTGTCAGTTTCTCCATACTCCATCTGGTAGATGTAATGGGACCAAAGAACTAGGCATGCTTGGTGCAGTCATTCTCTTCACCGCTCGCCGGCCCAGAGAATGCTTTCTGCCATGTATGCCAGGTATGCTCTGCACCAAAGGTTCACCAGTGAACAAGACCTGGGTCCTTCCTTCCAGGAGCTGATACCATTTAGTGAGGGGACAGGCAAGTAAATAAACAAGAAAATGCCATAAAAAGAGGACGATAATCCCAGTGGTAGAGGAACACTCTGGGAGCATAGAGGAGGTATATAAAACCAACTATCAACTGCATCAAGTGTCAATAGTTAGGAAGTTTATAAATGTAAGACCTGAAAGCATAAAATTCCTGGAAGAAAATATAGGCAGTAAACTCTCTAACATTGCTCTTGGTAATATTTTTTTTCTGATGTATCTTCTCAAGCAAGGGAAGCAAAAGAAAAAAATAAACAAATGAGACTACATCAAACTAAAAAGTTTTTGCACAGCAAAGGAAACCATCAATAAAGTGAAAAGACAACCTACTGAATGAGAGAAGACATTTGCCTATGATACATCTGATAAGGGGATAATATCCAAAATTTATAAAGAACTCATACAACTAAACAACAAAAATAAAACCAATCTAATTAAAAAATAGGCAGAGGACCTGAATAGGCATGTATCCAAAGAGGATATTCAGATGGCCAATAGGCATATGAAATGATGCTCAACATCAGCAATCATCAGAGAAATGCAAATTAAAAACAAAATGAGATATCACCTCACACCTGTCAGAATGGCTATAATAAATCAACAAACAACAAGTGTTGGTAATGATGTGGAGAAAAAATAACCCTCATGCGCTCTTGGTGGGACTGCAAATTGGTGCAATATGACCTATGTTTTAGCTTGTTGCTCTCGTAGATTTCCCAGACTCCTCTTACTTGTTCACTATCAAAATCGCCAATGTTTTCTGGAGCACCCTTTGGTGTGAATGTCCACATACTCTTTCATAAGTTCAGTTCCTTCGGGAAGCACTTCAGAGCTTTCTGTCCTTTTGGACTGACTCTCACCCTGAGCCATTGTTTTGAGCATTAGATGGGTATGTGAGCCTCTATTCTCCTCAGTTTACCTCTTCCAGTATGGAACTTCTGCCCTACAAGCTAGTAGAGGGATAGGGTGATTAGGACCCCAGTATTCTCTCCAAAATATATAAAGAACTCATATAACTCAATAGCAAAAAAAGATCTAATTTTTAAAATTGGGCAAAGATCCTGAAATATTTTTCCTAAGGCACACAGATGGCCAACAGTTACAATGAAAAGGTGCTCAACATCCCTAATCACCAGGGAGATGCAAATAAAAACCACAGATGAGATATCACCTCACACCTGTTAGAATGGTCATAATCAGAAACACAAGAAATAATGAATGTTGGTGAAGATATTGAGAAAAGGGAACCCTGCTGCATTGCTGGTGGAATGTAAATTGGTATAAGCCACTATGAAAAATAACATGGAAGTTAATCAAAAAAATTAAAAATAGAACTACCATATGATCCAAAAATTTCATTTCTGAATATTTATCCAGTGGAAACAAAAACACTAACTTGAAAAGATATATGCACTCTGATGTTCATTGCAGTGTATTTTTTTTATATGGAAACAACCTAAGTGTTGATTGGTGGATTGATGGATAAAGAAAAATACACACACACACACACACACACACACACACACACACACACACACACACTGGAATATTATTAGGCACAAAAAAAGGAAATCTTGCCATTTGGGACAACATGTATGGACTTCGAGGGCATTATGTTAAGTGAAACAAGTCAGACAGAGAAATGCAAATACCATATGATTTTACTTATATGAAGAATCTAAAAAAAATCTCATAGATACAGAAAACAGTTAGGTGGTTGCCAGAGCTAGGGGCAAAGGGTAGATAAAATGGGCAAAGGGGATCCAAAGAAACAAACTTCCAGTTATAAAATAAGTATGTCATGGAAATGTAACTATGGTGACTATAGTTAACAGTACTATATTGCATATCTGAAAGTTTGCTAAGAGAGTAGATCTAAAAGTTCTCATCACAATAAAAATATTTGTAATTATGTGCGGTGATAGATGTTAATTAGACTTATTGTGGTGATCATTCCACAATACATACAAATATCAATTCATTATTATATTTAGATGTTGTACATCTGAAATTAATATATGTCATTTCTTAATTTTTAAAATTAAGAATAAAATAAATAATTTTTTTAAAAAGAGAAAAAAAATGGAGAAAGTACATGAGTACATGGCCCTTCATGGTTAGTGAAAAACACAAAATGTGATCTTACAGATGACCAAGTTCCAACCTGCATGATCACCTTTATGCACCAAAGCATAAATAATAATTGGATTCTAAAGTACTTTAGAATAATTTTTGCGCCTTTAAAACTATAATCCTTTCTAGAGATACTAGCAATGTAAAGTTCACAAATGCAGTAAAATCAACCAAGTTCAGTAAATTTAACAGGACACTTCTGATCCATTCTAAATCAACTTGTGCCTGAGGAAGGAAACAGTCAGGTAGAAGGAAAATGGTGACCTTCTTGTTTACTGACTTATGATTATGATCAAGTTATTTAATGACTCTGGACCTTGGTTACCTCATCTATATGTTGTCTGTATCAATTGAAAGAATTAGCAAGAAAATGCTTAGTAGTATTTCATGAGAAATAAGACCTAGAAAGCTAGGGGAAGTTTCAGATGTCTTGAAATGAGGTTATTTTATGGAGATGATATACTACTCCCTCTGGGAAAAAAAAAAAAAAAGAAAGATGCTTTTTGCCTAAGAAACTGAGTTAAACTATAAGAAAAACTTCAAGGCATAACAAAGAATTCAATAACATTACTTTTAATTGAAATTTGGCTAATAATTCCAAACTAAGATGTATCCTTTCTAAAACTCAACAAAAAAAGCAATGTTGCATATTTTAGCTGCAATATGCATGAACTCACGCCTGACCTCTTGGCTTCAGATACTGGATCAGCCACTTTCTAGCTGTTAGAGCCTGGGCAAATCCCATAACCTCTTCATGCCTCAGCAAAATGAGTATAATACCTTATGCATTGTGAGGCATTAATGAATTAAAGGATGTAAAGATACATAGAGCAGTACCTGGCATAGCAGAAGCACTCTATAACGAAAACAATGAAAAAGATGATGTCAGCTTGGAGATTTGTCCTTGTTGAAAGTTCTAGTCTTGCTCCAAATTAATTCTTTCAAATTTCCTTAAAAAATAGCCTTTCTTTCCTCAGAGAGGTATTGTGGAAAGACTGTGGAGAAAATGTCTCCAAGCAAAGCCATTGGTCATCATGACCAATGTGAGAAAAGGCAAATCCGTTGTTCTGGGCATCAAGTTCCTGGAAATGTTGGAACTGACAGCATGTCTGATCAAGTGATGCCATTCAAGATATTTAGCCAAGGGTGATGCTCTAGGATGAAATTAAAAGGAAAATGACAAATAAACTGTGGCAACTAATCAATACATGGCCCAGTATGGAACTAACAGTTCATTTCAAGAGCAGGATGTGGCTTTTGCAGAGCCCACCTTTTTGTGCTAAGAATTGGGTTTTGTTATAATCATATTGAGAATTGCTGAGTTTAGTGCCCTAAAATCATTAACAATGTACTATGAATACTTCTTTTGTGTTCCTTAATAGTAGTTGGAAAATGAGTGAATATATAGATAGATAAATAGATGATAGCTTATATAGATAGATGATAGATAGATATAGATAGATGATTGATAGATGATAGATAGATAGATTGATGATAGAGATGCAGTTGTTATTAAAGTCATCTTATTTCAATAGTGCAGTATAAGAAATTCATTTGAAATTACACTGAAACTTTAAAACAAGGACAGAGAGACAGAAAGACATTGTAAGGGCTATATGTGGATTCCAGATTAAACATAAAAACAGAAATATGCCTTTATCTTCTGATTTATCTACCTGATAATAATTGTTACTTTATTTCAGAAATTGTTCTTAGGACCAGCTCCTCAGCCTGGTCTCCTCTTACAAGCATTAAGATCCTCTTTGACATAGAGTCCCCACATTTTCATCTTCTACTTGAAGACTGATTTAGTGACATCAGTAATCTGTACAAGGGATTGATAACTGCCATCCAGAATGAATGAATGTGGGTCAGACCACTAGTCCCTTCAACAGGCACCTGTAGGCTAAGGATTGGGGCATTGAGCACAACACAGAAGGGGATGAGGCACTAGCTCGGGGGTTGCCAAATCTGGCCCACTGCCTGGTTTTGTAATTGAAGTTTTATTGGCACACAGCCATACCCATTCATTACATATTTCTCATGACTGTTTTCACACTACAATGGCAGAGTTGCAAAAGAGACCATATGGTCCACAAAGCCTAGAATATTTGTTACCTAACCCTTTACAGAAAAAGTTTGCCAACCCTTGTGCTAGATGGTCGTTTGCAATTTAAAACGTTCTAACATGTTTAAAGTTCCTGGGTAGGAATCTAAAACAAAGCCAGACATATTTACTGCCTTGATTCTTTTGCTTCTAGTCAACTCTGGGCAGATCTGGCATAAACTAATAAAAGGGAATTTCTTGAAAGCAGCCTGAGAGTGCATCCCTCTGAGTGTTTGCTTCTGCGGTCCCTCTACATAGAATGTCCACCCCCATTCCATCTTTTCTCTTCTTTCTTTCCCATCTTCTGTTAGGCCTTCAGGATTCTACCCAAATCAAGCCTCCTATATTAAGCCGCCCCTCAGCCCAAACCTGGAGCAAAAGGTAGCATCATCTCCTCAAGTTTCCAGAGCTCATGTCCAGAAGTCTGTCATGGCTGGCTCACATGGAATGGGTTGTCCCATCTACTCCACTATTAACTCCATAAGGGCAGCAGCAGTGTTGTATTTTTCTCCATAACCCAGCCTCATAGTCATTTGTTAAATCTAGGCTCATATTTTCCTTAAGTGTCCCCACACGGCACACCTATCACTTGCCTCCCTATTTTCATTCTTACCCTCTCCAGTCTGTAGCTAGAGAGGACTCCTCATAGGGTAATTCGGACCATGTCACTCCTCTGCTTAAAACCCTGCACTGCTTTAGACTTGGAATAAAATAAAAAAGCTGACCATAGCCTGCAGGGCCTTGCATGACCTAATTTCTTGCCTGCATCTTCACCAGCATCTCTCTCTTATTGCCCTTCTCCTTGCAAACTGCATTCCAGAGACACTGGTCTCCTTGCTACTCCTCAAATATGCCAACCATACTCCTGCCTCAGGGTCTTTGCATTGGCTGGTCCATCTTCCTAGAATAGTCTTCTCGTGGATATCTAACTCCCTTAATTCATTCAGGTCATTGCTTTGATGTCACTTCCTCACAGAGGCCTTCCTTCTTTGAAGAAACAAAATAACCCCTTTGTCACTTTCTGTCCCCTTAAATCTATATTGCCTTATAGCACTTATCACTTCCTGATATTACATAGCATATCTTCTTATGCGTTTATTACTTGCCTTCCTCAGCAGATTAAAGGCTATATGAGAATAGGGGCACTGTTTTGTTTACTCTCTATGTCCATTGTTTGGAATAGTAGGTGCCCAGTAATCATCCATAAAACACAAGTGAGTGGAAGAAGTCTATCTGTCTATTGATTCTGGTAACAGTGCCATAGTGTTTTAATTATTTCTGTGTAGTACTGTGTGCTAATAATACTTTTAATGAATTTAAAAAAAATGATAAGGAAAGCATGGGTTTTAGAAACAGACATCTTAGTTCAGATTCTAGCTCTACCAAGTAGTAATTGCATGACCTCTCTAGGCCTTAATTTCCTTTGACTTAATAAGAGGATAATTATATCCACAGCACAGGGTTGTTGTGAGGAATAAATGAGATAATACACGTATTGTGCCATTTTTTAGAAAGCAAGCTACAAAATATTGTGAATGATATAATCTTATTTTTGCAAACATGTGTTCGTGTTTAGAAAAATATCTCTAGGAGTATAGCCCAAAATGTTGAGAATGGTCATAGGTGGTGGACTTAGGAGCGATTTTTTTCTTCTTTATACATCTTTATTTTTTCATTTGTTTTTTTTTACATCTAAGTTTATTGTCAGAGGAAAGAAACAATTTTAATTTTGAAAAAAAAACTAAGATGAAAACAATACCATACCCCTCCCACCAAAGCATGCTGCCTATCTACTTTTGTACTCAGGCAGGAATAGAATCTTGATGAGTGGGTTGACAGGGGAGGGTGGGCAATAACTATGAGAACAGAATTGGAGTAGAACTAAATTTATTATCTTTTGTAGACCATTCCCCTTGCTTAGAATGGGTTGATAAGAGGGGAACTGAATCTCAGTTTCCTCACCATACTCTGGAGGTGTGGAGAGAGATCAAATAAGAGCATTTACATATGACCAATAGAGTATAGAGTAGTTAGGAGCACAGTTCTGGAGCCTGTTATCTTGAATTCAGGTCCTAATTCCCTCCTCACTACCTGATGGCCTTATACTTTCTGAGCCTGATTCCTCACCTCTGAAGTAGGGAGAGTACTTTAAACCTGACAAATTTATTATGAAGATTCAAGGAGCAAATGGCCTGATGATATTCAGGGGGGTACTGAGTTGCTTCTATTTACCTGGTGTCCTACTTTTTACCCAGACCCTGCGCCTCACCCCTTGGATGGAGAATAAAAAGGGAATGGTGCCTCTTCTAACACTAGCACATTTTCCTGGGCCTTGTTTCTAAGCAGTGGAAAGCCAGGATGGAGAGTCAAGGAAGCTAGGGAGTGAGTCATCACCAATTGATTCTCTTTGTGTTACTGGAACAAGTGTGGGAGGGAAACCATGCCCCTGTCTGCCCACTGCCACTTGAACAGCCACTATAAAACAGGAAGCACTTGGCTGCCTGGTGGAGAGTAGAGAATAAAGATAGCAAGGCCAAGATGTCCAACATGAGCCAGCTGTGCAGTGGTGCCTGGAAAGCAATCATTAAGAGAATCCTAATGTTTTACACAACCTGTGTGCATCTGACCCCCAGAGCCTATTGGGATGAGTGTTATGTCCCCTCCCGTGCCCTGATCGCATCTCTCCAGAAAAATAGAAGCCTGGAACTGCTTATCAAGTGAATTTTATTGTTGTGGCTGTTGTTAACCACAAAATGGAGGGTGTGGAGGTGGGAGGATTGCTATGTTCCCCGTTTGTGGATTAAATGTTTTGAGTCAAGATAAAAAGGTTATGGGGTAAGTAAGAATCTCTTACCCTTTCCTCCTTTCCACAAGAGAATATTGAGCCCTGCAGTGTGCTGGGCTCCAGAAGTACAGAGATGAACACACCCATGCTCTGCTCCAGAGGAATAGATGAGTGGTGAAACAAGGCATGTGCCAGACAGTTAGAGTTGCCTGTGGTCAGGGGGCACCCCAAAGGGAACATATCAGGATATGAGTAGCTCTACTTCCAACTGGAAGCACGAGCTGGTTCCTGAAGAAGGTCAAAGAGTTTGCTCACGTCAAAGGCCTTGAAACAGGTAGCCAGCAAGAGACAACCGTACCATGGCAACCTGGACATGTCAATAGTTAGTGCAAGGCAGTGAGGCAGATGAGTGTCCTTTTTGAGGCCAAGAACAGCTAGGGATAATTTTCTTAACCAGGGACATTCAAGACTCTACTGACACTTTTCCCCCCACATCTCACACCTGTCTCCCTTTTCAATCTCACTGCTGTATTTGGCCCCCTTCCCTAGCCCTATCTTACTCTCTACCCACTTCACCACACATGTTCTGTGTTTTCCTGCCTCTGTGCCTCTCCAGGTATAGTTCCATCACCCAGAGTGCTCTTCCCCATATCTGTCCTTGGCATAGTGAAACCAATTGGTTAAGTCAAATCCTTCCTCCAATAAACTTGATCCCTGAGGCATATCTACCACCTCTACTTCCATGCCCTCCAGATAGAATTAATCTCTCATTCTCCTTTATGCCCAGGATGCTGACTACCGCTGTTAAGAATGTGACACAACCTTCCTTGTATAGTCAAATGGTTAAGAACACAAACTTGGAGTTAGGAGACCAGACTTAGAAATATTTACTACCTGTGTGACCTTAAGTAAATCCACTAACCCTTTGAGCCTTTAGTTTCATCATCTGCATACTAGAAATAATACTAATGTCTACTACCTAGTGTTATTTGAAAAATCATATGAGATAATACATGCAAAGCAGAGTGCCTGACACATAGTAATCACTCAGTAAATTATAGCTATTTTTATAATATGTCCACACCCTAAATTTGAGAGGTCAGGGACTATTGTTAATCTTTGTATTGTGCCTCTTCAGTTTAGTGACTAGCACAAAGTATGTACTCAATAAAGTTTGATCAGACCTTCTTGATTCATTGCCTTGAAGATACTGGGCAATTTTGGGTACTCCAAAGTTCAGGTGGCTGATCTAAGATGTAGCATAATCCTAAGAACATAAAATCCATATAATGCCTACACTTTCCAAACAGTCTTTCAAGTTGGGGGCCCTCTTGAGGTTTGAGCTGGGGTGGGAGTACGTTTGAAAGAAGCTTTTTTCCAGGCCACTAGCAGAATACTTGGATTAAACTAAAATTAAACTAGCGGAATTAATGGAATACTTGGGACGTGAGATCATACAGCCCCCTAGAGCAGTCATGTGGAGCACCCATGAACAGGTTAAAGGAACACTCCAGACATCCTGAAGAGATGGGAAAAGAAATTAGCCACTCTGATCCTCTGGGGACAGGCCAAGGAAACACTGCAGAGAGAGTAGACATAGAGGGACAACCCACCCTTCTGCTGAGAACCTTAGGGGATCTTGGTGAGGAACAAGGCTGGACTGATGCTGGTGTTATTTTAAACCCCTCCTGAGTCTCTCGCTAGGCTTGTATTGGGTCTGAGAAGGCAAACAGGAGAGGGATAGCCATTGCCGTGTATCATGACTGGTCATATTATTTTATTAGACTTGAAATCCCCTGGAATAGACTTTACATACCGTTCTTAGCTCTGATACCTTCTTTACTTCTCCACCTGTGTTTTATGTCTGCCTTAGCTTTCTCATCTATTTTTTTCTCTTGTTGAAGTTAAAATATTTCTGTAAGTCATTGCAACCCTATTTTTTGGAATGATACAAGATATAAATAATCTTTTAAAGTATACACAATTTCATTTGATGTTCAAAACAATCCTGTGACTTGTATATGATGATCTTCAGAAAAATATCGTTCGAACAAAATCAAAAAGCTCCTAAGTATTTTCTGACACCAAGCCCAGTGTACCTTCTACCAATGGATGACTGTTGAGCCCTTACTGTGTGCCAGTATCACTGGGCAAGGTGTGGGGATCACAAATTGCCAAAAACATTTCTCTCAGTCCTGTGAGGGAAGTGTTGCCATTATTACTGATCTACAGGTGAGGAATCTGAGGCTCATGATGATTAGGTAACTGAATGCAGCCATACAGCAGAACAAGTAGCAAAGTCATGCTCTTTTGAGTCCCACCTAACAGAGATCGGGAGCTCACTGACGAGGGGTGTTAGAGACCACACCTTGCAATCCACTTAGTCTGCTGTTTTTCGAGCCCCAAGGCTCTGTAATAACAGCATTATTAAGAGCTAACAACATGCCTTGACCACCAATCAGGTGCCAGGCACTATGCTAAACCCTTGACTTTCATTATTTTAGTGAATCCTCACAGTAATCATCTGAGGCAGGTACTATTTTGTTCCCTTTTCTCACTTCATTCCCTCTCCCATGATTTCATTGACACCCACAGCTGCAATTAGCACCTAATCCTCAGATGGATGGCAAACATCTTTACATAGCCCAAACTTCTCCGAACATTCTAGACCAGTATTTCCATCTGCCTACTTGACTTCTTACTTGAATTTATTCACATATTCATTTGGCAAATATTTATTGAACACCTATCATATGCCAAGCACATATTAAGATGCTAAGGATTAAAACAATATATAAAATAGAAAAAACTCTTTTTTCCTAGAGCTTCTGTTCTGGTGCGGGAAACACTATAAGCAAGAAAAAATGAAAACCAGATAGTAAGAAGAGCTAAGGTAAAAACTGCAGCAAAGAAGATTTGAAGTGTCGTCAGAGTATTGAATCTTTAGAAGAGTAGAGAGAGAAGGCCTCATTGATGATGTCATGTTTGAATAAAGTTGGTGAGGGAGATGACAGAGGCCTCTAAAACACCTCCAAATCAGCAGGTCCAAACACCAATCCATTCCTTTTTCAGTGATCTCACTCCTAAGAAATGACCCCACTATACACACACACACACACACACACACACACACACACACACACACACACACACTAATAAACATAGTTTCATTTAACTAACTTAACATTATGCAATAGAGACCTTTGGATGTCAGTAATTCAGCCTGGCATACTCCTCTGCATACCTGAAGAGATGCTGAAATATTAAATAAATGATGCATAAAATGTACAAGTACCATTAAGTAATTAATTATTTTGTTATCAAAAGAGAGGTAATAGCCTTTTAGTGCCGTTCTTTATTATATGTCACAGTGCTGCATTTTAGGGATCCATAGACGAGGAAGAAAGTTCTTGCCTGTATCCTGTCAACAGATAAAACTAGGAGGCATGAGCCAAAATGCCATACTTAAGACAACAGAAGTAGTGCAGCATTACCAGATCCTATAATTCAAGGGTAAAAGTGAGAGAGACAAGGCATGAGACATACACAGGAACTAGATCATGAGGGATCTTACTTATCATATTAAGGAGTGTGCACCTTATCCTGAGGGCACAGACAAACTATATAAGGATTACTGGTTAGGAATGTATTATATAGAAATAGGATAAAATCTTCTAATAATATATTTTTTCTGAAATATAACAAAAAATCTAAAGTAAGCAGTTGCTGACTTTGGTTCAGAAGCTCAGCAATGCTCTCGGAGCCCAAGCTATCACTGCCTTATAGTCACAAGATAGCCGCCATGGCTACAGGCATTATGTCCATGTTCAAGGAAGTTAAGAGGGGAAAAGATATTATCTGCTCTCAGGATGCAAAAATTTCCCCAGGAGCCCAGCAGATTGAGCAGACAAAAACCCCTCTCCTGAATTATAAATATGGAAACTGATTGACTAGAATTGTGTTATATGGCTCCCTAACTGTAAAGAAGGCTGGAAGAATTAATATTTAGTTTTTCTAGCTTCTATAATGAGGGCACACAATGACTGAGAATGAGTGTTTTGTTACCCAGCCAAAATAATCTGCTTACAGTAGGATTTCACTCAATGAATTGGCAGGTACTAAACTATTAGGCACCACTGTCCCTGTGGTACCATTATGATTCTTTCCAAGAGATTTTTTTTGGCAACTCCAAAATGTTGAGAAAATTTTCAGGCAGGCCTGACAATGTTTGCTAAGAGTATAATGCTGGATTCCTGGTTGCGTAGAGGAAACATGTAATGTCTTTGTTAAAATAGGATATTGCCACTTTCACCTGGAAAAAGGGTCTATCAACCTCCAAATTATAACTGTTGGCCTAAGGTTGTTTTGGAAAGCCCATACTATGAAGATAGTTCTAAGAAGTCCACCAGAATGGATCAGACTTGAACTCTTTGAACTCATAGAACTGCATCTGCTGCTCCACTTCAGCATTAGGCCAGTCTCTTTTGGCACTCGTATGTATGCCCTGTCAGGGAAACTCATAAGCTACTGCCAGGTAATGACACTACTCACAAAAAGAAAGGAGAATCTCCTGAGGTCAGTGTCCATCCAGGCCCCAGGAGGAAGTATGTATTCATTATTCAACCTGCAAGTGCTTTTATCCTAAATTATAAATATGAAAACAAATGGGATCCAAAACCAATTTGAAAAAAGAACTGGGGATTCAAGCTCTACCAAGATCACTGTGGTCTCAGCTCTCAGCTACTTTTTCCCACTCCTCCCTTACCTCTTTTGTCAATTTGGCGAGACCCAGGTATTCATGAATCGAGACCTCTCCAGAGCAAACATCCTTGACTAAGTCCACAAGGAGAATACTTGAAAAAACAACTCTTCATATGTGGGTGGAGCAGTTAGAGTAACTGACAATGGTTTTTGACCTGTGTGAATAACTTAATAATATATCCATTTACTCTTGGTCTGGGCTCCCAAGAGCAAACCAGGACAGCTCCATTTGCCAAGTGCCAGGTGAATCAGAATATGGATGACTCAGACAAGATATCTGAAGGCCTAGACTCCTTTAATCTCCATCCCATCCCTCCACATTAAGGAAATATAGAGATTTTGGGTTTGCCCGTGTATCAAATGCCAGATTACAGGGAGTTAGTTAAGGCCATTTTTGCATTGAGAAATTAACTGCCTAAAAAACGATGGAGTTCTGTAAAGCAGTGGTCTTTTGGCACCAGGGACTGAGGCTTCTGTGATAATATAATATCTGATGATCTGAGGTGGAACTGAGGTGGTGATGCTAGCTCTGGGGAGTGGCTGATGATACAGATGAAGCTTCACTCGCTTGCTTGCTGCTCACCTCCTGCTGTGTGACCCAGTTCCTAACAGGCCACCTGGTACCAGTCTGTGGCCCGGGGTTAGGGACCCTGGCTGTAAAGGACAAGTCCATCCAGATACCTACCTTTATCTATGTGTGACTATCAGTTTGGACTTCCTAAGTGGCCTGTCTTATTTACAGCAACAAGTGTTACTCCTCCTTTACATGAATGACCCAATATCATGACTACCTGTAGGCCTTCAGCTACTGCTAAAGCAAGGGTTTGCAAACAGCACTCCTGGTAAGAGCCTAAGAATCTAAAATTTAAAAACTTGTCTCTGGGTATTATTTGTTTGTTTGTTTGTTTGTTTATTACGGTGACATTGGTTAATGAAATCCAATAAGTTTCAGCTGTACACTTTAACAGTAAGGCATATATATATTTACACTGTGTGTTCACCTCCCATAGTTAGAGTTCTTTCTGCTACCAAGTATTTGACCCCCTTTACCCCGTCCACCTCCTCCCCCACCCCCTACCCTCTGGTAACCACTAGTCTATTGTCCATGTCCCTGAGCCTCTGTTTGTCCTGTTCATTTGTTGTTTTAGGTTTATATCCCACATATAAGTGATATCATGTGATTTTCAACTTTTACAGTCTGGCTTATTTCAATTAGCATAATTATCTCGAGGTCCACCCATTTTGTTGCAAATGGCAGTATTTCATCTCTTCTTAAAGTTGAGTAATATTCCATTGTATATATGTACCACAGCTTCTTTAGCCAGTCATCTATCGTAGGACACTTCAGTTGCTTCCATGTCCTGGCCCCTGTGAATAATGCTGCTATGAACATAGGTGTGCAAATATCTTTTCAGATATGGGTTTCAAAGTCTTTGGGGTAAATACCCAATTTTTCATGTGTAGTCAGGGTTGGAAGGTGCTGACCTAGAGGTCATTCAAGAAAACTGGACTGACATTATATAATACAAGGAAGTTTATTCAAGATAGTACTACTCACTAGTAAAATGTACAGGCATGAGAACACCATCTATCTAGCCAGTCATCTAGGCAAAAACTATGTTTTACAGAGTAGGCTAGAATAAGTTGACTTCTGTGGCAGAGTAATGGGGAAACATAACAGATTTTAGGAAGAGAGTGGCATCATCAGATTCATCAAACTACTCTCACTTTTACTGCCTCAAACTCAAGCTTCTTCCTGGGTCTTCTGAAGGTCTCCAGGATGATAAAACCTGTTGCCATCTTCCCTTAACTAATGCATGTATACATATCCATACATCTGGCAAATATTTATTGAATACTTACTATGTGTTAGACATTTTACTAGGTTCCAGAGATATAGCAGAACAAGCTAGGCAAGAACTCTGTTCTCATGGACTCTCTCTCCATAGTCTCTGCTACCTACCCTGTGTTGCCATATCCTTATGCAAGCCTAAGAAAGAACCCAACATTCACAGCAGAAGTTTGGGAATATAAGTCATTCTGATATCTGGTACAGTGGAAGGGTACTTTCAGAAACCAGTTCCTGGCCTTATATGTGCTAGCATGATTTTTAAGATGATGTGGTTAGCATGGCAGTGAGTACTAATTCTTATGCAATATTTCTTCAATTCCTCTTCCATAATAACAGAATGTTAAGACAGACACATGGTCACCCAGAATGAAGACTCTATTTCAAGCCTCCACTGCAGACAGGTTTGGCCATAAGACTAAATTTTGGCCATTGGGATATAAGCAGATGTGATGTGTACAGTATCTGGGTTGTTACCTTAAGTGGAAAAGATATTCCTTATCCTTCCCTTTTATCCTCCCCACTGACTGGACATGATGAGCCATCTTTGACCATGTATATAGATAATATCCTAGGGATGGCTGAATATCATGGTAGAAGGAACCTGGTTTCATGGCTAATTCATTGAGCGGTGTCACTATACAGGCCCTGGCCTTACTTACATCCAGAAAGTGACATAATGAAGAAATCAACTTCTATCTTGTTTAATCCACACTTCTCTCAGTTTCTGTTACAGCAACAAGAACTACATCCTAACTCGTACTGTGTGCAATAAGAAATTAATTAGTTACCTGAATGAAAATAGATTCAGTGGACTGGTAAAAGCATAACCTACATGATAATGGATTGAGGAACATGGAAGAAGTGAGGAAGCAGATACAGTAAGCACTGACAAATCTTTCAGGAAGGTCATCTGTAAAAGGAAGGACAGCTAGAGCATTAGTTGTAGTGGATGTTGGATCGAGAGAAGGATTTGATTTTGGTGGTATGGTGAAAAGAGAAATTTGATCATGTTTCCAAGATTATGGAAAGGCTCCAATAGAGAACAGGAGATTGAAATATAGAAAGAGCAAGAGAAACTAATGTAAAGAAGACCTGGAGGAGTCAGGAATGTTGGGCTCCAAAGCCCAGGTTAGAAAAGGGAGCCAGTTCTTCTGAGAGGGAAATGATAAGAGTGTGGAAACAAGTGAGCAGAGGGCTGGTCAAGCATCTGAGAGATATTCCTTGTGACAGAGGAGGCAAAGTCATCTGCTGAGAGTGAGACAGAGCAGTCAGTTCAGTGGCTTGCATGTGAGTGGTAAGATTTTGAATAGTTGGGTGGGACAGGACCTCTGCCACCAAAGACAAGAGAATTTCAGGCTGGGATTGTGGGCCCAGATATTTTTCAATCCATGAGTCCACACAGTTGTATGATTTTTCTCTGGGAGAGACTAATTATAGAAACAACAGAAAGTTGAGGGATATACATTGCATAAGAGCAGAAGGCCTGAAAACCCAAGAAAGATCATTATATTAGTAACAGACATTAATAAAGAGAAGAGTTAGAAAGCTAAAGGAACTCCTTTTTAAAGATGAGGCAAGCATCTTCTCTCCCCAGGTCAGGCAAAGCATTTGGCTCTAAACAATGTTGGTCCATGCAACCCTCACCACCACACGGGGAACTAGGTATCACCAGCTGCATTTCTTACATATGTAATTGGTCTAAGTCAAGTCACATTGATGGTGAGCTACAAAGTATGGAATTCAGCCCCATTTTTTTCTGATTTTAAAGTTCACACTCAAGGTAACCCCACTGAACTGCCTTGAACAGACCTTCCCGGGATGCCACAAAATGATGATATATTTGAGAGGCTATTTTTCAGCAGAGAGAGAGTGGGCCTATCTTTTATCAGCAATTTTTCATTAAGCTAGCTTTTGAAAGCCCACTTGAACAGTTTCTGCTTGTTGTTGGGTTTTTTTTTTTTCATTCGAATGCACTCTGACCTAAGTTGAAATGGATAACTTGTTGCCAGGATTATTTTGTAATAGCCAGACTGAAAAGTAAACAATAGCAAACCACCACATTCATCTAGCTCTTTGTGATGCCTGCACTTTTTTTTTATTAAACCTTTATTCCTGAATCTTTCTTTGGGTGGGGCTAGAGAAGGGGGAGAGCTATTAACAACCAGCTATTCTTTATTTGGAATCTATTTATATTATGTTCAATTATTGATCTGCAGACATCTAACACTCAGTCTACATCCCTTTTCGTTAAATTGCTGGTGACGATATGGCAAGATAAATAACAATCTTAAATAAAGGTGGGAAGAATAAATTGAAAAGTGACAAGGACCTTTACAAACCTTCTAACTTTCCTAATAATAAGAAAAATTGTGGGAAGCGATTCTTATGCTCTGAAACTCCACCTGAAAAGTCTCTAGTTCTCTGATACATTCTCACACAATCCACAATGAAGTTCTAACGTAGATACTATAATTATGCCCATTTTACAATGAGGAAATGGAAGCCTAGATAAGTGAAGTGACTAATGTAAGGGTGTGCAAACAATGAGTGGCAGAACCATGATTTAAACTGAAGCCTGTACAGTTCTCAAATGTGTGCTCGTTTTGCCTGAGCTTTAAGGATACATAGGATTTCAATGTGGATTTCAATCTTGAAATTCAGTATAAGTAGATAGAAAGACTGCAAGGATATAGTAAAACTGAATATTTCTATAATGAGCTTGACTAATTGACCTTTGTAGAGCACTCCACTCAACAAAAATGGAGTACACATGAAACACGATCCAAGATAGACCATATTCCAGACCATAAGACAAGTCTCAATACATTTAAAAGAATTCAAATCATATAAAATCTGTTTTCTGATCACAGAGAATTAAATTAAAAATCAGTGATGGGAAGATCTCTTGAAAATCCCTAAATATTAAGACACTAAATAACATATTTTTAAATTAACCATGGACTAAATAAAACTTGAAAGTGAAATTAGAAAGGTAATTTGAACTGAATGCAAATGAAAACACAATTTATCCCAATGTGTGGGAAGCTGTTAAAGAAGTAATTAAGAGGGAGTGGATTTATAATACTAAATGCCTATACAGTATAGTCCCGCTTATCTGCATTTCACTCTGTGGTTTCAATTATCCGCTCTCAGCTGTGGTCTGAAGATATTATATGGAAAATTCCAGAAGTAAACAATTCATAAGTATTAAACCGTGTGCCGTTCTAAGTGGCATGATGAAATCTCGCTCCATTCACCTCCATCCTGCCTGAGATGTGAATCATCCCTTTGTCCAGCTTCTCCATGCTATATCACTCTGTGTACTTTAGTTGCTTAGTTGCCATTTTGGCAATCAGTTCCACTGTCACAATATCATAGTGCATGTGTTAAGTAACCCTTATTTTACTTAATAATGGCCCCAAAATGCAAGAGTAGTGATGCTGGCAATTCAGATATGAGAAAGAGAAGCCATAAAGTGCTTCCTTTAAATGAAAAGGTGAAAGTTCTTGACGTAGTAAGAAAAAAAAAATCAGATGCTGATTGCTAAACTAAGATCTATGATAAGTACGAATCTTCTGCCCATGAAATTGTGAAGAAAAAAACCCATTCATGCTAGTTTTGCTGTCACATCTCAAACTGCAAAATGTATGGCCATGGTGCATGATAAGTGCTTAGTTAAGATGAAAAAGACATTAAATTTGTGAGTGGAAGACCTGAGCAGAAAATATATATATAGGGTTTGGTATTATCTAAGGTTTCAGGCATCCACTGGCGGGTTTGGAATGTATGCCCCAAGGACAAGGGGAGACTACTGTATTAGAAAAGAAGAAAAGTGTCAAATGAATGACCTTGACTTAAGAAACTAGAAAAAAAAGAACAATAAGCTTAAACTAGCAGAATAGGTAAATATGTCAATAAAACAGAATAGAGGAGTTGGCAAACTTTTTCTTAAGGGACTACATAGTGAATATTTTAGGATTTACAGTCTCTTTCCATCTACTACTCAACCCCGCTGTTTTAGCACAAAAGCAGCCATAGACAATACTTGAATGAATGAAGCATACATGTGTTCCAAGAAAACTTTTTTATGGACACTGAAATCTGAATTTCCTATAAGTTTCATGTGTCATGAAATATTTTTCTTTTTATTTTCTTCAACCATTTAAAAAGGTAAAAACCATGCTTGGCTTGAAAGCCATATTAAAAGCAAACACATAAGAGAAATTTGTTGAAGGCAAGTGAGATGGTTCACATCTCCACAGAGGCTTAATGTGGTCATGATATCTTGGAGGAATTGTTTGGTAAGACGAAATACTAAGCAATGAGAAGCATGGAGAGAACAGAATGAACCGCTGATAGGTTGGCCCTAAGGAACGACTTGGAGGAAACACCCTCTCTCTGCTGTGTTGGTCAACAGAATTGAACATGGGGAAAGGAGGAGGGGTAGTAGGTTCTTAGGTATTGGAAGAAAACCCCTTTCTCCAACCACAGCATCTGGGCCTCTCCAACATCCCCCCTCCTTTCCCTCTACCCAGTGGAGGTGTTAGGAGTGGTGCTTTGTATTGTCTAAGCCACCCCAGGGCTATCATTGGCTGGAGCAGTGCTTTGACCAAACAACCCAAAAGGTGTGGCTCTTCATTGCCCTCATAGGGGTGGGGTATATATTGAAAGAGTAGGAAGTTTGGAGTAGACCACTGGGCATATATTGCTCAGGGTATATAACTCAAGCTGTTACATTTAATCTCTGTATACTCTTTCCTGTATGTTTAGATACAAGTAAAAGAAAAAAACTAAATAAATTCCATGGTCAATTATATGGTCAGTTGTCTACAGCCATGCCACCCTGAACAAGCGGGATCCCATCTGATCTCAGAAGCTAAGCAGGGTCAGGCCTGGTTAGTACTTGGATGGGAGACCACCTAGGAAGACCAGGTGCTGTAGGCATAAAAAATTAAAAAAAATAAGAGATTGCAAGCTGATAAGGTCCTCACAATCTGTGAGGTCAACCAAGGGTTGCCTTGCCTAAAATTTTTTTTAAAGAACTTATATGGTCAGTGAATCACAAGAGTAGAGACTCTTGGAATTTGTCAGCTACTGGTAGATTCAAGGATCGTGCTGAGAAGCAACAGTTTTAGCAAAATTTTCACTATTTACTGATACTTGGCAGGTGTTACTAATATTTGGGACCAAAAATTAGTGTAGATTTTTAAATTTAACAGCCCCTGTGGACATCAGATTCTGGGATTTCATGGACTTTCCAGATTTTAAAAATCATCATTTATGACAAGCAACTATGTCTGTCTTGATTTCAATCTGGCCCTGAGTTATTAAAATGGCAAGTGACTTGAACTAGGCGGCTGTGGGAAGTTGTGGCTTAGAAACAACATTGCTGGTGAAATTCTTATTCTTGCTATAGATAATTTCTATCAGCTTTATAGGGTCTAGGTCTAACTGTAAGAAGTTGACTCTTTCCTTCCTTTTAGAACCTTACCCTGAAAAGAACTTCCAAGAATGCCTCTAGAAACTGTCTTGGAGAGGGAGTCCCAGGCACTCTCAGGAGTCTGCTTCAGTGGTGTGCAGCCCTCAATGTCCAAGTTACTTCTCTTTAGGTCTGAAACAATTCCTTTGGATTAGCGTTCATGCCAAAACCCTGGGTCCTGGTCCAGAGGTAACTTATATAATTAGAAGGTGAACCTGACTAGAAATCAGCGTCTCCATTACTATTGTCCAAATGGGGAAAATAAATATATAAGTAGATACTTACCCAGTGACCAAAATAAGCTTCCTTTAATTCTTTAATTCTAAGTATCAATCCCAGTGTAACATATATGTAATCCTAATTTTATATATATATACATGTACATACATATATGTATGCACATATATATGTATATATACACATATGTGTGTATATATATTCTCTTACATAAGATGAATATATATCTCACATACATGATAAATAAATATCCGCTATATATGATCCAAGCTACCTCCACAGAATGACAGACATCTGGGAAGGCTATTTGAAATCACAGAATCAAGACCTGACAGTGAAAGTTGGACTGAGTAGCTAAATTAAATAATATAAAATTTAAGGTGAGTCAACAGTGCAGTGTGTCTGTCCATGGGCTTCTGGGCTGGTGAAAGTTGCTCTCTAGTGTAGGGAAGTATGATCTGCACTGATCTCTGCTAGTCAAACCTCACCAGGGGAACTGGTGTGTAAAATTCTGGCTGCTACACTGGGCTGATGGATGAAGATACATATTGCAATTTTTTCTGAAGAGAGATACCAGAGTGCTCAAAGATACCTAGAACCATTCAAATGAGAAAAAGTTCAGAGAGCTGAGAGTGATTGGTCTGGAGATAAACAACCTTAGAGGACGGGCTGCTCTAGAACAAATGGGAAGTAAACTCTGTAAGCCCCAACTAGGTGGAGGAATAGAAGGTGCGATACAGAAAAATAAAAGCTTTCCAAATAGGAGACATTGCCTCATATGGCAGTGATTTGTGCATCCTTGAAGGTACTCAAACTGGCCATATATTTGGGACCCTAAAGAGGACACTCAGATGTCACATAGATGTGACCCAGAGATCTCATGGCATGTAACACATGACACTACTCAACATGTGGAAATAGTAGAGTATCTCCTCCAGGGCATGTATAGATATAGAGATATGTAAGTATAGAAATAATGTGAATGTATTGATATGTATGTTATATGGGAAATTCAGTAGAAAAGACTGAAAACCTGTGTGAGGACATCTACCAGAAAAGACTCAGAAACATCCTGTGACATTCCCATACCAAAGAAGGTAGAGTGGTCTTGACTATGGTAAAGATTGTCATCATTTTTTTAGCAAGCACAACTGTGCAATGCCCTCTTTGGGGTGGCTTACCTCCTAGTATGCTATGCTCTTTCATAGTCTAGGCCCTTCCATCCTCCCCACATGAACTGCAATTGAAGCTGCTGACAAGCTTGAAGAAAGTAATCAAAAGCAGGTTGAAACTCACTGTCAACAAGAATGTTCTTATGTGTGGCTGAGTTAAGGAACCTCTAAGTTTGTAGACATCAGAAATTGCTCTGAGTAAACTAGTTCCAATACCCTGGGAAATAGTCTTTCAACCTATTTTATCCTTGAGAAATATCTATCAAAGACTTGTAGTTCTGTGCCTTGTCCTGCAAACCAGGACCCTCTACAGACATGGTGGTGCTAGTTTGTTCTCCAGGGGAAACATTCTCTCAATGGAAATAGTCATCTGTGCAGGTGACATATGATCTTCTAATGTCTGGGAATGCTTTTTGAAATTTTTCTATATCTCTAGGATTTTTCTTTCCCATCCCTCCCATCCTTTTTCATTCCAAATGAATTATTGTTTTTATTGGACATGTTTTTACAATAAAAACAAAGAAGAATCCTTTTTTAAATTAAGGTTTCAGAAAAGGTGTACAGCATTTTTTTTTCAGACTGCAAGAAAGTCATGGAACTATATATAGTTGATTCATTGGGACTTAGATTAAAGCTAGTCTTTTAAGTCTCTATTTTTAGTTTGCTTCTTTACTCTGCTGGTTTAAATCTGTCTTAAAGATACAAATAGCATGGGATATAACAATATCTGGAACATGGTAGAAAGTAGGCTGAAAGAAACAAGTACTTCTTCATTCTGTAGCAATACTACCTGAAGAGTGGGTCAACCACTATGGCTTTCAGAAACCATTAAAAATTCAAGGAGCCTTAGAGATCATCTAGTCCTAACCCATTATTTTTCACCTGAGGCCCAGAATGAAACTGACTAAGCTAAGTTCACAATGGCTAATGAGGGGTAGACTGATGATGAGGTTGCCCAATGCCTGTTAAGTACTCTTTCCACTATGACACCAAACACCCTAATGTAAGAAAATCATACATTTGCAATAGAGCAGGCGATGACTATGAAGATTTGTGGTTTATATAATAGCAACCACTGTTCATTGTGTACTTTATGTAGGTTATCTCATTTATCGGTCCTTACATGTAATAAGGAGTCTGACTCCATTTTTGATGTTAGACTACTGGCAGCTTTTAAGCTTCACCCCTCCTCCTTCCCATTGTTCTCTATATCTGGGCAAGCTCATAAGAAAGCTTAGGTGTCCCCACCTTTAGTGCTGGCAGGAGACTCAAACCACACAAGCCCTGGACATGTATGAAAACCCTTACATGTGCTCACCCCTAACCACAATAAAATCCATGCCTAGTCTCCCTTCTTTGCTCTCTCAAGCCATTTTTTGACCAGCTAGGGAAGCCCATCCTGCTCTCCCCGGCAAAAAAAAAAAAATCCCAATTAAGTGATTAACAAACCTTTTATGCCCTCTTGGTGTGTGTTTGGCATCATCACTTTTGACACTGGAACCAAATTTGGGTGAGTGGCCACAACACAACTCTGAGTTAAGTGTCGTTATAATTAGCATTTTACACATGAGGAAACTGAGGAATAGAGAGTTTCAAGTAATGCAAAAAGGCTGGGAAAGGCTTACAAATCACAGAAAACACTTCTGAAAATAAACATACTGCTAAGATTTCAGCTCAGACCTAACAATATTCTATGTCTAGTGTGCAAATTTAAATGTAAGCAAAGACCTAAAATGAATGCTGACTTCTAGTTAAAGTTCTTACTCAAGATCACACAGCTAGTAAGTGATAGAGCTGGGATTGAAACCCAGGAATTGGGACTCTGGAATTTACACTCTGAACATCTCAAAGTGAAATCTGTCTGATTACAAATCTTATACTCTTTCCACTGCAGCAGGAAAGTAAAGCTGGTTTACATGAAGTTGTACAAAGGCTATGTATATAATAATAATAATAATAATAATAATAATAATAATAATAATGCCAGACACTGTGCTACGCTTTCGATTTAATCTTTATTATATTTCTGTAAACTAAATACCATTATTATCCCCACTTTACAGATAAGGAAATTGAAAGCTCAAAGAGGTTAGGAAACATGCCTGACTGTAGGGTTGAGTCTCATGGATGTTTAAGGTCCACTCTTCCATGGGAACCTTTGATGTAATTAATTTTAAATTTGCTGGAACACTTAACCTGACTGAAGTAACATTGGGAAGAGGCAGGTGTGGGACCAAATTCAACCTTACTTTTTAAAGATAACTCAGTTGTTTCCTGTTTAAAAGTCTGTTCTTGGTTAATTCTGGTTTGGGGATCCAAAATAGATCAATAGATTTTTTTTTTCTTCCATCATCTTTCTTCACAACTATTTATTGAATGGATGAAGACAGTAAAATAGGGAATTGCCTCCCTTGAAAACACTGGAGAAACCAGCTTCCAGTTGCAGCATAGCCTCTTCCAGTCGACTCAGGGCCTAGCATGGGTAGCTACCAAATGAAAATCACTTTGTAGCTCCTACCATGGGTGCCAGGCTGGGCACAGGCAGCAGCTGAACTTTGTCTGGACCAGAGCCTCTCCCAAGAAGCTCCAGACCCCACACATCCAGTGGCCAGATTCACAAAATACCAGCACACCAACTGATTCAGATGATCTAAAGTATGGTCTTAATAGGCACCAGAGCCCAGCAGGGTCAAATCCCACTTCATGGGGTCAGCCCTCATATAGCTGCTCATCTGCTGCGGTCACGGCCAGTTCTCACAACCAGTCACCCTGAGAGTCAGCTCCATCCATTGATGTGCCAACAGCAATCAAGGCTCAAGTACAACAGGAAGGCACACACAATCGACACAAGGGACACTCCTTGATGCATCCAGCTCAGTTGACCGAAGAGATTGTGCCACTGGTCCACAGGATATCTACTACATAAGGACATCCTGCCAAGACTGGAAGACATAGCAGATTGACCTAATACATAGCAACAAACACAGAGAGGCAGCCAAAATGAGGAGACAAAGAAACATGTCCCAAATGAAAGAACAGGAGAAAACTACAAAAAAAAAAAAGAACTAAATTAAATGGAGGCAACCAACATATCAATACAGAGCTCAAAATACCGGTTATAAGGATGCTCAATTAGCTTAGGGGAAGAATAGGTGAACAATGTGTATTTCAACAAAGAGATAGTAAACATAAAAAAGGATGTAGAAAACATAAAGAAAACCAGTCAGAAATTAAATACAATGCCTAAAATGAAGAAATCAACTTCAAATTAGATGAAGCAGAGGACTAAATCAGTGACTTAGAAGATAAGGTAGCAGAAAACACATAATCAGAACATCATAAATAAATAAGGAGAGTTTAAGAGACTTCTGGGACAACATTAAGCATACCAATATTTGTATCATAGGGGTACCAGAAGGAGAAGAGAGAGAGCAAGGAATTGAAAATCTATTTGAAGAAATAATGACAGCAAACTTCCCTAACCTGATGAAGGAAATAGACATACAAGTCTGGAAAGTGCAGAGAGTCCCAAACACAATGATCCCAAAGAGGCCCATGCCAAGACACATCATAATTTAAATGCCAAAGGTAAAAGACAAAAAGAAAAATCTTAAAAGCAGCAAGAGAAAAGACTTAGTTACTTACAAAAGAGTTGACATAAGACTGTCAACTGATTTCTCAACAAAAACTTTGCAGGCCAGAAGCAATTAGCACCAAATATTCAAAGTGGTGAAAAGCAAAGACCTACAACCAAGACTTCATTACCCAGCAAGGCTTTCATTTAGAATTGAAAGAGAGATAAAACGCTTCCAAGACATGAAAAAGCTAAAGGAGTTCATCACCCCAACCAGTATTACAGAAATGCTAAAGGGACTCCTTTAAAAAGAAGGAAAAGAAATCATAAGTATGAATAATAAAATGACAATAACTCCATGCCTATCAATAATCACTTTAAATGTAAATGGATTAAATGCTCCAGTCAAAAGACATAGGGTGGCTGAATGGATAAGAAAACAAAATTCATGCTGTCTACAAGAGTCCACTTCAGATCAATAGACACACAAAGACTGAAAATAAAAAAATGGAAAAGATATTTCGTGCAAATGGAAGTAAATAGAAAGCTGAGGTAGCAATACCTGTATCAGACAAAATAGACTTTAAAACAAAGGCTATAACAGGAGACCAGGGACATTTCATAATGATAAAAGGATCACTCCAACAAGAGGATATAATCCTTGTAAACATTTATGCACCCAATGTAGGTGTGTGTAAATATATAAATAAATATTGGCCAACATAAGTGGAGAGATTGACAGTAATACAGTAATTGTAGGTTATATTCACACCCCATTGACATCAATGGATAGATTATCCAGACAGGAAATCAATAATAAAACAATTGCCTTAAATGATACATTAGACCAAATGGATTTAATTAATATTTTTAGAGTGTTTCACTCCAAAGCAACAGAATATACATTTTTTTCAAGCATACATGGAACATTTTTCAAGATAGACAACATATTAGGTCACAAAACAAGTCTCAATAAATTTAAGATTGAAATCATATCAAGCATCTTCTCTGATGACAGTGGTATGAAATTGGAAATCAATTACAAGAAAAAAAAACTGAAAATACACAGATACATAGAGGCTAAATCACATGCTACTGAACAATGTTGGGTTAACAATGAGATGAAGGAAGAAATCAAGATACCTTGAGACAAATGAAAAGGAAAACACAATGTCTCAAAAATTCTTTGGGAGATAGCGAAAACAGTCTTGAGTGAAAATCATAGTAATGCAGGCCTACCTCAAAAAACAAGAAAAATCCCAAATAAATGATCTAACTTTACACCTAAAGAGAACTGAAAAATAAAAAAAGAACAGCAAACAAAGTCCAAAGCAAATAAAAGGAAGGAAATAATAAAGATCAGAGTGGAAATGGAGTCTTCAAAAACAAACAAACAAATAAATCAATGAAGCCAAGAACTGGTTCTTTGAGAAAATAAACAAAATTGATATAAACTTTATCTAGACTCATCAAAAAAATAGAGAGAGGACCCAAATAAATAAAATCAGCAATGCAAGAGAGGTGACAATTGATACCACAGAAATACAAAGGATTACAAGAAAATACTATGAATAATTTTTATGCTTACAAAATAAACAATCTGAAAGAAATAGATAAATTCCTAGAAACATGCAGTCTTCCAAAACTCAATCAAGAAGAAACAGAAAGTCTGAACAGATTACTATTAACAAAATTGAATCAGTAATCAAAAACCTCCCAACAAACCAAAGTCCTGGATCAGATTGCTTCACAGGTGAATTTTACAAATATTCAAAAAAGTTAACACATATCCTCCTCAAACTTTTCAAAAAACTCAAGAGGAAAGAAGGCTCCCAAGCTCATTTTACAAGACCACTATTATTCTGACTCCAAAATCAAAGACAATACAAGAAAGAAAAAAGCAAAAAAAGAAAATTATTGGCCAATATCTCTGATGAAAATAGATGCAAAAAACCTCAATAAAAAATTAGCAAACCATATTCAGCAATACATTAAGAAGATCAGACACCCTGATCAAGTGGGATTTATTCCTGGGATTGAAAGGTTGGTTCAATATCTACAAATCAATTAAGATGATACACCACATAAACAAAATGAAGAATAAAAATTATATGATCACATCAATAGATGTGGAAAAAAGAGCTTGACAAAATCCAACATCTGTTTATGATAAAAATTCTCAGCAGAGTGCAAATATAGGGAACATACCTCAACATAATAGAGACCATATAAGACAAACCCCCACCTAACATCATTTTCAATGGTGAAAAGCTAAAAGCAGATTCCTCAAGATCAGGATCAAGAGAAGGATGTCCATTTTTATCACTTTTAATCAACGTAGTATTTGAAATCCTAGCCACAGCAATCAGACTAAGAAAAGAAATAAAAGGCATCCAAATTGGAAATTAAAAGTAACACTGTAATTTTTTGCAGATGACATGATACTAGATATAAAGAACCCTAAAGATTCCACCAAAAAACTATTAGAAGTGATTAATGAATTCAGTAAAGTATCAGGATCCAAAGTTAATTTTCAAAAATCAGTTGCATTTTTATACACCAATAACGAATTATCAGAAAGATAAATTAAGAAAAACAATTATATTTACATTGCATCAAAAAAGCAAAATACCAAGGAATAAATTTAACCAAAGAGTTATAAATATCTTATAAAATTATAAGATATTGAAGAAAGAAATTGAAGAAGATCCAAATAAATGGAAGGATTTACCATTTTCATGGAGAGGAAGAATTAATATGGATAAAATGTCCATACTGTCTAAAACAATCTATAGGTTCAATGCAATCCATATCATAATACCAATGTCATTTTTCACAGAACTAGAACAAATAATCCAAAAATTTATATGGACTCATAAAAGACTCCCAATAGCCAAAGGAATCTTGAGAAATAAGAACAAAGCTGGAGGTATCACATTACCTGATATCAAACTATACTACAAGTCTATAGTAATTAAAACAGCATGATACCTGTGTAAAGACACATAGATCAATGGAACAGAATAGAGAGCCCAGAAATAAATTCATGCCTATATGGTCATTTAATCTATGACAAAAGAGGCAAGAATATACAGTGGAGTAAAGACAGTCTCTTTAATAAATGATGTTGGGAAAACTGGACAGATATGTGCAAAAAAATGCAACTAGACCTCTTTCTTACACTATATGCAAGAATAATCTGAGAGTTGATTAAATATTTAAATGTAAGACCCAAAACTATAAAACTTCTAGAAAAAACATAGGCAGTAAACTCCTTGAGATACACACACACACACACACACACACACACACACACACACACACACATATATGTTTTTGCAAAAGAAAGCATCAACTAAACAAAAAGACAACCGACAACCTACCAAATGGGAGAAAATATTCACCGATGATACATATGATAAAGGGTTAATATTCAAAATTTGTAAAGAACTCATACAACTCAACATTAGAAAAACAAGTAATCCAATTTAAAAATGTGCAGAGGACCTGAATAGGCATTTCTCCAAAGAAGACATACAGATGGCCAAAAGACATATGATAAGATGCTCAAGGTCTCTAATCATCAGAGAAATGGAAATTAAAATCACAATGAGATATCATCTTACACCTGTCAGAATGCCTGTCATCAAGAAATCAAATAAGCATTGGCGAGGATGTGAAGAAAAGGGAACCCTCTTGAACTGTTAGTGGGATTGCAAATTGGTGCAGCCACTATGGAATACAGCATGAAGTTGCCTCAAAAAATTTAAAATAAAACTACCTTATGACCCAGCAATTTCACTTCTGGGTATTTATCTGAAGAATTCCAAAACACTAATTCAAAAAGATATACACACCCCTATGTTCACTACAGTATTGTTTCCAATAGCAAAGATATGGAAACAACCTAAGTGCTCATCAATAGATGACTAGATAAAGAAGTGAAACATATATATGATGGAATATTACTGGACCATAAAAATGAAATCTTATCATTTGTGACAACTTGGATAAACCTGTAGGGTATTAGGCTAAGTGAAATAAGTCAGACAGGGAAAGACAAATGCCATGTGATTTCACTTTTATGTGGAGTCTAAAGCATGCAATAAATGAACAAACAACAGAAACAGACTCATAGATATAGAGAACAAACTGATGGTTGTCAGATGGAAGGAAGAAGGAGACAAGGTGAAAAAGGTCAACGATTAAGAAGTACGAACTGGAATTTATAAAGTAGTCACAAGGATGTGAAGTACGGCATAGGGAATATAGTCAATAATATTGTAATAACTATGTATAGTGCCAGGTGTTACTAGATGCATCAGGGGGAATTGCTTCATAAGTTATATAAATGTCTAACTATTATGCCGTATCCATGAAACTGATAAAATGTTGAATTTCTACTGTAATTAAAAATATATATTTTTTAATTTAAATGTCTGGAGTCACATAGCTAGTAAGCAGAGTAGCTGGCTTAGAAGGCTTTTTGTGTTGATGTATTAGAGTCATAGTCTAATCTTGATTTGGAATGTGCACGTGTAGGGTTCTTCCAGGTCTGTAATAATAAAGGTATTATTTTCTGCATATTGAGTTTTAAGCCATTTACCAACATCATCCTATTTAAACGTAGAATTATGCTATAATGTAAGTACTACTTTTATCCCCATTTTACAGAAGGGCCACTGAGTCTCAGAGAGGTTAACAAAACATGTTCAAGGAAAGCCAACTAATGTATAGGCCTTGGGTATAGCTGAGATTTGAATTCTATCTGATTATAATGCCCAAACTCTGAAAATCTTACTCACTGGCTTTCTAGTTTGAGCCCTAATTCTCTTCTCTATGTACTGAAAGTGCACTATCTACCAAGGACCTAGCTATATCTTTAGGGTTTTAAAGTAAACCAGCTGCCCTGCCACAGCCCTCCCCCATCAGCACCTCTTGAGCTGTTGCAGCATACTCCTCCTCAGCACCTCCTGTCAGATTCCTCTTTCTTACTGATTTTCGGGACTGGACTGTCACTGGAACTGCCATTGCTGCTGTAGCTACTCAGGCAGCACATGCTGCAAGTCCTTGTTATCTCTGGATGGCTCTTTTTGGTATGTTAAGGATTTATTCAGTGGAAAAGGAAGAAGAAGGAAAGGAGAACCTTCTAGTGCTCATACTTTATTTCATGCATATCCTAGAGCTTGTAACCCTGGGGATAGAAATGAAAATCCACATACCCAGAAAGAGAGTTCTGGATGGACCTACAGAAAGTGGAGAAGAATTCACCTACTGGGGGAGGCCCAAGGGTGGTTTTCTTGAGAACTGTAAACTGCGAAATAATTCAGCCCTACAATGAAACCCAAAAAGTGGATGCAATTTCTTCAAATTTCTTACCCAAGATTAGAATGTGCTTCTCATCACTTTACCATCAGGAAGTTCATGTTCACACAAGCTGGAGACAGTACTTGGACTTACCTGGACCCAAAGAGAAGGGAGAAGTATCACCTGCAGAGTTATTATTTAAGCCTCTGTTTTTCCTGCCTTCATAGAATCATAGATTTCAGGGGGCAACAGGGAACATAGAAAGTACTTCGGTGGTAGTGGAAAGAGCCCTTGCATTGGTGTGAGACAGATCTGGCTAAGTTAGTTGTTCCAGCTCTGCCCCTGAATAGCAGTTTGACCTTGGACAAGCCTTCTTCTTTCTTTTCTTGGATCTTTTAAGTTCTTCCTCACTTAAACTTCAGTGCTCTATCCTCTTTTTTTTCTTTTTTTTAATTTGTTACAGCTCTAACATTATATGATTTTATTTATGAAAATGACAAACCTTCCTCAGGTGCCTCATAGGATGTACCAGACACTGTGCAAGTTCCTTAAATAGAGATTCATTCAAAAAGCCTGGGGCACAAAGGCAGGGAGCGTCAGGGCAGGCATTTCAGATGAGGTGTCCCTGAAGCTGTGCCTTGAAGAATGAGGGGCTGAAAACAAGAAGAGGCAGTGAGAGGGACACAAGCTCTCTGAATCAACTGAAGTCGTAGTAGGGCCAAAAAGAACCTGGTTCATTTCCAGGAACCTTGAGACCATATTGTTGTAGGAAGGTGTGTGGCAGTAGGAAATGAAACTAGAAAGCTAAGTAGCCAAGAATAGGTCATTGGAGAGCCTTGAATGGCTTGTCAAGGAGTTTGGACTTTGTCCTGTGGGCAGCACAGGTTGCCAACAAGGTTTTCTATAAGTGGAATTGCATAATCAGATAGGTTTTTGCAGGAATATCACTCATGTCTCAGTCTAAAGGATGATCTTTAGTGGGGAGACACTGGAGGCCTGGAGGCCAGTTAGGATGCTAACACATGAGTTATATTCCAGACAAAGGACAAGGGCCCTCTGGTGGACAATGATCTATCTCTACCTCCTGATATATGGTATATTCAGCAGTCCCCAAACTTTTTGGCACCAGGGACCAGTGCTCCTATGAGAATCTAATGCCTGATGATCTGAGGTGGAGCTGAGGTAGTGATGCTAGTGCTGGGAGTGCCTGCAAATACAGATGAAGCTCCACTCACTTGCCCACTGCTCACTTCCTGCTGTGTGGCCTGGTTCCTAACAGACCACGGACCAGTACCAGTCTATGGGGGTTAGAGATCCCTGATATATATGATGTATTCATGCCCTTGCATAATCTCCTTCCTTTGAGTGCAAGTTGGACTTAGTGTCTCACTCCTAAGAATGAAATATGGCAAAGGTGCTGGATGAAATGTCACATCCAATATTAGGTTATAGAAAGACTGTAACTTTTGAATCCTGTTGCCATGTTGTGAGCTGCCCTCTGGATAGATCCATATGGCAAATAACGGATATCTCTGGTCAAAAGCCAGCGAGGACCAGAGGCCTGTCCACAGACACTTGAATGAACTGGGAAGTGGGTCATCAGTGACCTTGGAAGCAGATTCTATCTCAGTGGAGCACTAAGACAACTGTATTCTCAGCCAATACCTTGATTGCAGCCTTGTGAGAGACTGAGCCAGCTAAGTGATGCCTGGATTCCTAGCCCACAGAAATGATGAGATAATAAGTATCTGTTGTTTTATGCTGGTAATATTTGGGGTAATTTCTTACACAACAATGGATAAAGGATACCAGCCCCAACTAAGGCAATGGGAATGAAGAAGAGATGTTTCTGGAAATGGTAGGAAGCTGGGGTGGAGTGTGAAGGGGAAAGAAATGTGCAGGCAGACATAGGCAATGTTTAAATTAAATGGAAAATAGAGTAGAAGGTGATGCTTTGGAGAAGAAAATGATGACTTAGTTTGGTGCAGTCAAAGTTTGAGGACCCATGGGACACACCAGTAAATACATTCATGAAGCAGTTCAATCCAAAGGTCTGAGGCTCAGGAAAACCATATGGACTGGACTTTTGGGAATATCAATGTAGAGCAGCTCCGGAAGTGCAGAGACTAAGGCTAGAATGCTAGACATGTTCAACAGTTAAAACTGTCTTTTACCATCAGACAAGTGCTGGTGTGTGTGTGTGTGTGTGTGTGTGTGTGTGTGTGTGTGTGTGTGTGTGTTGTGTTTTCTACAAAGCAGTTACCTCCCATTCTAAAGTACTTTTCCTTCACTTGGTAGCCATATTTGGATCCCAGTTTTACCTCACTGACAACTCTAAAAGTTAGTGAATCTTCCTACCTTTCAGATTTACCTGAATTATCTCCAAATGGGACAAGTTCCAGTTGAAACAATGATCTGCAAATCTGCTGTTGATTTCCACTACTTGTAGTTATTGGCACCATCTCCAGAATTCATATGTTGTTTACACACACAGCCTAATTTACTCCTTGCAAATAAACTATATAAAGTAACATAGCAGGAGAGCTTGTTATAGGAAGAAATTACAGTACATGGAGAGTCTAGAAGATGTCAAGTTAACCCAGAGATCTTTTTCAGAGGTTGGTGGGGTGAGGGTGTTTCTAGCTAACCTGCAGAATGTAAACAGAGCCTGCAGACAGACTGAAAGACAGCTCTATCAGCTCTGCCGGAGGTGTTGACACCACTATCCTACCCAGAGTGTGAGCGCAGAAGTTAGTTACCATTCCAATTTTGCTGAACTGCTTGGGACTTTTGACATTACAGATATTCTGTTTCTGCACATAGATACTCATAGAAGAATCTTAAAGTTAGGAGGCACCTTAGAGGTCTTTTTAGAATAAAGTGCACAATCTAATTCTGAATGGTTCCATCTATGCGCTTGCAAATAATCAATGGTTTTTCAAATGAACAGTTAATAAAACAACAGATAGAATTATTTTCGAGCAATATTAGTAGATGGAATTGGCTTTTATTACCATGCAAAACCACATCAAATCTGAAGGAGCAATAGTTTATTTGAACAAAAGTGATGTGTATATGAGTGATTATGATTTCACAGAATCATATAGTACCAAACTAAAGTCGCATATAAAAATTCATTCTCTTCACTTTAGAAGTTTAAGAACTTAAGCTACTTTTCTTTGTTCTTTATCTCTGTTATGCCACCTCCCCTCCCTGCACCTCCACCCAAGGTGAAACAGAGATTCCTATCTCTTGATCCTACCACTTCTCATTCTCACTGCCACTACAGCCAATCAGGTCTTCTCTCTTGCTTGAACCACTACGAAACAGCCTCTTGGCCAAATCTCCCTGCCTCCAGTCTCTTTTCTCTCCAATTTATCCTTCACATTGTAGCCAGCTTTATCTTTATAAAGCACTGACCAAAATCCTTTTGTAGTTTCTGCTGAGTGCAAGATCAAGGTGGAACACCATAGTGTGACATTCAGGGCCAACAAGTAGTACTTTATTTTTTTAACCAAACCAGCCTTGCTTCCCGCAATGTTTCTCTGCCCCTTTTTCTGTAGCCATGTGTTCTTTAACCACATAAAGTTCCCTGATGTCAAGATATACGAGTGAATCTTTTTCATGCTGTTCTATTATCCTGAAATGTCAACCACACCTTCTCTTCTTATAAAAGTCCTATATATTATATAAGGTTCAGTTTAAATGGTGTCTTCTCCAGGAAGAGCCTTTTTCGACCTTCTCACAGACCCTGGCTCTATGGTTGAATGGCTCCCATTTTATTCTTTCTCAAGACAAAGTCCCCTGTTGACCTTCTCTCTCTCCAACCCAACATTGTGAGCCCCGTGATTTCCTGTTGTCCCCAGATCCTTGCACACTTTCCGATACATAGAATGCCTTAAAAATGTTTTATGAACTAAATAAATCATAGGTTTTGGCAAAGTTTTCAAACATTTTCAAAAGTCCCTGATGGTTTTATATTTAAATAAAAATTAAAGTTCAGTAAATATTTTGACTAATGTCTAGTATTGTACATTTGTTTTTTGCTCATCAGAGATTTCCAAGATCCACATATAAAAACATATTAATAAAATCTAAGAGTAAAATATTCATAGTAATTTAAATTTCTGTTAAATTTTATTGAGATTTTCATAGAGAATAACATATTTTAAAAATAAATGAGCTCTTAATTACTGTTTTTTTTAGCAAGAGCTTTTCTTCTCAATGAAGATTTTCTTTAACACTACAAGTACTCACTTTTTAAATGAGTTCTGAGCAGAGTTACTACCACAAGAACCCAGCTGGAGATTTAATCTAGGTTTTTAGTAACTGTAAAGATTATTTTGTTTTTCTTTTGGTAATGGTTTGTCATCTTCCATTTACCCACCAGCTGACAATGCAGTTCTCAAAAGGTTAAAGGTGGTGGAGGTGGATAAAAACATAGTAAGCCTTATTAAAGGCAGCTTGGATGATAGCTGTAAAAAGTCATTGAACAGAGAGGCAGGATACCCAAGTTCTAGTTAATTTATTTTGGCATTAACAAGCTGTGTGACCTTAGCATGTTTGCATCCCTCTGGGCCTCAGTTTTCCCTCTATGTAAAATGAGGTTCTGACTGGATGACTTCAGAAGACTCTTGCTGCTCTGACATCCTAGGTTAGGAAAATACATTTGGGTTTGAAGTAGCACCTGGTGTGTGCAGCAGCCCCTAGCACTACACAGATTGCCTTCCAAACACCTTTCCTACTACCAATTGCTGCTTTATTGAGATATAATTCAACACCATAAAATTCATCCTATAAAATGTACAACTCAATGGCTTTTAGTATATTAAAAGATGTAGAATCATCACCACAATTGATTTTAATATATTTTCATCACCCCCAAAAGAAACTATGTACCCAGCTGCAGTCTCCCACTTCCTCTCAACTCCTCCAACCATAGGCAGCCACTATTCTATTTTCTGTCTCTATGGATGTGCCTATTCTGGACATTCATATAAACGGAATTATACAATATGTGATCCTGTGTGACCGGCTTTTTTCACGCAGCATAATGTTTTCAAGTTTCATCCACGTTGTAGTAAGTATCAGTACTTCGTTCCTTTTTTAAAATAAACTTCATTTTCTAGAACAGTTATATATTTACAGAAATATTGGGAAGTTAGAGAGTTTCCATATACTGTCATAACCAGTTTCCTTAATTATTAACATCTTTCATTAGTATGGTACAATTGTTGTGTTAATGAACCAATATAGATATATTATTACTAAATAAACTCTATACTTTATTCAGATTTTCTTAGTTTTTCCCTAAAGTCCTTTTACTGTTCCAAGATCCTATCCAGGATACCACATTACTTTTAGTAGATATGTCTCCTTTGGCTACTCTTGGCTGTGACAATTTCTCAGACTTTCCTTGTTTTTTGATGATCTTGATGGTTTTAAGGATTATTGGTCAGATATTTTTTGTAGAATGCACCTCAATTAGGTTTTGTTTGATGTTTTTCTCATGATTAGACTGATTATGGATTTTTGGGAGGAAGACCACAAAGGAAAAGTGCCATTTTCATCACATCATATCAAAGGTACAGATGTCGATATGACTGACTTATCACTGTTAATGTTGACCTTGATTTGCTAGCTGAGGTACTGTTTGTCAGGTTTCTCCACTTCAAAGTTACCCTTTCCCTCTTTCTCTACTATTCTCTTTGGAAGGTAGTCACTATGAGTAGCCCACACTCAAGGGGTGGGGAATTATACACCACCTCTCTGAAGCCAGAGTATTTATGTAAATTATTTAGATTTCTTCTGTACAAAAAATTTGTCTCTTCCCCTCCTCTTGTTTATGTATTTACTTACTTATTTATATCAGTGTGGATGTATGGATATTTGTGGTTTATAATCTCATACTACTTTATTCATTTTTTGCTCAAATTGTTCCAGATTTGGTCATTGGGAGGTCTTTAAATTAGCCCATATCCTTTGGACACACCCCTATCATTAAGGGCTGACCTTCCTTCCTTCCTTCCTTCCTTCCTTCCTTCCTTCCTTCCTTCCTTCCTTCCTTCTCTCCCTCCCTCCCTCCTTCCCTCCTTCCCTCCTCTCCCTTCCTCCCTCCTCCTTCCCTCCTCCTTTCCTTCCTTCCTTCCTTCCTTCCTTCCTTCCTTCCTTCCTTCCTTCCTTCCTTCCTTCTTTCCTTCCTTCCTTCCTTCCTTTCTTCCTTCTTTTTCTTTCTCCCTCCCTCCCTTTTCTTCCTTCCTCCCTCCCTCCCCTTTCCTTTTCTTACTCTCTGTCACTGCAGGGTACTCCAGACTCTTTTTGTATATTTCTGGCCTAGTCCTAGAATTGGTCATTTCCCCAAAGAGCCCTGGTTCCTTTTATTGAACAATGATATTAAGAACTAAGATCTGGACTCTAGGTGTGCTCATTGCTACTGGGATATTGTTGCTTCTAGCCCTTCTCATCAGTTGACAGAGCTAGATAATACATGTATGTATACTAACCAGTATATATACAAGTACTCAATTTCTTTTTATTGTAGAATATTATTGCATTGTATGGATATAACACATTTTATTTAAGCACGAATCAGTTAATCCACAATTAGATTGTTTCCACTTTGAGGCTATTATGAATAATGCTGCTATGAACATTAGTGTGCAAATTTTTGTGTGGGCATATATTTTATTTCTTTTGGTTATTCCTAGGAGTAGAATTTCTGGGTTATATGGTAATTCAATGTTTAACCTTTTGAAGAACTGCCAGACTTTTTTCCAAAGTGGCCTTACTATTTTACATTCCCACCAGCACTATATAAGGAATCTGATTTCTCTACATTCTCACCAACATTTGTTATTGCCTATTTTAAAATTATTATTATAAAAATTATTATTATAGCCATCCTAGTTGGAGTGAAGTGGCATCTCATTATTTTTTTTATTTGTATTTCTCTGATGACTAACAATGTCGAGCATCTTTTTATGTGCTTTTGGCCATTTGTGTATTCTCTTTGGAAAATTCTTATTCAAGTCCTTTGCTTGTTTTTAATTGGATATTATTATTATTATTATTATTATTATTATTATTATTATTAAATTTAAGTCTTTATATAGTCTAGATATGAGCACTTTATAAGATATATCATGCATACATAATTTTCCTATTCTGTGGGTTGTCTCTTCATTTCTTGTTGATATATGTCCTTTGAAGCAAAAATGTTTACTTTTGACAAAGTCCAACTTATCTATTTTTTCTTTTGTGTTTATGCTTTGGCTGTCATATGGTTTGTTCATTTTTAATAGCGAGGTTGTATTTTGCCTTCTTTCTAGAGCAGGGACTGGCCTCAGCAATGAAAAAACCTCTCTCGTAATGGTGCAAAGTCCAGAATCTGACCAGAGAGCACTAGCTCCATCCTGAAGAGTCAGCAGAGGTTGCTAAGAAAGCTGATCATCATAACTAATACATACTGCACAATGGCTATGTGTGAAACACTGTGCTCAGCTGTGAAAGCATTGCTGTTGTCTTTTTTTATTTTTATTTTTTTGAATCCTCACAACAAACTGGAGACATTGTTGTTCTCACTTGACATCTGAATAAATTGAGACTCAGAGTAAGTGATGTCTTCAAGAGCCTACAGCTAGAAGGAAATGGAGCCAATGTAGCAGATTCAGTTGAGATTTTCATGGGCTTGTAGTGATTGTGTTAGCTTCAAGCCCCAGAGCTCTCACTGCTTAAACAGACAGCAAACAGTCCACATATATTTTCGAGAGCCTTTTATGGAAGAAGCTTTTTGCCAGGTATTAGTGAGCAAACTAGACACAGACTTTGCCCTCATGGAAGTTACAGATGAGAGATTCTGCCAACAATAGGCAGAATCACAGAAATAACCATAAAATGACCACTGGGATCAGTGCTGTGAAGAGGTACCCAGTGTTGTGAGAGTTTATAAAATGATCTGTCCTATTCTTGAGTGTTCCCCGAAGTGGTGCTGGGACTGAGATCTCCAAGAGGATATTGGAGTATTTGAGGGGAGAGCTTGTGAAAGAACATTTCAGGAAAAGGGAACAGCAAAATCAAAAGCCCTGAGGCAGGAAAGAAATGAGGTATTTTTGCTAGTAGATCTTATTAATTTTTGGGAAACCTGTGCTTGTGTGGATTCGGGGAAATTCTGCAGATACAAAATAAAACATGTACTGTATATAATAGTATTTATATCAGATAATTACTGGACTTTAAATTTTACTTAGATATTAAACCATCAGGAACCTTGACTTTTATTTAACAGACATTTCTCAAAGGAATCCTGGGTGGGGTTGAGGGTGGGAGGAGTAGAAGTGTAAGGAGTTGAGGCCAGAAAAGCAGACATGAGCTGGATCACACAAAGCTTCGGAGGAGTTGGAATATTTTCTCAAGAGCAATCAATAGAAAGCCACCATAAGGTTATTAAGAGGTAAAGTAACAATAATAGGTTTTATGTTTGAAAAGTAGAGGGAATGTCATAAGAAGAAAGGATTGGTGGGGAGCAGAATGGAAGCAGAGAGAACAGGTAGGAAGTCATGGCACTGATCCAACAGAAATGACAGGGATGTGGCTGAGGATGGTGGTAATGTGGGGAGGGACACAGCATATTGTGTTCCATTCAGCTGGTGAATGCTCACAAAGCCCCTCCTCTGCCTGGCCTGGGACCCAACCCCTGGGCTTACTCTCCACCCCCATCCCAAGAAGGCAGTGGGCTGCTCAAGCCCCTGCGTTTATTTGCCTCCTGGGTCCTCAGTGGCCCCTGCTTCCTGCAGCCCAAACTGTTGAGCTGGGCTCCCAAGGAGGTCTTTTTCTCCAGTGAGTGGATCTGAAGAATGATGGAGCCGTCACTAATCTGCTCCTGCCCCTGCTTACGGAGGAGGGCACTTGTGGAGGGGGGGCATTGCTCTGGTTTGCTTGTCCTGCTTATGTTCACTGGAGGCCCCAAGCAGAGAAGAGCTAGAGGATTACTGCTCCTGGGGCCCCCTGCCCCCTCCTCGCCCCAAAACAAATGAAGGGAAAACTGGAATTTTCTTCTTTCACAAGGAGACGCATTTCTGTATTTGTGATAGGGAAGGAATATATTTTAAACCTGCCTTTTTTGGTGATAACAGGAATACGGTCTTATCAGAAAAAAATTGTAAGTACAAGAAAATACAAGAAAGACTAACCAGTATTCATAATACTACCCTGCATTTTTGTGTATTTTCCAATCATATGTACTTATTTTTAAATAGGTCATACATACCGAATATTCTTTTGTATATCTTGCTCTTTTTATTTTGTGGTTTAAGGATTTCTCTGTGTCTTTAAAATCTCTCCACACACAATTTTGAATGTCTGCAAAGTAGTCTTTTTGAAAACATATTTTACATAGCCTTTTCTTATTTGTTGGACATTGGAGTTGAGTATAACTTTTACCATTATGAGGAGGTCTGTAATTGAACGTCTTTGTTTATAAATCTGCCTGAATTTAGGATGCCCTCTCCCCCTGTAAATTTCTAGGAAGGAGATTAATGACGGGAGTTGTATAGACACAACAGGAAAGAAAACCTCTATGTAGGATACTTCCCACCAAAAGCTAGCTCTTCTCCTGTTAGTGGAAAGCTAAAAGATGGGCTGTTTATTTTTCCCACTCTGTAAGTAACCTGTGCTCCCCACATCAGTTAGTCAAGCGGTGGATACTAGGTGTCTGTGTGTCAGGAATTACCTCTTTTCTCCAGAGACTCTGCAGAAGTATGTGCTTGAGAGGCAGCTGGGGCTGGATTTCATCGGTTTCTCTTCAGTTCTGTAGTGCGGCAGACGGCACCTCCAAGCCTGGGAGTCTGGTTCCCTGGTGCCACACAGAACCAGCTAAGCCACCTTGAGCACTGCCATTTCCCCCTTAGGGATCAGTTTCTTGTGAAACAAGCCAGAGTGTTGGGGTTTGACCAGATTTTGTTACTGTTGTCACTTAAGCAGCAGAACCCTTATTTCAAATTAAATCTTAAAAGAACCCCAATCTATAAAATAGATTAAGGGGCAGTTTTCCTGGTAGAGGTGTGTAGGGAGGAGGGAGGGGGAGAGGGGTGCTCTAGTTTGAAAACTCTGGCCAGAGTTTCACTCCAATCAGTCTTTTTCCCTATTGCTGAAGTTAAAAAAATCTTTCATCTGTATTTAAATCCTCCAAATATTCTGATTTGATGAAATCTTTTCTCTTAAAGGCTATTTGGAGATCAGAGTGGAGTGCGAAGCCATGGACGTTTAGAAAGGGAGTGAGCAGTATGTGAGACCCGCTGAAAGGGGGACCCTGGCACTTCTAAGAAGGCAGCAACACAATGGACTCTTCGAAAGAAGCAGTATCAGTTTATTCCCGTTGGCACCGCCCCTCAGTGGGGCAGAATTGCTTGTTTTCACGCTTTCTTTCCTGGAGTTATTTCAGACCAAACTTGTGTCCACAATTGCTAAAATTGGAACCTGGAATAATCTACGGATAGTTATTGAGGTCCCAACACTGTGAAAGATATGAATGGGGGGATGGATATGACAAGAGTTTCTTCTTCTTGGGGCAGTGGAGCACGTTGGCGGGGGGTGGGGGGGTGGGGGGAGTGGTGAAGCTTACTAACCTGACAGCCTGTTTGCTTAGGTCCAATCACAGCAGCTTGGACTAGCCTGGACGGGCCCGAGGTCTGTGGCCCTGGGTAGGAGGGAGGAAGTGGAGGCCTTGCCCAAGCCCAGCCCAAACGTAGCAGGCCCGGGAGGAGCACCGGGTGGAGGGCAATGAGCCGGGTCTGTAAATCACCATAGGAAGCCCTCCCACCCTTACTGCACAGTATGGGGTGCGGTGCGATGCTTGGTGGGGAAGACAGTGCCAGCATCGGCGGGGGAGGGGTGGTGCTATGGTCCTTGGGAGACCCGACCTCTCTTGAAGAGGCGTGGTGAGCTTAGCCTCCAGGATCCGCAGTGATGTGTAAAAAGCGGGCACGACCCTCGAAGCCGCCGAAGGCCCCCGCTCCTCCCCCCGAAGCCCGCCCCAGCCCGCAGGTGAATAGCTGGCCCGCACAAAGAAGCCGGTTGGAAATGTGGAATTCAAACTAAATTACGGGAGATTCTGTCGCCCAGAGTCCTAGCAGACCTCAGCAAAGAAACCTGTGGTCAAGAGTGGATGGGGGGTAAAATAAAAACAGTGCACCAGTCCAAACTTATTGGAAAAAACCTAGTTTAGTTATTCTGGGATATAGCGAGGTAACAGGATTAAAGGGATTAAGGAAATCACCTCAAACAGCTGAAAAGGTGGTAAAAAAAAAACACTAGTTCTATTTGTTTTCTTCCTGGGCTCCAAACAGATACACTGGTGCGGTGTGGCCCGGCGCGAAACGAAAGGCCTTTTGGGGACACAGCGGAATGGCCAAGGGTCAGGGATTGGGTAAAGCCGGTGGGGGAGGAGTAGAAAGCGGGCTTGAGGCTTGAGATGAGAGGGAGCCTATCCTAGAAAACATGTAAGTGGACTGGGTTGACAAGTCGAAAAGGAAAAGCCATCGGAGGAGTTTTAGAGATCTTTTAAAATGTAAGGTGTACTTTGAAAAACCCAGTGTTCAATGCTGGCTCCGCCACTTCTGCCACCGGGGTCGAAATGTACTTATTTCCTGCTAAGAATTGCTGTAACCCATTTACTTTTTAAAACGATAATTGAGATTTCCGAAGGGTTTTCGTTTTGTAAATATTTCAAGCTCGGCTTAAGTGTCTTCCCGCCCCAGTGCATAAAGGTAAAGGTGCCCCTTATGTGGCCAGTTTCAGCGGCCGCCGCTCAGCGCTATCAAAAAGTGCGAGGCTGTGGGGGTTCACCTCAGCTAGACTGTGCCGGCTCCCGGGAAGACAAACCGCTTTCTCCTCAGAATTTTAGTTGAAAATCTTGGGAGCAACCATGTGTGGTATTACAAATAATTAAAAGGAAACCATTTTGGATCACTCTCGGCTCCCCCCTCCCCAGGTGCCTCCCCGCCCCCAGGCGCAGACACAGTTATAATACCGAGTAATGGTCCCCTCCCCAGTCCGCACCTAAAATTTCAGGCCCCCAAAAGTATCAGGACTCCATTATGTTGGTTATAAAATTTATTGATCTCTCATTTAAGAATTAAGAGTAAAACCTTGAAAAACCTGAAACAAAATAGCCCCTTCCCACCACCCCAAACGAAATGCGAAAACATAAGCGCGACAAAATATCAAACAGATCACAGCAGAAATCACCAACGCAACAGCTTAGATGTGGACTGGACAAGCTGTACCCGGCCAGGAGCAGCGAGGCGGGAGACACACGCACACCTGGCTATAAATTAACATTGGCCTTAGCTGTCGCGCCACTTTGCGCGGCCAGCCAAAACACCACGAGGAAAACAGATGCGACGCGACTGGGGGAGGGGCGTTGCAGGTCTCAGGCCAGCCCCACCCGAGAGTACGTTTCTTCCATTCACTCACTCCTTGGCTAACAGCAAACTAACGAGACGACATTTTCAGATGCAACCAGAAAACCCAGGAGGGGGGCTGCTTTTTTTTTTCTTTTTTCCTTTTTTCTTTTTTTGCAAACATCACAGCGATTACCAGCCTACGAAAGGGGGGGATGGGGCAGCCGAGCTCTAGAAAGTCCCATATACGCTGCTCCAGACTTTTTTATGCTTTTGTACAAAACCCGACAGCTACAGCAAAACTTTCTGTCCTCCCCATCCTCGGTACAAGGCAACAGACCCAGGCAAGCAAAGCTAAACAACAAGGCGTCCCAACTTGGGGTGCGGGGCAGGGTAGGGGGCTCAGGGGCGGAAAGCGTAAGACAGCGCTCAGATGTGGGTCAGCGGCACCGTTCCGTTGACGGCAGTCCCGGCGCCCTGGTAGTGTTGGTGCACGGTGTGCAGGCGGCCACCGGGAAGCGGCGAGGCGGCGTCTGCCGCGTCCCCGCCGGTGGCAGGTACATGCTGATCATGTCGCGCAGGTCGCCAAGGCACGCGCGCTGCGAGTGCGATGTGATGGCGGGTGGCGGTGAGCTGGGCTCGGTCTTCACCACCGTGCCCATGGGGCCCAGGCTCATGGCGGCGGCGGCAGCGGCTGCGGCCGTGGCCGGCTGCTGCCCGTAGGCGGCGGCGGCAGCGGCGGCAGCTGAGGGCGCCATGCTCCCGTAGCCCGAGGCCGCCGCGGCCGCGGCCGCGCGTTCATGTAGCTCTGGGCGCCCGGCGGCATCATGGGGCTGTACTGCAGGCCGGCCATGTCGTAGCGGTGCATCTGCGGCAGCGCGGGCGGCGGCGGGCTGCTCATGGTGGCGGGCTGCGCGTAGCTCAGCTGCTCCTGCACCAGCGAGTACGCACCGTTGGCCAGCCGTTCACGTGTGTGTACGTGTCCAGGCGCTGGCCCACGCCCACCGGGCTGCTGGCGGCGGGCGGCGGCGGCGGCGGCAGCTGGGCGGCGGCGCGGCGCCGGGGGGCAGCAGGCCGCGGGCAGGGAGTACTTGTCCTTCTTGAGCAGCGTCTTGGTCTTGCGCGCGGCCGGTACTTGTAGTCCGGGTACTCTTTCATATGCACGGCGCGCAGTCGCTTAGCCTCGTCGATGAACGGCCGCTTCTCGGCGTCGGACAGCAGTTTCCAGTCGGCACCCAGGCGCTTGCTGATCTCAGAGTTGTGCATCTGGGGTTCTCCAGGGCCATCTTGCGCCGCTGCCCGCGGACCACACCATGAAGGCGTTCATGGGCCGCTTCACGCGGTCCTGATCACTGCCCCCGCCACCGCCGCTCGCGCCACCGCTGCTGCCGCCGCCTGCGTTCGCGCCGTTGGCTGCGTTTGCGCTACTCTTGCCTGCGCCGCCCGGGGCTGGAGGGCCCCCAGCGCCTGCTGCTGGAGTGGCGGCCCCACGGGGTTCTTCAGTTCAGTCTCCAGCAGGCTGTACATGGCCGGGGCGGGAAGAAGGTGCGCCAGAGTGGCGGGAGGAGAAGGCGCTCCTGGGGCTGGAGCGGCCACGGTGAAAAGGCTTGGGGACTCCGTCGAGGGGCACTTGGGGGCCGGTGGGCCGGCGGGTCGCGTGGAAAGGGCAGGCTGGCTGAAGCGCTCCGCACCAAGTCAGCAGGAACCCGCAGGCTTCTCTCACCTGATGCGTGATCTCGAGCTCGTAGCATTCGCAGTCTGGCGGAGCGCTCGCCAGGCCCCTTATATACCTGCTCTGATCCCCCAGGGTTGGGCTGGGTCCGCGCCCTCGCCTTCGGGAGGCCCCGTGATTGACAAGCTTGTAGTGATGCGCTCTGGCCAATCATCAGGGAGCCCCCGTTCTGCCCCACTAGAAAAAAAAAGTTCGGGGAGCCCTTTCGTTCACCCCCATACTCCTCTTGGGCCCGGTGACGTGATGAGAGTTATTCAGAGGCGGGAGTCCCGGAGAGCCGCTCACAGACCACCAATTAGGGTCTCAAAAAGTTTGAAAGAACGAAACTCTAGGTGGTGACCGAGGCGGGGAGGGGGTGCGCGAGCATGATTGAGGGGGAGGGGGCAGAGCGGCGCCCACGGGGTTCAGAAAACAACTTTGCATCCCTGTCAGGGCCGACCGGCGCCTGATCTTGGGCCACCATGCAAAGCTTCCCGCTGTTTGCGCGGAGGTCTTCCGACTGCTTCTTGCTGCCAGCACTAGGAACACTGGGCACCACCAGCTATCCAGGCGGGCTCGGGGACTCCGAACTCAACGGAGATGCCCCGGACTGTGGCTCCGAGAAGCTCTTTTCTGGAATCTGCCCCTGTCTAGCCCAACTCTTTGCCGGAAAGCTGCGGGCTAGCGCGCCCAGGGCTAGCGGGACTCAGGGACTGGTGCATGGGAGCCAGGCTTCGGGACTGCCCAGCGCGCGGGGGCTGTGAGGCACGGCAGTGGTTGGTGTGAGGGCGAGCAGCCAGCCGCTCGCTACCCGGCCGAGGCCGAGCCGCTCACACGCGGTGGTGCGGGGAGTGCGCGAGGGGGGCGGCGGAAGGGGTGAACCGGCCTCGACTCTCTCTCTTCAGGCTCCCGCTTAGCGGCCCCTTTTTGTCTCTGCTCTCTGGCCATTTCGGTTTTCCAGTCCGATGCCCCTGAGGGGGAGGGTCGGGCCCCTTGGAAAATCCGTTTTCATGGCAACACGGAGCCTCTCCAAGTGAAAGAAAAGTTTCTTGGAGGGGGGGGGGAAGGTGGCCGGAGAGGAGCCGAGGCCGTCCTCGGGGCGGACGTCCGAGCCCCCTCCACTGCCGCGCACCTGCCAGGACCACTGAGTGCTGCTGTCGCCACGCAGCCGCGCCGCCTCCCTGGGGAGCGGCCTCTGCTAACGGATTTTGTTCTTTTTTGTTTTACAGCCTTCCTGACCTTAGCCTGGAAACTCAGAGTGGGACCCTCACCCGCATGTCGACTTCTTTGCCAAAGACTAACGGTGCGGGAACCTTGGCTGTGGGGAGAGGGAACCCCGACAATCTCCTCCGCCAGTCCAAACGAGCGGCACAGTGTTTGAAACTCCCAGAGCCGCCCGAGGCGACGGGTGGTAAGGAGATACCATCTGGGCAGAAGTGGCAGAGACTGAAAAAGAGGTGTCCGTGCAGTGCGGGCCGCCCACCCCAGCTTCCTGTGAAGGTGGGGAACCAAAAGAAAGATGTAAATCCTAAGTGTGAAGAAAAAAACTACAAAATCCCAGGCTTTAGTCTCTCGGTGCTAATGCACGGCCAGGCGTTCCTGGACTGCCTGCACGCATGCTGGGAGCTTCCCATTTCCTGCATGAATTGCAGGCCAGCCCCCTGTGGAGCGGGTGGACCGCTGGCACCCGAATCCCGGCTCCCAGCCGGCATCCTCTCCTGGAAATTTGTGTCTCAAAACTCGCCTCTTAAATGGGTTCCACCTCGTCTACATCCTCTTGTTCATCAGGACGAAAGGAAGCAAACGTCCACAATCAAGGACCATGATCATTTGAATGGTGTACGGATTTAGGGTTTCAAGAGTAAACTATCAGGAATGGTTCTGTGTGTGCACACTTAAACTGACACGGAGTGGTAGGCAAGTCGCAGAAAACGGAATGATTCCACAATCCCCACCTTCACCTGTTTTCTGGGCAAGCTGGCTGAACAGGCATATTTTCCTAGGCAAAACCACCTTCTCTCAAAGAAGTCACTGTGCAGTAGCCCTGCCCTCCTGCTGCCTTCTCCAGATGCCCCCTTGGGTTCTCTGGGCCTCCAAGGCTGTTGCTAAGTGAAGCGCGGTTTAGGAAACTAACCAACCGACGCGGGCCTGGCGTCCAGTAGCCTGACAGATGTCAGGATTCTTTCCAAGTTTTAGCACCCAAGTAAGCCATTGTGGTGACAGTGCCTGGGCTGCTTATTTCCCGAAGCAAAGGATGCGGTGCAGGGCCTGCGCTCCTCCCTGCAGCATATTATCTGGGAACTAGTCACTGCCCCCAGCTGTTTGTCATTTGATCAGTCCTAGCCGCGGCTTAGATGAGCTCATTTGCACATTACATCCTTCGGCCAGATTCAGGGCAGTCTTGCCAGGATCGGACACCCTCTCCCACACTCCTGGCTTCCCTCTGAGGCGGTGATTAAACCCGTCTCTGTGTCTAGTGGCTCTGGGGTGGTCTGGAAAACACCAAGAGTTCATGCCGAATTTCCTTTAAACATTTCCGAGGAAACGTCCTCAACGCAAACTAGCATTTCAATAGACAAGCAAGGTTACCATTGCGAGCGTGGGGAGATGGGGGAAGGCTGGAAGGAAGCCGTTCTCTTGGCCCACCAGCAGTGCAGACGCAGGCACCAGCCGAGAGGCGCGACCTTCGCTGTGGGTCGGGAGAAAGTGTCGCGGCAGGTATTACCGCCCGAGAGGCCTCGGTTCCGGCGGGGGCTGCGGGGAGGCAAGATGGCCTGCGGAGCCGCAACCCGTGTCTCAGACACGCATCATGCATCCAGCGAGAAAAGCAGAGGGACACAGCTGGATCCAGGACCAGTCCTTTCCAGTCTCTCCGGGAGAAGAGAAAGTGTTTGGCAGCTCTCTCGCACTTCAGGGCCTCCGGGAACCAGTGGCGGCATACAGAGCCCCGGGCGCTGGGCTGGGAACATGGCCAAGCACCCCTCCCCATTTCCCCCGCCCTCACAAGAAAGCTCGGCTCCCTCCGACCGGGGTTGGCCTGGGGCTCCCAGGACCCAGGGCGCGGCAACAGCGCCGTTTGTTGGCTTCGGTTGGAAACTTCACCCAGAGGCGCCCCTTCCCGTCCTCCGGGAATTGGAGGTCGACCTAACCCTCCAAGAAGAGGCCGCCAGCTTCGCCCTAGAACAGAAGTGGTGCTCATCTTTTAGAGGGAGAGTTCTCGCAAAACTCAGGGACCAGGGTCCTAGCGTGATTGGTCCGGCGGGCACCGAGTGCGTAGAGAGCACTCTCACTCTGCCTTCCTCTAGTTTCTAGCCTTGGCAGAAACCAGATGCCCCAAGGGACTCATAGCTGTAAAGTACACTTTTAACAGTTGTGCCTAGAGCTACTTGTGAGAGAGCAAAAGCGGAAGTGGCGCCGTCCCACCACTCGCGCGAGGGTGCCGGCGTTGATCCCTCCTCTGCAACTGCTCCTGGGGGAACCTTTTTCAGGGTCTTCTGATCATTAGGACCCAGCCTCTTAGAGGAGATGCTTTTGCGTGCTGGGTGGGGCGGCTGGGTGTGTGTAGGTGTCCGCTCCGGGGGGCCTGAGGCCTGACAATAGGGTGGAGCGATTCGCTTTTTTCATGCGCAGTCGAGCCCAGCGAGCGGTCTGGCTTTGAGGAAATGCGAAAAACTTATCCGCGCAACCCTCGGAAACGCTTTGCTTTCCAGCAAAGAGAGAGGGAGAGAAAAAAAAAAAAAAGGTTCGCTTATCCAAAGGCAGTAATTTCTATTTCTTACTTGAGAATGTCCCTTGACTATTTACTCTGGCTCCTAGCTGAGATTGTATATTTAGCCACAGACTGAGGGCCTTGATCAAGAAATCAGAGGCTTGGGTCTGTTGTAGAACCATCTCTTGTAAATAAATGGTCGGAAAGTCCAAATGGGTGAAAGAGACAGTACCTCCTAGTTCTCAGAGCATTCAGTTTGAACTCTTTCCTTTCCCCACTTCCCCTTTCCCACTTCTCCTTCTCCCCTCCCCGCAGCACCGCACCCTCCCTCTTTCCAATGAAACACTTGCTCTTACGGTCTGGAAGGAACTGAAGACCCTAGGCTGGAGGGTGTCGACTGCAAACAATAAGCTAGTTGATACTCTCTAAAGAAAGGTTACTTCCAGCTTCAGAGGTGTGTGGTGACAGGCCCTTGAGGCGCCAAAACGTTTCTGCGGGAGGCACAACTGTATTCTGCTGCACTTTGGTGTAGCTCTTTTTTAGAAGCAAGTTTCAGAATTCCATACACTTGGTTAGTTGAGCTGTACTTGGTTAATACTCTGAGAATCCCCTTGCCCACCCTTGGCACTTAGGTGCCAAGATTCTTTTCACCCCCTGGGTATTAAGATATTCGATGGCAACTCTCAGGTGCAGAGCAACCACGAGGAAACTGGCAACCTTTGCCTTTCAGCGCCATTTTGCCTCTTTCACAATCCCAACACTGCCATTTTCCCGGGGGATGGAAGGCTTTGCCGGGATCTGGGTCCCGGTCCAGAGGGTCTTCTAGGTGGTGGCCATAGACCTCTTTTGCCTTTCTCCCTCCTCCCCACCCACCTCCCAACTCTCCCTTCCTGCCTGGCTCCCCCAGCTGCCAAACCTGCACCCCTGTCCTGCATAGCATCTCCCTAACCTGGCACCCTACTGCCAGGCCTGCCTGCCCTCCCACTGAGCTTGTTGCCTTTTGCACTTTCTTCTGAGGCTGCAAAGGCATGGCCCTCCACGGCAGCGAAGTGTCCTGCCAGAAGCCGGCCGGGAAAATAATCTAAAAATCATTATCAGTAGGTAATATTTGAGTTGTTCCATGTCTCCCACGATTCAGACAGCGGGGGCACAGGTCCACCAGGTCTGCAGTGCTCCCGGTGAAGAGCGACTGTAAAAACCACGTGACCTCCAGGCGCCTCCAGTATAACCAGGCACGACCATCGGCCCGGGTGCAGGAGGGCTGCTGGGGTTTAGGGAGAGCCTCCTGGAGCAAATTTTAAACAGCAAGGCAACATCCAGCTGTTCGTCTCTCCTCTTTTTTTTCTTTCCTTATCTCCTTTTCATTTTCTTTTAAGAGAGTGGAGAATCATGGAATTCGATGCTTCAGAACGTCTGTTTTCGCCGGCATTTCTTTTCATTTCACTAAACCTTTGTCATACACCTACTATGTGCTGTTGGGCGCCAGGCACTGGGTGAGGACTTCCTCTCCTTCCCATTCCGCAGCTGAAGGCGGCGGCGGCGGCTGGGGAAAGCTCAGGAGGGCTGGTACCCGTGCGCCGCGGCTCGCAGGGCCACGCGTGTTCGGAAACGCCGCGCGCGCTTTCCCTAGCCGCGCCCGCCCCGCAGCGCACGCAGGATGCTGAAGTGCCTGGAGCCCTGGCTGCCGCGCCCCCGGCACCGTTGTCTGAGTGGCGAGCGAACGAGCTCTGGGGCCGCTGCTCTCGACGGAGAGCCGGGCAGAGGACGCGGCCCGGGAACAGCTGGTGTGCCGCTGCTTGCCAGGTATGGAGGATGCCCATCCTCAGGCCTACCTTTTCTGCGCGGGCCGGCGGCCAGACGGTTCGACTAAGCGAGGTCTGTGGGGAGGCCTGGCTGCGCTGTCGTTTTGGCGCTTAGGCCGCCGTCACCCCAATTCCATTTCTCTGGAAAGCATCGGGGTTAAGACCTCAAAGCTTTGCTAAATGTGATGTTTGTGTAATTAACACCGCCTCCCATTGTTTCTGAACGTATTGCTCCCCCAGCACTGCCCAGCTTTCCTTTGAAAAAGAAACGGGAAGAAATGTCCCAATAACCCTTTCTAATGGAAAAAACTGCCCCTTTTGTGGAATGGTTTCTTTACAAAGCCAACAACCAACCTTATTTTCTAGTTTCAATGGCTATCCCTTTATGAGTTATATTATTAAAGAAATCTGACACTAATTGTACCGATTTAACTTGTTAATTAGTTGCAAATAAACTATTCATTAGTGGTAAAATAAAATAAAACCCGTGTGCCTAGATATGATTCCACGTTCAAATATTGTAGTGTCTGCATAGCATAGGCTACTGAATAAAGTTCCTAAAAGGTTTCTCCCCAGGATAAATAATTAAAAATATATTCTTACTTTAATTGACATTTATAGAGGACATTAAATGAGCTTTTTTCCTTTTAGAAAGAAATAGCCATTTCTAAATAAAGCTTTGCAGTCTGGAGAATGGAGGCTTCAGCCAATGAATAGTCATTACTACCTTTTCAACGACGTGGGCCTTTTGATCAGAAAAGAAATTAGCTCTAAAAAACAGACAATGGAAGCCTGCCCTGCAATAGGAAGAAAATTAGACGGCCAAGGCTCTTCACAACACCTATTTCTATAAACCATAGAGCTCCTTGCTTTTCAATTACAGCTGTTCATTTCATATAAGGAAGGGGAAAAACAGGCCTCTAATGTAAACTCGCTTTCACCATAAAGCCTTGCTCCTGGCGTACAGCCAGGCTGACTACTTACTATTGTTTTTAGTCCTCTCATCAATTAGCTAATACTATATATTTTAAATGACTCTGAGGTATTCACAGATTCCCTCTCCCTTTCCCCACCCAGACAAAACCCAAGCTGGACTTCCATGAAAGGGCTACCATTCAGTGCACAGACACTTAAATGTATAAAGTTTAATGTTTTTATTGTTCCTCAAAGAAAACCATATTGAAAACCCTGCTTTGTTTTTTTTCCCTATATTTCTTAGTCCATTATTGAAAGACTCAGATGAGGTGATGACAGGGGAGGGACATAAATGAGCAGCTTTCAGTATTGTTTCTAATTGTTCACAGAGCTAAATCCATCTCAAGATAATTTTTCTGTGCCCTTTAGAGCATAATTTGGCTTATACATCTTGGTGTTTTAAAAATATGGATTTTGAAATTTGCTAACTCCATTGGTTTGGTGTCATTAGATATGATTTCATTTTTTAAAAAAAATTACTAAGTCTTTGCCATTTTGGTGAACTTATCTAGCTGCAAGAAGAAAAAAAAATCCTGTTTCTAGGGTGTGCTGCAAAAATAAAACCTTCAACATACATAAAGTAATAATATGAGAAAAATGTTTGGTAATAATACCAGACTCTTGGTAAGCCTTTAGATACATGTTTAGAAACATAAAAATAGAGTTATAGGCTGGGAAGGCTTTGCTTCTTTGAAAGTAGAATACTTATTTATTTGATTATTATAAATCACTACGTAAATTCCTTAGAGAACTAACAATGTGTGATCCTTTGGGACTTAGAATCAGGTTTTTAAAAATTAAAGATAGCTGACTTATTAACTATTAAATAAAGGTGTTTTACATAACTATTAAACCACTTACATAAAATAATAACTATGGACTTATCCCTGAGGGGTGTCATTCCCTTTATCCTTTAAACAACTTAGAGATAGTCTGCCAACTTAGAAGGAAGGACTGGACAAGAGTAGAGCCATTAGGATGGCTACTCTAAGTATTTCCAAAGAACAATGACAAAGAATTGTTTCCAGAATGGTTATTATGCTCCTATTTTCAGCATGTATTTCTTATTGGGGATGCTTCTGTTTGATGGCTTCCTATTATGTTTTTGATTACAGTAAGTTAGTATGTTTGCCTTTTGCTGTTGAGCATTAACTTTTTTGCTGCTTTGTCCAAAGAGATGTCAGAATAAAGTTACCAAAAGCATTTTGCCAAAGAGCACAGAGTTGCCACATCCAATTTCCCTGGCACCCTGAAGAAAACTCTTTGTCGGTAATCAAGTTCCTTGATTCTCTCTTGAGTTGCTAAAATAGAGGATGTGGTTTTACTTGTCTATTGCATGTGATGGTGCCTGTTTCAGAAAGAATTCAGGACCTGGGAGAAATAGCCACCTTCTCAAAGTGAGTGAAGTTTAGCACCAGAGGTCAGCAATGTGTGATCACAGATCAGTAACCTAGAAGTTATCCAGACTGAGCAACATGAGTATTTCGGTGGGTCTGATTTTAAGTATTACAGCACTTTGCTTTTATTTGGGAAAGAGGAAATCAGGTATGTGATGTTGTGGACAGTCGAATTGAAATTTGAGGGGAGTACCAAAACTGTCAGCAAAGAGACCTGAATCTTTAACTGCAGCTTTGGAAGGGGACAGTATATTCAGGAGAGGAATAGAAAGAAATGTTTCTCAGGATGTTGACAAGAAGTAGAACCCAGGTGTTTACACTATCTTTATAATTCGGGCAAGATTTCTTGAGTTGTAATTGACATATAACTTTCAGGTGTAAAACATGATTCACTCTATTTGTAGAGTGAAATATAGTGAAATGATACCAGAATAAGTCTAGTTAACATCCATCACTACACATACTTACAAAACATTTTTTGTGTGATGTGTACTTTGAAGATCTACTTTCTTAGGAACTTTCGAATATGCAATACAATATTATTAACTATAGTGGGCAAGTTTATTTATCTTCTTGAACCTCAGCTTTCTCATCTGAAAGAGGTGGGTAGTCAGGTCTTCTTTACTGGATTAGGGTGCAGGTTTAATGAGGTAATACAGCTAAAAGCATCCTGCTCTCTGTTTAGCACAGAGCAAGCTCAATTAAGAGTTATCTTGTTTTCCTTTATATTTTTTAAAATATTTTTTTTGTTTTCAATTAGAGTTAATATACAATATTGTATTAGTTTCAGGCATACAACATAGTGATTAGATATTTACATAATTTGCAAAGTGCTCAACCTAATAAACCTAGTACCCATCCAATACCATACATAGTTTTTTAAACATTATTGACTATATTCCCTATGCTATAGTTTATATTCACGTGACTATTTTGTAACTACCAATTTTTACTTCTTAACCCCTTCCCCCCTCCACCACCCTCAACATTCCTCCCACCTTGCAACCATCAAAATATTCTCTGTATCTATGTGTTTGTTTCTGTTTTACTTTGTTTTTTTTTTTTTTGGATTTTAAATATGAGATCATATGGTGTTTGTCTTTTTATCTCTGACTTATTTCAGTCAGCATACTATCCTCTAGGTAACGCTGTTGTTGCGGATGGCAAGATTTCATTCTTTTTTTATAGTTGCATAATATTACCACTGCGTATACATGTACCACTTCTTAATCCATTCATCTATCGATGGACACCTAGGTAACTTCCATGTTGTGACTGTTGTAAATAATGCTGCAGTGAACATATGGATGCATACGACTTTTTGAATTAGTGTTTTGGGTTTCAAGGGATAAATACCTAAAGTGGAATTGCTGGGTCCTTCTTTGTCTTTTGTTATAGTCTTTGTTTTAAAGTCTACTTTGTCTGGTGTAAGTCTTCCTACCTCAGCTTTTGATTGTTTATTTGTTTGTTTGTTTTATTTTTATGAAATATCTTTTTCTACCCATTTATTTTCAGTCTGTGTGTGTCTTTTGATCTGAAGTAAATCTCCTGTAGGCAGCATGTGTAAGTATCTTATTTTTTATCCATTCAGCCAACCTATGTCTTTTGATTGGAACATTTAATCCATTTACATCTTTTTCAGGTTCTATATATTTTTTCAGCTTTATTGAAATATAATAGACAATTAGGTGCTTGCATTTACATTGTACAATTCAATAAGGTTTTTTTTCAACTATAGTTGGCATACAATAATATACCAGTTTCAGTTGTATAGAATAGTGATCAGAGATCCACATAACTCACATAGCAATCACCCCACTAAACCTACTACCTCTCTTTTCCCTTACGTATTTTTACACATTATTAACCATCTTCCTCATGCTACACCCTACATTTCCATGTCCATTCTGGAAATATCCATTTGTACCTCTTAATCCCTTTGCCTTTTTTTTGATCTCCCCCCCCTCTCCATCTGGTAGCCCCAAAATATTCTCTGTATCTATGTGTTTATTTCTGCTTTTGTTGTTGTTGTTGATAATGATTTTGTTCTTTAGATTCCACATGTACATGAAATCATGTGATATTTGTCTTTCTCAATCCAACCCATTTCATTCAGTGCAATATCCTATAGGTCCATCAAAGCAATATCTTTTTACATCCCCTTCCTTTTAGTCTCTGTGTGTCTTTTAATCTGAAGTGAGTCTCTTGTAGGCAGCATATGTAGGGGTCTTGTTTTTTAGTCATTCAGTCTACTCTATCTTTTAATTGGAGCACTTAATTCTTTTCCATTTGAGGTACTTATTGACAGTAATGTAGTTATTTACCATTCTTTATCCCTTCCTGTTTTTGATACATGTTTTTTCTTCTTAAAGAAGTCCCTCCAACATTTCCTGTAGTACTGGCTTGGTGTTGATAAATTCCTTTAGCTTATTTTTCTTTGAGAAGCTCTTTATCTGTCCTTCCACTCCAAAAGATGGCTTTGCTGGATAAAGTATTCTTGGTTGTAGATCCTGGGTTTTCATCACATTGAATATTTTTGAGCCAAGCTCTTCCCTCCTACAAAGTTTATTTTGAGAAATCAGCTTCCAGTCTTATGGGTGCTCCCTTATAGGTAAGTAACTTTTCTCTTCCTGTTTTTAAGATTCTCTCTTTGTATTTAACCTTTGGTATTTTAATTATGATGGTCTTGGTGTGGGCCTCTTTGGGTTCCTCTTCTTGGGACACTGTGAGCTTCCTGGGGTTGTATGTCTATTTTCTTCACCAGGTTAGGGAAGTTTTCATCATTATTTCTTCAAATAGTTCTTCAACATCTTGTTTTCCTTTAGTACTCCTATGACACAGATATTTTTACATTTAATAATGTCCCATAGGCTCCTTGAATTATTATCGTCATCTTAGCTTCTTTATTCTGGCCATCCCAATTGAATGTTCTTGGCTTCCCCATCCTCTATATTCAGTAGTTTGATCCTCTTCTTTCCACTCTGTTGATTCTCTCTAATATATTCTTCATCTCAGGTAATGTTCTCTTCATGTCTGACTGGTTCCCTTTTATAATTTGCATTTCCATTTTTATGTGTTTATCTCTTTGTTAAAGTTTGTTTACTCTTCCCCTAAGTTCATTGAGCATCTTTATAACCAGTGTTTTGAACTCTGCATCTGATACATTGGTTGACTCCATTATTCCTGGATCTCTGCTCTGTTATCTTATATGGTTTCTGCTTCTTTGTCTTCCCATCTCGGCTAACTTTCTGTGTCTGTTTCTATGTGATAAGCAAAGCTCCTAAGTCTCCTGGTCTTATTAATGTGGCTTTGTGTAGTAGGTGTCCAGTGGCACAGTCCTGAGAGGGGTTCAGATGCAGACCAAGTGTAGCCGCAGCCTGTGCCCCTCTGAGGCCACCCGTTAAGATTCAGCAAGCAATCCGCAGATGCTGTGCTTATAGTTGCCTCAAATAAATCTAGTAGCCATCTGATACCATACACTGTTATTACTATATAAATGACTATATTCCCTATGCTATACTTCACATTTCCATGACTCTTTTGTAACTACCAATTTGTGCTTTTTCTTTTAACAATTTAAAATTTTTTAAATTACACTTGGCATGCATATTAGTTTCAGGTGTGTACCATGGTAATTTATACATTTATGTAACCCATATGACACCATACATAATTATTACAAAACTTCTGATTATTCTCCAGGCTATACTCTACCTTCTGATGACTATTTTGTAACTACCAATTTGTGCCTTTTAATCTACTCCCCTTCAGCTATCCTCCAACTGCCCAATCTGACAAGCATCAACATGCTCTTGGTATCTATGAGCTTGTTTCTGTTGTTTGTTTATCCTGTTCTCTAGATCCCACATATGACATTTGTCTTTCTCTGTCTGACTTACTCCACTCAACACAATGCCCTCTAAGTCCATCCATGTTATTGCAGATGGCAAGATTTCATTTTTAATGCCTAAGTATTATTCCATTGAATATATATACCACCTCTTCTTTATTCATTCGTTCATTGATGAACACCCAGGATGCCCCCATATCTTGGTTACTGTAAATAATGCTGCAATTAACATATGGATTCACATGTTCCTTCAAATTTGTGTTTTGGGTTTCATTGGATAAATACCCAGAAGTGGAATAACTGGGTCCTTCTTTGTTTTTCATTATGGCCTTCTTTTTAATGTCTATTTTGTCTGGTATAAGTATTGCTTTCCAAGCTCTTTTGTTTATTTGTTTCCATTTTCATGAAACATCTTTTTCATCTCTTTACTTTCAGTCTGTGTGTGTCTTTCAATCTGAAGTGAGTCTCTTGTAGGCAGCATATGTAAGGGTCTTGTTTTCTTATCCATTTAGTCACCCCATCTTCGGACTGGAGCATTTAATCCATTTATGTTTAATATAATTATTGATAGATATGTAGTTATTGTCATTATATTATTCATATTTTTTATCTTTTTTTCTTCTTAAAGAAAGCCCTCCAACATTTCCTGTAATACTGGTTTGGTGTTGATGAACTCTGTTAGCTTTTTATTATCTGGGAATCTCTTTATCTGTCCTTCAATTCTAAATGATACCTTTGCTAGATAGAGTAATCTTGGATGTAGGTCCTTGCTTTTTACCACTTTGAATATTTCATGCCAATCTTTTCTGGCCTGCAAAGTTTCTGTTGAAAAATTAGCTGACAGGTTTATGGGAGCTCCCTTATAGGTAACTAATTGTTTTTCTCTTGCTGCTTTTCAGATTCTGTCTGTCTTTAACCTTTGACATCTTAATGATGATGTGTCTTGGTGTGGGCCACTTTGGGTTCATCTTGTTTGGGGCACTCTGTGCTTCCTGTGCTTGTATATCTGTTTCCTTAGCCAGGTTTGGGAAGTTTTCATCATTATTTCTTCAAATAGGCTTTCAATTCCTTGCTCTCACTCTACGCCTTCTGGTACCCATATAATGTCAATGTTGGTATGCTTGATGTTGTCCCAGAGGCTCCTTAAACTATCTTCCTTTTTTAGATTCTTTTTTTCTTCTTGCTTTTATGATTGGGTGTTTTCTGCTACCTTATCATCCAAATTGCTGATTAGATCCTCTGATTCATGAAATCTACTGTTGATTCCCTTTAACGTATTCTTCATTTCAGTTATAGTATTCCTTATTCCTGACCAGTTCTTTTTATGTTTTCTATTTCCATTTTTGTGTTTCCTATTTCTTTGATGAAGTTCTTACTGAGATCATTGAGCATCCTTATAACCAGTGTTTTGAACTCTGCATCTGGTAGATTGCTTGTCTCCATTTTGTTTAGTTTTTATTCTGGAGCTTTGTTCTGTTCTTTCATGTGGGACATATTTCTTTGTCCCCCTCATTTTTGGCTGCCTCCATATGTTTGTTTCTATGTATTAGGTAGGGCTGCTATGTCTCCTGATCTTGGTGGAGTGGCCTTATGTAGTAGGTGTGCTGTGGGGCCCAGTGGGGCACAGTCTTCATAATCACCTGAGCTGTGGCTCCAGCTGTGTCCTTTGCGTGGGGTGTGTGTGCCCTCCTGTTGTAGTAGAGCCTTGATTGCTGTTGGCACACCAGTGAGAGGGACTGACCCTCAGGCTGATTAATCGTGAGGACTTGCTATGACTATAGTGGAGGAGGTGCTGTGCAGGAGCTGACTCTACGGAGCAGGATTCACTTTAATGGGGCTCTGATGCCTGCCAATTCTGCTCTTGGATGTGTTATTTATGGAAGTGGTTGGATTGTGCTCTGTTGTGGTCTGAAGCTGACCACTGGGTTTGCTGGTTTGGGTCCTTTTTGGAGATGCTATGGTGCAAGCCAAGTTAATCCACTGCTCGTGCCCCTGCCCGGGGCCACTTGTTTTTGATCTACAAAGTGAGCTGCAGATGGTTGCCACTTATTCAAGGGCTAAGCCTTAAATTGAGGCAAGCTACCACCAGTGCTGAGTTTGGGGCTGCTTAGCAAGAAGTACGGGGCATGCGGAGGCTAGATGCTGCTTGTTTGGGTGTTGTGAACCTTTGAGAGGTTTTAAGAAAGTCCACAGCTTGAGCCAAGACAGCCATTTATATGGAAAAGCCACTGGAAGTGACTTGGGGCGCCTACAGGTTGTGTCAGGCAGGGTTTCAGGGAATCACCATAGCAGGGCGAACTGTGTTAGGTTGATGTAGACTCAGACATGGAGCCTGCCTGTGTCTGAATACCAGGTGAGGGAAGGACTCATCAAAGGAATAATATGGCTTCTGCCAGCACTTCTGTCCAGGAGAAAGCTGCCCCTCCAGACTTCACCCTGTAGTCAGACAATTCAGTTCTTCCTCATATGTCCCTGATGCCTTTTGAGCTGCTGCCCCAGTGCTGGAGCTAGGAGTGAGTGAGTCCGTCAGAGAGTAAGTCTGTGCACAGGTCCTTTAAGAGGAACACCTGGGACTCCAGCCCCGAACCCTCTCACTCAGCCACAATCTCTGCTGGTTCTCACAACCAGCAGTTATGGGGACTTCTCTCCCCAACCCTGGAACCCTGGGCTGGGGAGTCTGGCATGGGGCCAGGACTCCTCACTCCTCAGTGGGACATCTAAAGCCAAGATATCCTCTTGATTGTGAGCTGCCGCACATGGGTTTGAGACCAGCCCATTTCACATCTCTGCCCCTCCTACCAGTCTGGATGTTGCTTCTTCTGTATGTCCTTAGTTATAGGACTCTGTTCAGTTAGACTTCAGACATTTCTCATTGATGTATGTTCTGTGTAGTTTTGTTGTAATTTTTATGTGGTCATGAGAAGAGGCAAGCACAGTGTTTACCTACTCCTCTATCTTGACTGGAAGCCAAGAGTTGTCTTATTTTCAACTAGGTTTCATTTTTCCCCTGAACTAGGTAAAAAAAAATTCTTTAAGTGTGGGCAAGAGGAGACTGTGTCACTTTTCTTATGCTTTATATCGCTATACTCAGATGTGTGTGGAATGGCTCATAGTCCTTGAGAAAGTCCTCTTTGAAAACAGAAAAAATAAACTAATTACTTCATGGTTCCAATATTGGCGCAGTCACTTGAGATTGTTTCTGTCAAGACTCTCTAGAGAGCACTCACTAGAATGATGGAGGTTTTGGTTTGTGACAGAGGGGCCTCTTGTGTTTAGTTCTGAGATAACATACAATATCCTTTGTAATAGAGATATGCCTGCTGTTAAAAATATACAATTCTTGTCATATGGATCTTAAGTCCTTTATTTTTCCTCAAAATGTAAGTTTTTATTTTTTCTTTCAGAGCTCAACAGAAAGTATATTATTTCTACTGATTGCATCGGGGTTGTGCTGAATTAGGAAAGAAGTCTTGTTCAGATTTCATAGCTTTTATATTCTCTCTAAGGTCTCAGAAATAGGCACAATTGACCAAGCTAAATGAAAAAAAAAGTAGTACTTATCCCTGCAGAGATTAAAGTCTTATCATTCCACTGTGGCTTCTAAAAAGATAGAAAATTACAAAAACCATTTTTTAAAATAAATAAATTAGAAAAACTTAAGTTTAGATTAATTCTGTGGTTAATCTGGCCATTACATTTGAAGGAAGAGATCTAGTATGAAACTTTAATTGACTCCTAGTTAAAATTCCTGCTGAAAGACTAGGTAGGGCTCTGGTTGCATAAAAATACAGCACAAAAGAAATGGTTTAAAAGCCCACACTTGTTTTTGGGATCCTGCCCCTAGCTCTTTAATTTAAAATTACCTAACTTCTTTGAGCTTTGGTTTCATCTATAAAATGGTGAAAGATGATATTTACCCCTTTAGGTGATTGTGGATAATAAATGAGATTATATAATAAAGCACTGAATACTGAACTCAATGCCTAATATACAATCATAGGACTTAGTAAATGTTAAGTCGTAGTCATCATCATCATCATCATCATCATCATCTTCATCATCATCATCACCATGGCAACCTTGTGAGCTGTGTAGCACAGATGGGGGCAGATTTATTTATATTTTAACAGATAAGAAAATAGGCTAAGAAGTGTTAAGTGACTTGTCCAAATGGTGGTGCTTATTGTTGACAATATCACGCATGGAAAAGACCCTTCCTGACTCCTTGTCCAGTTATATTTCCACCAAACTATAGTTTGCTTGTACTTTGGCAATAAGTGTATTTCTCATTAGGTTGCATAGCTTATGGTGTTATTGATACTATACGGTATTAAGCATTTCCTTATTTCTTCCTATAGTTAAGTATAGCCCCTAATGATGGCCAGACATCTTAATGAAAAGTGACAAATAGCAGAGACAAATAGCAGAGGAAGAATGAGGAGGGACTCCATATCCCCTAGACTGTTTCAAAGGAGGAGTGCCAGAGAGACATTCCCAGTTCTCAAGATGCACTAATTAGAAACATTAAAATTGACACTGAGTCAGATTAAGGATTAAATAGGTAAACCAATATCCTAGTGTGAGCTTCTCAGTGCACACAAATCTCTCATGCTTATTTCCTTTCATTCTTAGAAGTCAAAAGAATTCTACATTTTGTTTGTTTATAAACCCTGCCAGGTGGGCTTCACATTGAAAGTAATAGCAAAGCAGTCTGATGACCCAGCCTCCAATTCACCAGTGGTGACTTCTCACTTTTCCCAGTGTTCAAGTTAACTCGTGTCTTATGTCATACACATGCAAAAATGGGTTTGCCAAAAATTCCAGGAAACTATAATGATGATGACCATTTATTGAAACCTACTATTGGATGATACTACACATGACCTTTATAGATGTTACCATGTTCGTTTAATCCTAGCAACCTGTCAAAGGTTAACACACATTGACAAAACTTTGAGATTTGATCTATCTCCATAGGATGAGTTCTTTCCACCATACTGTCATAAAAGGGCCCGATTCCCTTACTGTGTGATTTTAAATAAAGACTCTTCCTCTCCCTGGATCTCACTTTCCCCATGTGTAGAATGAGGGGGATGGTTTCGAAGGGCCCTTTCTCTTGTAAGATTTTGAAGATTCCAAAAGTTCCCCATATGATGCCATGTTTAATAGTAAGTAAACTGAAATGGTCCTTGATTGTCTTCAGAAATAGCCATTTTCCTAGATGTACTGTACCTCTGGCAGTAAGCAAATTGTAGAAATATAATCTAGCTAGGAAAGTAGATATTAGATCTTTATCCACAAGAGAAGGCATCTCAATATGCTGTGGGTTCTGGCAGGAAAGCCTCTGGGGTTGTGTTATATACTGAATGTTCATGTCCCCAGATTTAATATGGTGAAGCCTAATCCCCGATGTTATGGTATTAGGTCATGAGGATGGAGCCCGGAGGAATGGGATTAGTGTCCTTATAAGAAGAGGCCAGGGAACTAACTTGTTCTCTTTCTGCCAAGTGTGGATACAGTGAGAAGCTGGCAGTCTGCCACCAAAAAGAAGGGTCTCATCAGAATATGACCATGCTGATCTTGGACTTCCTAGCATCTACAGCTGTGAGAAATGAATGTCTTTTTGAGCCACCCAGTCTATGAGATTTTCTTATGGCAAACTAAACTAACTAACACAGGTTGGAAGAGCAGAGGGATCAAAAGGTGATCTAGAACATCAACCATTGTTAGCCACATGTACTGCATCTTACTTGAGTTTTGGGGGATTTCAAAACTTGGGAGGGGAGGAATCCAGGGATCACATGCCTGACCCTTATCTCTTTAGTTTCATCTCTTCTTGCCTCACCTCATCTTGCCTCTATTGACTCTATTGCACTGTATCCTCACTTCCTTTGTCTTCTTGATCAGGTTCTGCTTTTTTGCTGCCATTTTTACAAATCTGCTTTCTCTGTTTGGACTCCTTTCCTAACCACCCTCCCTTCCTCCTTCCAATACTTGACAAAATGTTATTCAATCTTCAACATTCAGCTCAGGTTGTCTATTTTCCATAGCATCTTTCCTGATTGTTCCGCAGTCCTATAGCTCAGGCCGAGGCAGATGTCTTTCCATGATGCTTCCAGAACACCCACGTTTTTATTCTCTCAGAGTTCTTGCCACACTGTTTAGTTGCCACCCATTATCTGTTCATCTCACCCAAGCCATTAGGGCGGGGGCTTTTTCTTCCTTCCTGGTTTCTTCAACACCTAGCCCAGAGCTTGGTGCATAAGAGGCACTTAGTCAGTGTGTGACAATTGGATGTGATTAGGGCAATCCATGGTGGACACTGAAATGGGTTGTCATAGAGCCAAATAACATTCGGATTCTGCTCTCAAGGAGCTCTCAATTCAGTAGGAAGTAGCTGGTTCTCTAGGGAGTGATCTGGCATTGCTTGTGGGGCTGGATGTCAAACAAGATGTTTTCAGGAACACATGTATTCAGAATATGTATTCAGGATGCTGTGGCCATCCTGCTACTCTTTCCTCCCTCGCCATTATATGGCAGGTGCCTTGGCCATCTTACTATCCATGGAGGTCATAGGAGAGGGGACAGGGGAACATATGGCCATACACTCTATACTCCCCTTGCTGAACTGTGTGCCTTGGCACAGGCCTGCATCTGTGTGGAGGGAGAGGTTCCTTTTCTTTGTTATAAAGACATTCGCCATTCACCAAGCCATTTACCTAAGGAGCTGCTTGTACCCAAGAGGTGCCTTGTTCAAATTTGCACAAAGGAGTCCTGTGGTCTAATTGGTAGCCCTGATGTTTTGTGTCTCAGAATGAGCAGAAGAGTGAATACTAGTGGCACTTAGAGTTTCTTAAACCTGGCACTGCCATTGTAGGTCTGTTCTCGCACTTCCAGCCCTAAAGAAGTAAGGGTAGTCTTTGGGACTGTAGAGGAAAGGTGGTCACTCTGTGAGGATAAGAGCCAGAATGTCAAAACTGGAGATTAGAACCAACAAGAGAGCCCACAGTAATATCCGCAGGATAAAGTATTTCTCTCCTTTACATTAGTGTTAAGAGTTTAGGAACAGGCCCTGGTAAGATTTCTGGGGTTCAAATTTCACTTAGTATGTCATTTAAGTCATATGAATCTCAGTTTTCAGATCTGGTTGGTGAGGTGGAGGGGGAATGTGTGCAACCTTTAGCTTGAATACTGTGGCCTCACATGGTAGAGGATCTGTTGAATAAATGTGTTTTAATTTGTTGTAAGCCTTTGCTCAATCTCCAGAGTCTTTGAATAATCATCTTTGCTAATTTTGACTAGTTTAATAGATGCCTCTACAGAAGAGAGACTTCTTTCTCCAACCATTCCCCAAAGTCACTAAATCTCTTTAAAGGATTTTTAGCAGGAGGGTGACATGGTCAGATTTGTGGATTAGAAAACTCATTTTTGCTGGTGAGTGCATCTCCCAGGGTGAGGGGCAAGCATTAGATAAAATGTATGTGAAAAACTCTTAACATATGGTTGGTATTCAATAGATGTTCATTGTTTTCGTTGTTAAATTATATCTTATCAGCTGAAGTGTGACCTTAGAGGAATCACTTCCTGCCCCTGGATCTCAGTTTCTCCATCTGTAAAATTCAGGTAATCTCTATAGTTTTGTTTGTTACCTTATTCATTGTAACCTTTGGTTCTTTTCTTTCTTAGTGACTCTCAGCTCAGATAACCTGGGTTTTCCTCCAATCTATTTCATTAGAACTTTAATATCTTTAACCTGATATAATTTGATTTTGATTTTGGGATTTCAATTAAATTTTTAAAATACATGCTGGTATTCTCTGAAAAGAGGCAGTTATAGCAGGTGGCCTCCAGGAAGAATTCTGTAAATGAGAAAACAGATTCTATTTTAACAGCTTTTGTGGCTGCCTTTGTCCTCCTTTTGGTAAGTTACCCCTTATTTTTACGGGCCCACAAGACATCTAACAAAGAAGGACATACCATTTAATTAGCTAGAGATTAGACATATTATTTGACATCAATAAAATTTTATTTTGGTAGGAAGGAAATAATTGATTGCTCAACCATTTACAGTTGTATTAGATCAAAAAGCTAGGCTGATGCCAGTCGTGTTAAATACTCATTTTTAAAAATCAGTTACTCTGCTTTGTACAGTGTGGCAGGGATAGATGTTGCTCTCCAGGAATTCAGTCTATTAGGAGAATAACTGAAACAAAAACCAGCCTCTACTCAGGACATTTGCAAAGGTGTCAGGTGCTATAGGAGTAGAAGGGAGAGAGGGAAACATTTTGTCTGGGATGTCTTAGAGAAAATTCTTGGAGAAGGTGGGCTCTGAGATGTGAGTTGTGCCTTGAAAACACATGGGGCAAGGATCCCTAATTAAGAAGCAGTTAGCACAAAGGCCCATGGGTAGGATAGTGCAAGGCATGTTGGGAAACAGTGAGGATATCAGTGTGGCTAAGAGCTAGAAGGCACCAAAGTGTAAGTGAGAGTTGAGGTTAAATTGTGGAGGACATTAAAAGGCAAGCTGGGACTTTGACTTTATTTTCTATTCAATGAAGTGCCAGCAGTCCCCTCCCCATCACCTCAGGTAGGATTTGCATATAATGTATCAATGATTTTTGATTGGGAGAGTAATCATTATAGTCATGTTCAAAAGCACTTATTAATGGTAATAGAGAAATCTAGTCTTTTTTCAAGTTTTGTGATATATCAGTTCAAAAAAGAAAATGTCTTGCTAGTTATTAGTATATAAGAGAGGCGATGAGGAGAAGCTGTGAGGTACTGCACCAGGGATCTGAGTTTGAGTAATGGCTTGGTGGTGTGGCCAGTATGTCACCTGAAGCAGTTCACTTCCCCTCTATAAGCCTCCATGTGCTCATCTCTGAAAGAGGGATAATCATTTTCTTCTCAGATGGTTATGTTAATCAAGTGATATAAGTGAGAAAATATTTTTGTAAACTCTAAAATACTATATGAAATACTAAATTCTAAAATACTAAGTAAGAACTGTTTTCTGTTAAGAACAAAAAGTTTCAGCGAAGCTGCATTCAAAAGGAGAGAGTCCTACAGGCATTTCAGCCCATTTAGCTTAAGGCCGGTGGGGGAGGAGTTCCCTCCCAATTTCACATTCCATCCCAGAGCCTCAGGCCCCTTAAATTAAAAAAAAAAAATTGTACTCTTCCACAGTCAACACGAGTTTAATGTTCTTCTCTAGAGCAAGCAATCTTTGAGCTGAGAGCCTCAATTATTAATTTCTTCATTCATTCCATAAGTGACACTACTATATGCCAGATACTGTTCTAGGCAATTGGAATACATCGGGGAAAAAAAGAAAAATTCCTGCTCTAGTGGAGCTTACGTTCTATTGTGTGGGGGTGGGTGAGGTGGAGGGCAAGCAATAAACAGTTAAACATAATACAAATGTGTAGTGTATGAGAAGATGATAAATGGTATGGAAAAAATAGGGCAGGGTGAGGGGGGTTGGGTATGCTTAGTGCGAGAGCACTTTACAATTTAAATAATAATAAAAAAAAAACTTATGTAAAGGACTTTGTAAATGGAATAACCCTAAACAAATGTCAGAGATTTATACTTTTAGAAAAGTTTGAAACTGCCAAAGTTGTCACATCTTTTTGTATATTGAGGATTATCTCACTTTAAACGAACTTATTCATTCATTTATTCATTCATTCATTCATTCAATATTTATTTGAATGCCTGCTTAACTGAATGAATAAATGCTGATGATAATAATAATAGCTATTATTACAGAATGTCTACTATGTTTTAAGCATTATATTATAGGATCTCATTTAATCTTGCAATAACTCAGTAATGAAAACTTAGGTCCCAAATGAGCAAAACTCAATACTGTAGGCAGTGACTCTTATTAAGGGAACCCTTCTTTCTGAAAAGTTAAAGTAGGAAGAAAATGGCTTTGATGGGGATTACTGATGTCTTTCAGATTGGCAGGGTGAGCTGCTTATCAGGTTCTGGCATTGTCTCCCCTTCCATTGTCTTTGGTGCTTTATCAGAGGTTACCAGTGGATTCGAGATGTGGCTATTTGAAAAAGGTTTTTGTCCCAGCTCCTGGGGTAAGCAGGTTGATGTGGTTGGTGGTTAAACTTTATCATACAAAATTGAGGACCCCCTGTATTAAAATCCTCAATTTTGTAAGATGAAGTCATGTGCCCCTTCATTAGAGGGGAACAATATTAAGGAAATTACGAGAGTGCTTATACGTTTAGCTTTTCTACATTATAGCTACCAAGTTAATAACAAGTGTAACACTGTGTTCCAGTTAGACTCACTAAGAAAGGAAAATCTCAGCCTCTAGATTGCATAGGAGATAACTAATCAGCTAGGAGGAAATGAGGATGAAGAGACTCGGAAAACCTACAATTGAGAACCAAGAAGAAAGACAGAAGAGAAGTCCTGGTCACACTTCCAGTTCAGGCTGGTGGGGCTCAGGAGATAGACCCAGTCACTCCTCCCTCCCCTCTCCCTCCAGTACTATAGCTCACTGTGTGTCTGGTTGTTGAGACTGAGATCCAGCTAGAAATGACACTGCTTTCTACTGTAGAAACAACAAATAACCAGAGAAAGCTCTGAAATCTTGCCAGTTTGCTCTTTAAATTTATAACTCTTAAATCCATGGTCTCCTTTCCATATCCAAAACCACTGTTTCACCACCTCTTTACTGGTTTACTACAATAACCTTTTAAATTTTAAGCTTTCTAATATCCAGATTTGACCTTGTCACTTACCTGTTTTGAATAATTCAGTGACTCTCTACTTCCTGTAGAACAAAGCTAGACTCTTAATTGGCATGTAAATCTTCCTTTCCTCCCAGTTATGTGACCAGAACTTTAGGGTTCAGTTCAGCCTCCTGTCTCCAGGCAGCCACCCCTGATCACTGGCATACTTCTGTATTCTTGCTTCTGTGGATTCTGTATACAATGTTGTTTTAATTATACAGTTTCCTAATTATTTGCTTGCTTTTCTTTCTCTGTCCCATGTTTCCAGTTACTTGAGAAGCATTATTCATTTTGTATCCCAACTATTTTGTTAGTCACCACATCTAACTCTGATAACTTACCCTTCTTGTCTCCATGGACAATCCTCCTTCTGGCACACATCATTTAGCTTCTCCTTCCCTAGCATTCCTTTTCAAGTCACTTCAATTCATACCATTTACCAGGCAGTGTGGTAGTTTCTGGAAATAGGAACATAAGGAATATATGATTGCTGTTTTGTGGATCTCACGGTCCAGCGGGGAGACTGCTGGGACAGACATTCTTTCATGCAGTCTTTAGAGCCTGCAGAGATTTTAGAGTGGCCTCAAGGAATTTCTTTGCTCTAAGTCTTCAACAGGGGAGGACCTGCTCACTCTCTTATTCTTGAGATTCTGCAGAAGCTTTTGTTTGGGTGGGAGGCAAAGGGATTCCACTGCAAAAAAAAAAAAAAAAAAAAAAAAAACCAAAAAACAACAAAAAAAAAACAAACCCCACAATTGTTTGGATACCATTTTAAAGTAAGACATACTGTGTTAAGCACTATACAAACAACCTAAACAAAAGAGACAGACCCTCTTCTTGTTGGAAAAAGTCAGTTTCTTTGATAAGCCCCAGCCTACTTACCCCACCTGCCTTGGAGTAGTAATATTCTCTTTTCACCAGTATGTAAATCAGAGCTCTTCAAATATGGAGGCAGGAAGACAACATTTTAGCTACTTTAAAGCATTGAGTTTCCTGGAGAGGACTTGGGCTGAGTCCCCTATACCCAGGGCAGGGTTAGTGACTCTTTTGTGCCAGTAGAATATTCTACATTGACCTCGGTGAGAGCCCTGACCACAGTGTGATGCTACTGCCCATTTTATACGTGTCAGCGCCCTCACCATCATGGGGGAATGTGAGCCTCTTGAGGACTCTCTGTGTCATGAGTGCCTGGCAGTGGGCCTTGCAGAGGACAGATGCATATTCAGATTTGGGGATGAAAAGGAAGAAGTATAAGGAAGTTTGCAAGCAGTGGATGTAGAGGAAAATCTTAACCATAAAGGGCCACCCATTTCCCAGCATAAAATCTGGACCCGAAGACTGAGAAGTAAGGGGAATAAAGGAGCATGTTGTGAGGGGAAAGCATGGTCCTGGGCAGAAGCATTCAGGGATTCAACTTTCCAAGCCTTCTGAATGACATTTGTGGAAAAGCATGTCTCACCTCAAGGAATCTAGCCATTCTCTAAGCCTGAGCTGAGAAGGGGCAGGTTGTCTTTGAATTTCTTCTGCGTAGTGGGGACTTGAATCCAAAGGCTGAAGTGATGTCACAGTATTTCTAATTCTCAGAAGTTGTCACTTGACCCAAAAAGGCTTTAGGTCAATATTTCAGGAAAGCATTGAGTGTGGCCTCGGGGAAACTAGTGTTTCAGGAGCACAAGTTCAAGGCTCTGTCCAAGCTATGTTCATCTATGAGTGTTTTGACCTTTCCTCTCCAGCCCCTCCCTTCCAACTCCCATACCCTGCCAGAAATTCAGGTCACTGAAAGTGATGGGTGTATTCAAGGAGGCCATCTTTTAATTTGCTAAGAATTCAGGATTCCTGTTTGAATCTACAGCCTCATGCTGAGAAGGACAAGTCTTTTCAACCTTGACAGCCACAATTTCATGCCTTGGGAGAAGAAGATACTTTAAAAAAAATTCTGATTGATTGATTGATAGTGATATTTTAGTTTAGTATTATTTTGCTTTGGTCACCTTGATGGTAACTTCCAATTCTCCACCCAGGGAAATCACTATTTCACTTTCCCTCATTGCCTAGGGATAGTAAAATTTCTGCAAACTTTAGACATAAGTTATGCAAAAATGCATATCCATCATTAGGAAAGTATCTTCATTAACACTTAAACAAAGGTTCCTTACCCACCAAAGAGTTAATCTATGTTAAATCTATCTATTGACGTGCAAATTTTAGCTTGCCTTCCCCAGGTTTTACCTGCTCCACTCACTGCTAAGACCTTTGAGGAAACCTTTGAAAAAATGTTTCCAGTTTTTATGTCCTGCTGTTTCCCTAACGGACAGAATTTCAACGAGTGGGGGATCTGTAGGGACGGCTAAAGAGCAGAGGCATCTGGGATCTGTAGGGATGGCTAAAGAGCAGAGGCTTCTGCCAAACTAAAAACTGCTTGCTTAATACAGGAACATTCGTTCAGCCTTGTTTTTATAGCATATTTTACAATGTATTTTTATTAACGACATTTACCTGTGAGCATCCAGACATGTACAATGAGAATTACAAAGAAATCAAAAAATCATAATCCTGCCTCGACAGTTAATGTGCATGCACATGAGGACCGGAATAATATATATCCGTTATTGGTATCATTACTATTTTATATATTATCACACTAGGGTAAGGGATCAGCTCAGACTGATATGCATTTGAGTATATGGCTGTTTGTTGAATGGGCTACTGAATCTACTCACTGCTGTAGCTATGGGGTAAGAGAAACTTTGTTTCAGACATGTTGTCAATTTACCAGAAATTAACTTGTCTGGACAAGACAGTTTGTTTGCTTTTTTTTGTCCTCAAATTAAACTACTCTCTGACTTTCAATTTGTCTTAAATGTTTGATTAAACACTGGGAGAATTGTCAATATCACTCAACTTCTAAGTCATTAAACATCCTAATCCTCCACATTCCTTGGGGCTGAGTCCATTTTCTTTCAAATTTCTTTCAAGTACCACAGTAACATCAGATGTCAGGAGGGTTAGAGCCTTTACAGTGGGGCTGCAGTCTGTTGATCATCCTCTTTGTGGGAGGCGTGGGGCTTGACTTGAAGTCTACAACTAGCTAAAGAATAAATAAAAAATAAGCTTAGGTTAATACATTCTGAAGCAGATGGAAACCCATGTATGTAATTGTTTCAGAAGAACTCCAGCTTACCCCTGTGTGCTCATACCTGCTCCCCTCAAATAGACAGGCAATGGAGAAACTTTTGTCATGATTAGTTGAGATCCCAATTGTTGAAATTGGAGAGATTAATGCATTCTCTTGAGCCCAAACACCTGTTCATCCTGTATCCCCTACCACGAATAATCAGTTCTTCAATTATGATAGGCCTTTGAGAAAATTGCTCATCTTCTTCTTATAATTTTTATGCCTACTCAAAATGAATATTTAAACCATGGTTTGTCAAGAGCTATGTCCAGTTGTTAGGTTTGCACAATGGTATGTGAGTAGGGCATAAGCAAAACTGGATTTTAATATAAAAATAAAATGCTTGGGATTTTTCAGTCTTATCCTACTAGAATACCAAAATCCCATTCTAACCTCCTCCCCTGCCTTTTCTAAACACCCTGATCACTAATATACACTCAAAAAGAAGATAATTATCATAAGGCATCTGTATTACAGATTACCCCATTGCAAATCCTCCTTCTTTGGCAAAATGACGTGATTGATTTTGGAATTTGAATCTCTTTGTGAATAGTGCTTAGAAGTGACCATTTCAGCAAAAGGCAAAGGGGACTTAGGCATGCCTCAGAAAAGAGTGGCTGCACAAATAAAGGGAATAACACTGAATTGCCAAAGATATTTTAATGGCTCAACCCTTCCTGTTACAATAGTGACAGGAACATCTTTAAACTCTTCTTTGAAGAACTTGTGAATTGAAATAGGAAATGTTTTAATAAGTTTAAATTATTTGAAAAATTGTATTAGAATTTTTCAGGATGAGCGATTTTTCATGTTCTCCCTTGTTTCATTAAGCAGAAGCAGTCTTAAATGCATTTTCCTTCTATAATATACATATTATTTATAAGATTATGTATAGCATTGTGTTGCATAGAAAAAAACCTCTTATTAGGATGACTATAGTTTTAGAGAAAATATGCATAAACCCGTTCTCTGAAAAGCTACATTTCAGAATAATATTTTTCCCCTTTGGAACTAAAAAAAAAAATTAAGTCTGGTTGTAATTTCCGTTTGCAAGTTTATCTAAATGGTGACAAATATGAGACTATTTTGTACATCAGAGAATAATGATATATCAGTTTCCTAATTCTGAAATCCCCGTTAGTTGTCGCATAAGAAAGAAGATCACTAGCACCTGCCTGGAACAGAAGTCCTCTGACAGACTGTGCATAACCTCTCATTAAACCATGCAGATGACTAACCAGCAGATGTCTGACATGACCCAGATGTAATCTCTTTAACCTTGTCCTGTAAGGCGCGTATAAGTCGTGACCGGGGAATTCAAAGTAAAATTAGGTTTTTATGTGAAAGTCTATAATCTAAAATTCAATTTGATTAAAACGATGCCTCTGATTGTGTTTGCAATGAAATATTCCATTGCAAGCTATTAGCAGTGTCATTTTTAAGAAAAATTTGTACACCTAAGTCTATTCGCAATCTATGTCTCTTATTTTTTAAAACGGCCAGTTTTTTCATCATTGCCCTGCCCCCACATTCTTAAAATGAAGAGGCTTTTAAAAAGAAGAAGGTATAATCAAAATAACTATCAAAATAATCCACTGAGATGGCAAAAGTTATCTGTTTCAGGAATTAATGGTAAAAGGGTCACTTTACAAGTTTAAATATCATTGTTCTCTATGTTGCAAATATTTTCTCTATATTCAATATCAAGACTATTAGGACTCCTTTATTACACATTAGCATCATCTTGCAATCTTGCAACTATCTTGTTAAATTAATCATTCTCATCAACACAGTTCCTCAATAGTAATTCAATTAGTGATAATAAAAAAAAAATCACCAGTCATTTACCAGGATTCCTCTGTTGTTTTTACATTTCCTGTCCTTTTCTAAACTTTCTGTTTTTTAATTATTGCAATTCCACTTTCTGAGGATAACCTGCAGAGAATTTAAAACACCTTGGCTTTCAGCTATCTTTGGAGAATGGGAGCTGAGTTACAGGAAATTTTACAGTGTATTTGTTAACACTATGTGTTTTTCCATCCTTTTGCTGTTTGGCTTTGGGTTTGAATGAAACTAATGCTTAGCAGGACCCTAACCCTCTCCCATTATACCTGTCACCTAGACATTTGCTGCTTGGCCTCAATGTGCTCCTGATAAGCAGGGTGCAGGGGCTGAGATACCGGGTGTTAGGGAACCTTAGCGAACACACTTCAGGAGGGAGAAAACTGAGGGAAGCTCGTGGTATTTACTGTTGGGGACCTCAGTGAACTTCTGGGTAAGTGAGTGCTCCCTGCTGAGGGTTGATTCTGCTATTGATTGATTGATATCTATTATGAGCATGCGAGAGCATAAGCTTTTTTAATGCTGTCTTAACCTAAAGTATCCTCCATGAGCAGTGGTTGAATTAGAATGGAAATGCATACTGGATTGGGACTCCAGAGACTAGAATTCTAATATTGTCTCTTACCTTTTGATAGCTATCTGTGTGACCTTGGGCTAGTCTCTTACTTTAGATGAGCATTTATGCTACTGCATAGATATGTGGCATCATCCTTTTTAAAATTTACTAACTGAAAATTTTAAAATTTGAGTAAAATTTTACATTTCGTTAAGGTGGCCAAATCTTAAGGGAGACAAGGATTAATTTTTTAAATATTTGTATACATTCATGTGGCCACCACCCAAGTCAGGATGTGGGACACCCCAGAACCCCCAGCAAACTCCCAGGTGCTCCCCCAAGCCACTCTTTGGACAGCTGTCACTATTTAAATATGAGCTGTGCCCTAATATCTTAAAGTCTTGATCTCATTTAGCTGAATCTGTTTGAACACCATCCACTTAATAAAATGTTTAATACATATTGTTCCTCTTTGGGAATTACTCTGACTTTTCTGCAGTCTCTTTTTTAAGCAAGTGGAGTTCCTAGGTAACCTATTGCTCCCTGAGTCTTAGGCTGACTAAGAAAAAACCCAAAGGACTCTCCTTAGGTTCCTGAGAGGCCAACAATAGCATAAGGGCTAAGATTCCCCCAGTGCTTAGCCCCAGGTTTTTAATTTGGCACCTGTGCAAAAAAACAAAAGCAATTGCTTTCACATGTGACACTGGGCATACAGTGCCAAATTAATTAACAATAACACCACAATATTGATGTAGAGCTTTAGGATTTCCTAATGCATTTTTGTCTATATTACCTCCTTGGATCTTGAAGCTACTCTACAAGGTCTGTGCTATTCTTCTCTTTTAAAGAGGAGAGTATGAAAGCTCAGAGAGTGGAATGACTTGCTCAGGATCACACAACGAGAAAGTAGAAGCATTTGAATTTTACTTTAGGTTGTTCCATTCTGATGTCAGAGCCACTTTAAACAGTAGAAAAACCTCCAAAACTTGACCCTGTGTTCCAAAATGCCATTTTCTCTGTCTCTGTCTGTCTGTCTGTCTCTGTATCTCTCTCTCTCTCTGTATTGTATATGTATGTATATTATATATATATTTCCTTTTCTTCCTGCAGGAAAACAGCCTATAGGAGTTCCTGTTTTTTTTTTTTCCTTTCTACCTCACATAGGATAGTAGTTTTGTCAGTTGTTGGACCAGTGAGAAATGGCAGTGGCAGCATGTGGGTGAATTATTCCATAGAACATTATCGTAGAGCTGTTGTGGAAGGAAGTAATTAGTCTGAACTGAAAGCAGTGTCCAAATGAGGCAACAGAGTCTGGTCTTGTACTCAGAGGAGTAACTTGGGTTTTGCGGGCTGGTCCCCAGATATTAAAATGCCCAGCAAAGAAGGCCACCTACTGGGATGGCTATCTGCTCTGAGCATTCTCCCCTATGTGAGTGAAGTAGGGGCCAGAGGGAAGATTGTCTTGAGCTTCCCTGTCAATAATGTAGCCACGAGTCATAAGTGGCTATTTAAATTTTGATTACTTCGAATTCAATAAAGTTGAAATTTCAGTTCCTCATTTGCAGTAGCCACATTTCAAGTGCTCAATAGCCATATGGACTATATTGATCAGTGCAGATATAGAACATTTCCATCACTGCAGAAAGTTCTGTTGAACAGCAGCACTAGTCTAGAGCAGGGACAGCCTCCATCCTATTTGCTAAGAATTCTCACTCAGCTCACTTAGAAGAGGTGTAACCTAGACTCTGGACAAACCTCTGCAGGTACTCTCCCTTTACCCCCAACTCCATCCCTAAGTCCACTGCAACTTGGTAACCAGTGCCTTGGGGAATAAATATTTCTTTTTCCCACCTTTGGCTCTTTTTTCTTGAAAATGGAGGCAGATGTTGTATTTCAGAAGAAACAATAGTTGATTCTCTTTGTTGCTAAAATAGAAGGGAGTCAAGTCTTCGGGGGTTCTGAAAGTGGGAAGAGAATATGAGGATCTTCACTTGAATTACATTTTTCTTTAGCTTAACGTTCCTCATGTTTACTAAACAAGAAGTTTTTAGAACAATATGTACTAACCAGTAGGAGACTAACTCCCCCTCCATCACCACCACATAAACCAAATTGAGTCCCGCATATTATATTTGGAGGGAGAAAGTTAGGGGGACTGTTCAATTTTGGTCATGAGGTAATGGAGATCTTTCGAATTTTGAGGGAGAAGGTCATGAGCATCTTTCAAATCACCTTAGATTTGAGGATGTGATTTGTGATTGTTTGTAATGCTAATAGGGATTTTCATATTTAGAATGGCTTATTAGTATCAGGAATCAAACCCTTTTATTAACGGCAGGACATTAAAACAATCACTAGTCATTGTTAAAGTAGGGAACAGCTCATTATTTTTCGTATCTTAAAGATTGAAACCCTTCACCATGATTAATAAAGGATAGTTGTTATCTGCTTTGGTCACAAAAAAAATCATGTACAAAGAAAACGCTTTGGCAAATTTAAAAGTAAAATGGTAGCATGAACACTTGTATCTGCACTGCTAATTAAAAGACTTAACTTATTAGGCCTTGAGGGGGAGGAAAAGAGAAACAAACAAGTATAATTTGCCAGATTAATTTTATGGTCTGTTCTATTTAATCAAACTATACCTTTTAGTGGAAAATGACAAATCTAGGTTGTCAGAATGTGGTAGATAAGGAAGATAAAGGTCATATATTTTAATGTCACAGAAGGTCTTATTAAAGGAACCCTTAATTACATTAGGTACCCATGAAACATTAATTAAATGCTGTCTGAAATAATTAGGTCCAAGTTACTGATGGTTAATTAAACTCAGTTTCTTATTTTATAAGAAAACTAAAGGTCCAGTATCTCTGTCGGCAGCATAATTGATAGTATGTCAAAAAGGCAAAATAGTAACCTTGACCAACCATGGAAAGAGGTTGATATGGCTCGCAGGGCCTGTGTGCATTGATGCCATTCTCCATGGTGGCCTGCGCTGCCATGAATACCTCATGATGTGTGAGCATCTGTAACCTCTCAGGTTCTGGGTCGCAAAACATGGTGTGCCCTAGACTAGGGGAGGTGGATACAATACAGAACAAATCCATCACCTAGGGCTTGAAAAGTTTCTGCCACGTGTGCAGAAAGGTGAGATGCCTTAAACATGCACCTTTTCCTTTTAAAAAATACATCCTGCCTTTTGTCACCTCTGCACATTGTATCTCAGAAAGCTAGACATTCTTTCTGACCACTCGCAACCTGCACAGAGGGTTTCATGGCATTGAAAAAGACTGCCTTCAACTCCATCCTCATATTTATTTAGTATCTCTATGCTATAACTTTCATTGTCTTCTTTAGCTGCATGCTTTGGCAGTTAAGAGCATGGGTGTTGGAATCAAACTGCAGGGGTTGACTCTCCATTCTACCACAGCTGTGTGGTTATTTACTTTTGATATTGTTTCCTAATCTGTAAAATACATGTAATAATATCTACTTAACAGGGTTGTTATGCAGACAATACTTTAATGTACATAAAGTATTTAACGCAAATGAAAAGTTTATGGTGAGCCATAAGAAAATGGCACAGAACATTCAGTGGTTTGACAGGATTATGGGGAATCGAGACCCAAGTGAATTAGTTGGATGTAGGTAAATGCAGGTAGAATACCAGTGTAAAATAACTTTAGAATATACCAGAAGGGAAAAATACAATATAAAAGCAAAAATATAGCTGGAGATTTTATGGACTTATGATTTGAAATGAGCTTCAGGTCTGTTTATTTGTTTGTTTTTGTTTGGCTTTGTTTTGTTTTGTTTTGTTTTAGGCGAGGTAACCCTTGGTTGGCATCACAGATTGCAAGAAACTTGTCAGTTTACAATACCTTATTTTTTAAATTTTTATTTGTTATACCTACAGCACCTGATATTTCTAGATGGTCTCTCATCCAGGCCTGACCTTGCTTAACTTCTGAGATCAGATGGGATCAGAACCTGTTCAGGGCAGCATGGCTGTAGTGGCTTTGTTTTTTGAACCTCGAGCTGATAATCACCTTGAGGGCTGGTGATTTGGTTAGGGCAGGAGGAGAGCTTAAGTCCAAATCACTGCACTTTAGGACAGCCTGCTCTTCTTTCACTTTGAATGAGACAAAAATAATCAGGATAATAGCGTATGGTTTATAAAGCACTTTAACATTCATTATCTTATTTCTCTTTTCAACAGCTCTGTGAGGTTGGTACTACAAGTAGCCCAATTTTACACATGAGGGAACTGAGGCATAGAGAGTTGAGATGCTTGTGTAATCTCACGCTTAGGTCCAGGAATTTTGACTCCATGTGCTATGATTTCTATCTGAGACACCACCTTCTCTGAGCTCAGCACTGTGTGTGGGGGGGGAATCAAGGCTTGTGGGCTCAATATCACCAATCCCTGTGAGCCAAGAATGGATTTCACATTTTTTAAAGGGACAGGACCTGAGATTCTGCGTGTCTAACAAGCTCCTAGGTGATACCCACACTTCCGGTCCTTGGAGCACACGTTGCACAGTAAGGGTTGTGTCTCACACCAACTCCATAACCCTAAACATACTCTTTACTTATGGATGCATGCGTTAAAGACTACTTTTCATTTGCTTGTATCCTAAGGAATTGAACTTCTTTTCAGTGTTCATAGAAGGTGAACTTTCAACAATTCACATTGAAAACACCCTGAACCTTTTCCCTCCCAAATGGTGATGGGGTCTGCCTGCTACCTCTACCAGTTTGTCAGCTATATATGCCAGCAGTGGGTTGCAGAGATGGGAGACAGAGAAACATATAGCTTAGTCCCTGGCCTCCAGGAGTGTCTCGTTGGGGCCCACCTACAATGCTTAACCTGGGCTCAGTTGTTCCCTTTCATCCTGCCTCTGTAGTTTCAAGTCCTTCTATGATAAGTCTCTCTCAGAGACCCTATTTTCCCTCCACCTTGGGTTTTCATACCTACTATGTAGTCTAGATCCTTCTTCTGGGCTCTCCAGCCTTCTGCTTTGGCCTCATTTTTGCTCCTTATTTCCTGTCCCTTGTCTGACTTCCCTAGCAGGAGCTTTCTTCATTTTCCTTTGCTTGGTCCTTGGACCTTGGTATGGTAGTCTAGTCAATTTGCACATAATTCTCATTGCAAAGCTCAATGCTAAGCCTCAGGAATCTACTTTTAGAAATGAGGTGGTCTTCTTCCAGGATATGGTCAGTCCCCTCCTTGTTTGAATCTAATCTATTGGATTTGGATGCTAAACATGAGTAATATGACTTATTTCATTTCTGCTTCACACAATGCTTTTTAATCAGAGTTAATATTAATTACATATATGCCACATCATCATTTAGTACAATAGTTGGTACTCTGCAGTTTTTCATAGTTCAAAGAAAGTAGTTATTGGCTAGACTGGAGCAGAGCAATCCTTACTCTATAAAGAATGAATTTCTCTGATCATCGTCCTACCACTGATCCTTCTACTTGGACCTTGGTGTGTGGTATGCCTTGCTTTTATAGCCTTCTTTTACTCCAGAAGTCCTGTTATTTTAAGCTGAGTGTCCGGCATGGGTCCAGAATTATTAAGTGTCGTTTTTGCTACAATCTTATCCTTCTGGCTTTCTAACCCCACCTACTTCAAACATCTCTCAATTTCTATACCCCTTAATTGAGCCTTACCACCAACCATGCTCCCCGTGTCCACACTGATTAAAAGAGAATCATGGACTGTGAGCACTGGATGGAATTCATCTGGCATGACTGCTTCAAAATAAGGGCAGAAACTGAAGCCCAGAAAAGAGAAGTGATTTGCCCAAGGTCAGACAGCACACAGCCAGTGGCAGAGCAAGACTAAAATCCTCACCTATTGTCCTATTCTTTTTAATATGTGAAAATTTCAGTCTTGCTAAATCTGTTGCCTCATATAATGTACTTCAAGTTTTAAAATCATTGACATACTAGAAAATAATGTGAATGCCTGCATTCTTTCTTTTCATTCATTCATTCATTCATTCATTCATTCATTTTTGCCTGCATTCTTTTAAACTTACTGCACATATGACTGTATTTTACTAATAGAACAGTGGCAATCTTTATTTTCTCCTTTCTCAACACATACCTTGTCTATCATGAACTTTTGTGGTTTTCTTTCCTCGCAGCAGTAATTTCCCAGTTAATCTTTCACACACACACATATACACACACAATTTTAAAATAATTTTTTAGTTTTTGATTACAGTTAGCATACAATATTATGTTAGTTTCAAGTATACAAACATAGTAAATAGACATTTATGTAACTTACGAAGTGATCACGCTGATAAATCTAGTATTGATCTGATATCATACATAGTTATTACAATATTATCGACTATATTCCCCATGCTATACTTCACATCTCCATGACTATTTCGTAAGTACCAATCTGTACTTCTTAATCCCTTCCGCCTCTTCACTACCCAACCCTTCTCTCATTGGCAATCCTCAAAATGTTCTTTATCTATGAGTCTGTTTCCATCTTGTTTGTTTGTTTTTGTTCCTTAAATTCCACATTTAAGTGAAATCAAAAGGCATTTGTCTGTCAGACTTATTCCACTCAGCCCAATACCTGCTAGGTTCATTCATGTTATTGCAGATGGTGAGATTTCATTCTTTTTCAGGACTGAGTATTATTCCATTGTATATATGCATCACCTCTTCTTTATCCATTCATCCATTGATGGATGCCCAGATTGTCTCTATATCTTGGCTATTGTAAATAATGCTGCAAAGAACATATGTATTCACATATACCTTTGAAGTACAATTTCAGGTTTTTTGAATAAATACCCAGAAGTAGAATTACTGGGTTCTTCTTTGTCTCTTGTTATAGCCTTTGTTTTAAAGTCTATTTTGCCTGATAGAAGTATTGCTACCCCAGTTTTTTTTGCTTTGTTTTGTTTCCATTTTCATGAAATATCTTCCATCTCTTTTTACTTTCAGTCTGTGTGTGTCTTTTGATCTGAAGTGACTCTCTCGTAGACAGCACATGTAAGGGTCCTGTTTTCTTTTTCATTCAGTCACCCTGTCTTTTGATTGGCACACTTAATCCATTTACATTTGAAGTAATTGTTGATAAATATGTATTTATTGTCATTTTATTATTCATATTTTTGTCTTTTTTTCTTACTTCTTTTTCTTCTTAAAGAAGTCCTTCCAACATTTCCTGTAATACTGGCTGGGTGGTGATGAAATCCTTTAGTGTTTTCTCATCTGCAAAGTTCTTTATCTTCAATTCTTGCTGGATAGAATAATCTTGGTTGTAGGTCCTTACTTTGTATCACTTCGAATATTTGGTGCCCCTTCTGGCCTGCAAAGTTTCTTTTGAGAAAATTGTTCCTCCAGAGGGGCTTCTACAGCCAAGATATTCCTCCCAATTCTCAACTGCCACATACAGCTGTGGGATTGGCCCTTCTGTATCTCCCCCCCCCTACCAGTGTCAAGGTGGCCTCTTCTGTATGTTCCCAGTGGTAGGACTTCTGTTCACCTGGGCATCAGGCGACTACTGATGATGGCTGTTCTGTAGTTTAATTGTAATTTTTGATTTGGTTGTGAGTGAAGGCAAGCACAGCATTTACCTACTCTGCCATCTTGACCGAAACCCATATATTTAAAAAATAGTGTCCTTTTTGAAAAAAAGGCCTCTTTAACCCAGCATATTTGACTTTCTGAATATCGATAATATACACATAAATACTTCCATGAAGCCTCTAAACCCGAAAACCTCAGGAAGTGGTAAAGCTAAACTAGGAAAGAAATGTCAAGGCCAGCCATGCTGCCATCCATCTGTCCATCCATTTGTTTGCTCATCTGTCCAACTCTAATGAATTTCAAGGTCTCCTCTGCCATCTTCTTCCTTTAGCCCCTTTGTTTATCTCTCAGTGAGACCACTTATAAAGGGGAGAGACACCTGAAAAAATCTGAGCTCTACAGAGACCTCGGTTTCTCAGCCTGGTCATTAGGTGTACAGGACCTGTGAGATAGAAGTCACAGTTTAGAAAATGCTTCATTTTAAGTAGTGAATTGTTCTTCCAAAAGCCATTAGATTTGATTCCAATGAATAAAGTATTCATCATTTCATTCATACAATTTTGTTTTTGCTTTCTACCATTGAGAAAAAAATTGGTGGGGGGTTCAAGGAGAGAGTATATTGTTTTATTGTTTTGTTCAAATATTCAAATTTAGATATTTTTAAAACTTTTAGGGTTTTACTTATAGCTCAAAATGTATATGGTCATAAATTGCTGTCACATTTTGGTCGATGACCACACAAATGATATTATAGATCGATTTGCAAAAACAATAATATTTTTTAAGGAATAAAATAATTAGGTGCTGCTGTGTGGTACACGTGGTCTTATATTTGCATCTTTGCCTTTACTCAAGCTGTATTAAATTCTAAAGAGTATGAATAAATCTTGATAATTTATTTTAAAAAATCAAATCACACTTAAAAAGGGGAAAATAGCTTCAGATGTCTCATGTATTTCACACGTCGGCCCGAGCCCCCTTACTTAACATACCAGCTGAAATGCTTTGTGTTGCTACTGTGGATGGCTGCTCCTCTGACATCTGATTTTATTGCAGATCCTTCCGATGTTCTTTGTACTGTGTCCACAGTGAAGCAGAAGCACATGGAGCCTGTGCCAAGGGTTCTGAGTTTGGACAAAGGGACCACAGCAGGTGAATGAATGAACTCTGGGAGTGGCTCTATGGCCAACTTAACATACTATGGGATATCTCACTCTGTTCCTTCCTAAAAATATTCCTCTTAGATTCAGGATGTCGCTTTATTCACAGAGAAGCAGTTTGTAAGAAGAGGTAGTCTCTCTCTTATTCCCGCCCTCATTTCCTTTCTTTTCACTCAGGTTGCCCAACTGGTAACAGGCCAGGAGACCTTATTTCTCTCTCTTTCTCTCAAGTTACATATTGACATGTTTGTTTGCCTAGAGTAACTGAGTCCCTGTGGCTCCTTATTTATGCAATGCATTTTGGATTCAGGGAGGACTCAGTCCCATCATTTCTAAGCCAGCCACCTGGGAGGCAGACAGGTCACACAAACTGAATTAACCATGACAATTCCCAAAACAATAGAAAGCTTTCCTCAGGAATTGCCCTCTGGGATTTTTAATGTTAAGATGTGTAATCTCATGTGACTTACCTTTATATGGAAAACAGCAGTTCAACAAAATCGATATATTTTTTTCATTTGATGTAACAGAAATCTTAAATAAAAGTTATCTGTAGTCCATGGTATGTCCCTGCTGGGAGGCTTGTTTTCTTTGAGGCAGAAAAAAAAAAGGCTCTTTGGGTGTTTTTAGGAGCCCTATGAAAATGCAGGAAATGCTATCCTAGCAACCCTAGAGACACTTCCGAAGGAGCAAAAATCAGCTTTGGGAAAGAGAGGCAATTCCAAATGAGCATATGCATTTTTCATTTAACCTGGCAAAGGAAAAGAAAACAGAGTGGACCAAACTCTGTGTAAATGTATTCTTCCTCATGGCACCTTTACTCTTGCCACAGCTGGCAGGAGTTTGATTAGTTGTGAGTACATGTTGTTGAAAAGCACTCCTCTTGAAGGCTACCTCAAGGCTATGGGGGCCTGTGACCTGGCCGAGGTAACCAGAGATCCCAGTTCAGGATGACAGGGTGCAGGGGTCTCGGTCCTAAGGGGAATGCACACCCAACCTGGAAGCTCTAGGAGGCAACTGGACTTACTTTTCTCCTAAGAGCACTTACCTGCTGTCCTACTCACTTTGCCATAAAGATCTTTCCTCAAAAAATGGCCAATGAATTATGGAGCAGGAATGTAATAACGAAGGTAGAAATGTGTCCTGTTATCAGTCACACACATTCAAGCCCAGTCTGGGGCAGCATAGTAGATAGGACTAAAGCTCCGGGATCTTCTCATTCAACCAAGATTGCTCCATACAGAAGTTGACAATGCCTGCCTGAAAGCCATTGTTGATATTCAACGTTTTTTTTTAAAATAGCTGAACAGACTAGACAATAAGCATGACAGAAAACTTGGACAGGAGGCTGGCTTGGAGTCTGGCTTAAGAAACGTGCTATTAAAAGTAGGCAACAAACACATATTTCTGAATGTTTAATTTTATTTGAAAATAAGAATCAACTTTACCATTCATTTATTTTCCTTCTCTAAAGCAACAAAGACACAGAACTCAATTTAAGTTGCTCATTAGGGTATCTTTCTAGTCTTCCTTTTTCACACTGAAAATCTCATGTGCAGTAACTCTATGATCCTTGCACGGCATTTCATAAAGGAATTGAAGCCCTTAAAGGTTTCCTGGAGCCATCCTAAAATCATTCATTTATTATTTAATTCATTCATCCAACAAATATTATTGAGTAGCCACAATGTGCCACTGGTATACAGTGGTGAACAAAATCAACATGGTCCATGCTAGGGGTCACCATCTATCCCTGATTGCACAACACTGTCTTGGTTTTAGCTCTGGAAATCCTGCATTCTGGAAAACCCCTCAGTCAGGGAAAACTGCGGTGAATGATCACCCTCTTTGCCTATTGGAAGTTAACAGTCCATGGATTCTTGAGAAAGGTGGGTGGTTGAATTCTGGTGCTGGAGTTCTGGTAGCAGACCTGCTCTTAACTAGCTATGTGATCTTGATCAGGGCACTTTGCTGAGCCCCAGTTTCCTCATTATAAATGGGGAAAATAATATCTACTTCAAAGAGTTATTTTAAGATTAAGTGAAATTTGGTTATTAATTCTATAGAACTGACTATAATGACAGCTGTTCAGCCAGCAACGAAAGAGGGAGATATAGCTGTACACGTCCCATTCATCTGCAAATATGAAAGGCTTTGCTGAACCAAAGTAGAACTTGCTGGAAAGTTGGCTGTAATACTTTATTACTGGTGTTTAGGGTCTCAGGCCCACAGTACCTTTTGGGGAAAAAAGAATGAATCCTCCCAGGGAGAGGACCAAAGTGGTAGCTTAACCACTTTGTCGGCTGGCACGTGAGAAAAAAAAAGAGCAAGTACCTATTCACAAAATGGGGATTTGGGCTAAAGATTAATGCATTTAATTGAAAAAAGGGACATGTATAATTCTACATTAACCCTACTCCTGCTGGGGATTGTTTTTTTTTCCCTTTTCTTCTTTACAGGTCTCATAAAGATTTCTTTTTATCTTTGCCAAGCTTATCCATACTTTGTAATCTGAAGTAGCATTCAATGCCACATCTATTAGGCATCCAGCAAGTACCAGGGACTGGGATGCTGAAAGGAAGCCCACCTTGTTCCTGTTCCCAGAGAGGTGGACAGTCTATTCAGAAGTATACACAAACATGTACAATGTACCACAGAGATTTTTATTTATTTTTATTTTTTATACTTTTTATTTTTTCAATTACATTTGACATACAATATTATATTAGTTCAGGTGTACAACAGTGATTAGATACTATATAAACTTACAAAATGATCATCCCAATAAATGCAGTACCCATAGTTATCATAAATATTATTGACTATATTCCTTATCTTATACTTTATATCCCCATGACTATTTGTAACTAACAATTTGTATTTCTTAATTCTTTTTCCATTTTCACCCTTCCCCCTAACCCTCCGCCCATCTGGCAACCGTCAAAATGTTCTCTGTATGAGTTTCGTTTTTGTTTTGTTTGTCCATTTATTTCATTCTTTAGATTCCACATGGATGTGAAATCATATGTCATTTGTCATTCTCTGTCTGACTTATTCCACTCAGCACAATACCCTCTAGGTACATCCATGTTGTTGTAGATGGTGGAGATCTCATTATTTTTCACTGTGGCGTAATATTTCATTGTATATATGTACTACTTCATCTTAATCCATAATCTGTTCATCCATTGATGGACACCCAGGTTGCTTCCATACCTTGGCAGCTGTAAAAATGCTGCAATGAAAATATGGATGCACATGTCCCTTCGAAACAGTGTTTTGGTTTTCTTCGGCTTAAATACCCAGAAGTGAGATTATTGGTTCCCTCTCTGTATCTTTTATAGCCTTTGTTTTAAAGTCTATTTTGTCTGGTATAGATATTGCTACCCCCCAATTTTATTTGTTTCCATTTTTATGAAACATCTTTTCCATCCCTTTACTTTCAGTCTCTGTTTGACTTTTGATCTGAAGTGAGTCTCTTGTAGGCAGCATATGTAAGGATCTTGTTTTCTTATCCATTCAGCTAACCTATGTCTTTTGATTGGAACATCTAGTCCACTTATATTTAAAGTAAGTTTGATAGATATGTAGTTATTGCCATTTTATTATTCATATTTTTTAAATCTTATTTTCTTGTTCTTCTTAAAGTCCCTCTAACATTTCCTGTAATACTGGCTTGGTGGCAATGAACTCCTTTAGCAATTTTTTGTGTGTCTGGGGAAGCTTTTTATCTGTCCTCTGATTCTAAATGATTGCTTTGCTGGGTAAAGTAATCTTGGTTGTAGGTCCTTGCTTTTCATCACCTTGAATTTTCATGCCAGTCTCTTCTGGCCTGTAAAGTTTCCATTGAGATATCAGCTGCTAGTCTTATGGGTACTGCCTTGTAGGTAATGAACTGATTTTCTCTTGCTGCTTTTTAAGATTCTCCCTTTATCTTTAACCTTTGACATTTTAATTATGATGTGTCTTGGTGTGACCTCTTTGGGTTCATCTTCCCTGGGACTCTCTGAGCTTCCTGGGGTTTTATATCCATTTCCTTCATCAGGTTAGGGAAGTTTTCCATCATTATTTCTTAAAATAGGTTTTTCAATTCCTTGCTCTCTCTTTCTCTCTCTCCTCCGTATGATACCCCTATTATAAAAATGTTGTTCTTGATGTCCCAGAGGCCCCTTAAACTATCCTCATTTTTTTGCATTCTTTTTTCTTGCTGTTCTGATTGGGTGTCCTCCACTACCCCATTCTCTAAATCACTGATTTGATCCTCCACTTCATCCAACCTGTTGATTCCCTCTAATGTACTCTTTACCTCAGATATTGTATTTTTTCATTTTTGAATTGGTTCCCTTTTATGTTTTCCATCTCCATTTTTATGTTTTCTATTTCTTTGTTAAAGTTCTCACTGAGATCAATCTATTCTTCCCTAAGTTCCTTGAGTATTCTTGTAACCAGTGTTTTGAACTCTGCATCTGGTAGGTTGCTTGTCTCCACTTTGTTTAGTTCTTTTTCTGGAGCTTTGTTCTGTTCTTTCATGTGGGACATGTTTCTTCATCTCTCCATTTTGACTGCCTCCCTGTGTTTATTTCTATGTATTAGGTAGAGCTCCCGGTCTTAGTAGTGTGGCTTTATATAGTAGGTGTGCTGTGGAGTCCAGTGGCACAGTCTTCCCTGGTCACCTGAGCGAGGTGCTCAAATTATGTCCCTTGTGAGAGTCGTATGTGCTTTCTTATAGTTGAGCCTTGGTTGCTTTTGTACTTTGATGGGAGGGAGTGACCCTTGGGCTGATTGTTTGTGAGGATTGGCCGGTGGATGCTGGCCCTCTGCAGCAGGATTCACTTTAGCAGGGCTCTAGTGCTGCCCAGCCTATACTTTGGGTAGTCCTCCTCAGATGCATCCCTGGGTGGTGCTCTGGCTCCATTGCCAGTTGAAGCTGGCTACTGGGTATGCTCGCCCAAGGGCATCCTGGGAGGGGTCCAGCTGCAGGCCAAATTCAGCTGCAGCCTGTGCACTTCCAGGGCAACCTGGCAAGAGTCACCAAACAATCTGCTGATGGCTGCCATACATGCTGGGCTTATAGGTGCCTCGAGAGGCCAAGCCAGGAGCTGAGGCCAGCTGCCACTAGTGCCAGGCTTGGTGCTGTTCATCAAGCAGTAAGGGGCATGCTGAGGCCAGATACTGCTTTTGTTGGGTTTTTGTAAATCTTTGAGAGATTTTAGGAAAGTCCGCAGCCCAAACCAAGACAGACCATTTATACGGAATAAACCCTTGGAGGCAACTTGGTGGGCCTACAATCTGGGAGAGGCAGAGTCTCAGGAAATCACCTGTGTGGAGCAAGCTCTATTACCAGGGTTGGTGTAGACTCCAGTATGGCGGGTGCCTGCCTTCGCATGCTGAGAGAGGGAAGGCCTTAACAAGAAACAATGGCTTCTGCCAGCACTTCTGTCAGGGAGAAAGCTGCCCTTCCAGCCCTCTCCCTGAAGCCCAACAACTCAGCATCCTCCCATATTTCCCTGGCTCTCCTTGAGCAGCTGCCCCAGAACTGGAGCTCAGAGCGAGTCTATCAGCAAGTAAGGCCAGGTGTGGGCCCTTTAAGAGGAATGTTGGTGACTCCTGCATCCCTCTGTCTCACTCAGCCACAATCTCTGCTGGTTTTTCACAGCCAGAGGTTGTGGGACTTATCTTCCAGACACTGGAACCCCAGGTTGGGATTTCCAGTGTGGTGGCAGGATGTCTCACTCCTTGGAATGGTGGAGGGGACTCTGTAGCCAAGATAACCTTTCCAATTCTCGACCACAACACACTTTTGTGGGACTGGCCATTTCTCATTCTACCCTTCCTTCCAGCCTCTTCTTATGTATATCCCCAGTTGTAGCACTTCTTTTCAGCCAGTCACCAGGTGACTCTAAGTTATGGTTGCTCTGTAAATTGGTCGTAATTTTGGTGTAGTCGAGAGAGGAGCCGTGCACAGCATGTAGCTTCTACACTGTCTTAGCCAGTCTCCTCCCTCATTATTTCTTCAGATAGGTTTTTACTATTCCTTGCTCTATCTCCTTCTTCTGGTATCCCTATGATGTGAATGTTGGTACGTTTGATGTCTCAGAGTTCCCTTAAACTATCCTTTTTTTGGGGGGGGGAGTATTTTTGTTGTTGTTGTTTGCTGTTCTGATTGGGTATTTCTGCTACTCTGTCTTTCAAATTGCTGATTTTGATCCTCTGCTTCATGTAGTCTGTTCATTCCTGCTAATGTATCCTTCATTTCAGTTATTGCCTTCTTAATTTCTGACTGCTTCTTTTTTATATTTTATATCCCCATTATTATGTTTTCTATCTCTTCATTGAAGTTCTTACTATTAAGCATCCTTATAACCAGTGTTTTGAACTCTACATCTGATAGTTTGCTACTCTCCATTTTGTTTAGTTCTTTTTTCTGGAGCTTGTTCTGTTCTTTCATTTGGGACATGTTTCTTTGTCTCCTGATTTTGGCCGCCTCCCTATATTTGCTTCTATGTGCTAGGTAGAGCTGCTATGTCTCCTGGTCTTGGCAGAGTGATCTTATGTATTAAGTGCCCTGTGAGGCCCAGCATTGCAGTGTTCCCTGGTCATCTGTGCCGGGTGCTCTAGGTGTGTCCCTGTGTGGGTTGTGTGTCCCTCCTGTGTAGCTAAGCCTTGCTTGCTATTGGTATGTCAGTGGGAGGAATTGACCCTCAGGATAATTGTTTCTGAGGACTGACCATAAATCCGTGGAGAAGCTGTTGTATAGGGGCTGACCCTATGGAGCAGGATTTGCTTTAGGTCAGCTCTGGTGCCTGCCACGTCTGCCCTTTGGGTGTCTTCTTTGTGGAGGTGATTGGGTGGTGTCGTGGTGTGGTCTAAAGCTGGCCACTGCACGTGTTGGTTTGGGGGACTCTTGAGAGGGTACCTGTTGCAGGCCAAGGTCAGTGGTTGAAGCAGGCATAGGGTGTCTACAGATCACTGGTAGCCTGGTTATTGAAAAACCAATGATCTTTTTTTCTCTCTCATTACTTCTACATGTTCAACAAAGCCACATTGAGTCATGATCAGCTTTTGCATTACATTTTTCCAATTTGCTGTCGTACTTATGGGCAGCTCATGAGGCTATGTTTTCCTGCCTCTTAGCTCTCCATATTCTCCATATAGGTTTTGAAAGTTTTTTTATAACTTTTGGTTATAGCTGTTTCAGCGGTGATCCATCATTATAGAATGGTGATGATTTGAACCTGTTTCTTCCTCCACATACTCCTTAAATTGCAATGATTAAGGGAAAGGGCAGAAATATGAGTAAAAATTACCTTCTTGATGACTTCTATCACATAATAATTATAGCATTACTATTTTATCGGTGGTGTCCTAGTCGTTTGATACACATTTTTGCTAATTTTTACACCTAGAAATTTGTTTATTATTTCCATTTTATAGATGAGAAAACCGAGGCACAGAGAGGTTATTAACTTGTCTCGGTTCATTCAGCTAGTAGGTTTAAAAGCACAAACACAACTGTTAGATTGTTAGCAAAGTTTAAAGAACAAACTGTCTTGTGATGGAAGCTGGCTCTGCCAACTTTATTTTGGCTAACAGATTATTTTAGTCTATGTTTTCACCCACCTGGAGTGTGGAAACCTGGATATTTTCCATGTTTGGATTCAACTTTTCAAATTCCTTGGTAGCAGTTGGTTTGTCCTACTAATACTTCAGGTGTGCAGTCTTAGGTATAATTGTGTTGTGTCTTTTAAAAATAATATTTCGGTTGCCTACCCACTGGGCTCATATAAACTTCATTTCTCCTGTGGGTGTTACATATTGCCCAAAATCTCTGTGGCAAAGCCAAGTCTTATGATTTCACAGCCTTTCCCTATCCTTTCCCATGCATGTGCCCCATAGTTCTCACCCTAAACCAAGATACCCTCTCAAATTTCATCTTTCATTCTGAAATATAGCCCAGGCTGGTGGGTAGCTGGGCCTTTTAGAATATCTCCACTTACAGCCTGGAATTCATAATTGTAAAACCATGGTAAAAAAAATGCCATTTTTTTATTTTCCTTGCTCTTTGCTACATATGAGTCTCAGCTCAGCTTCTTAATGAGACTCTTCATTTTGCCCCAATGTCGAAAACAGTCTATTTTCTAAATAGGCTAAAATAATTCCCCCAAGCTGCTATTTTTTGAGTCTGGATAACTAACTGCATCATAATCCTACCTCAAGGGAAAAAAATGGAAAGGGGGAGAATCTGTTGATTCGGAAAAGGCCTGCGTTGGTAGATTCAGAACAGTACCTGCAGCTGGTGATGGTGGAAACATTGGAGACTTTTCCTGTTTATTATGATGTTGAGAGGGGTAGCCCGAAAAGAAAGGGTGAAAACGTTTTGTGGCTGCATTTATCTCCTTCAAGTGCTTGGGATTAGGTGAGAAATGTAGAGGAAAGGCCCCTTGGCATTGGGATACGTTTTGAGAGGACCTGACTGGGTACACGGGCTTTGTTGTGTCATCTGCTCCAATGTAGACAGGTGCAGCCTGAGAGCAGGATCTCAGGGCAGTAAAGGAGGCCGGCTGTTTTCAGGCTGTTTTCACTAGCAGGCCCATATTTAACCCTTTCTCAGCTTTGGGGTCTCAGTAATTGTTTTCCCTTTTTCTCTTCCACCTGTTCACAGAAGATGTGGTGTCAGGAGTTTTAATACAATTTCAGAATGACCCTGATATGGTGTGGTGTCAGGGGTCACCTCATGAAACTGAGAGGAAAGATCGTCTGTCTTCTGGGGAATTCCCAAGAATTGATTTATCTTAATGAAATGTAGATAGGTGTGTTGCTCACACCTGACCCTGTTTTCTATTTTCCCCCATACCCTCTGGGATGAACACTGAATAATTAAAAAGGAATCCCACATGTTCCCTTTGGAATTCAAAAACGAGGACTTTTTTTTTCCATTCAGATTGTTCTCGTGACTTGGCCTATCCCATCTATTACTAATTATTTCTCTGCAATTACTCATTCGTCAAATAGTTTTTGAGTGCCTACTGTGCTAAGTATGTTCCTAGGGGCTGTGGTACAATAGTGAATGGAACAGTTAAAAATCCTAGTCCTTGTAGAGCTTACACTCAAGTTGGGAAGAGACAAACAATAAATATTAGTTTTAAATAAATTAGTGAAACATATGTGTTCTCCCTCATACCAGCCTGAGGGTGCAAAGAGATAGTGAAATTTAACTAAAGTCTTTCTGGGCCTTGCCTTTACCTGCTAAGTTGGTGAAACTCCTGGGTCCTCCTCCCAACTTGGGTACATTTCGTTTCTTAGAGGACCACCAGTTTTAACTTTTTAAACTTCTTGCACAGTCTCTTACTGCAACCACTATGGGTTATGTGGGCTACTGCCTTGCCACTCTGTAAGGCCGTGTCACTGCTACCACCACTGTGACTCTTGTTTACTGTGGGAGTATCTTTTTTGCCTTTACAAACGTCCTCGAATAACTTCATTTTGTTCAACATTGTTTCATTTTGTTGATGAGATGCTGCAGAAACTTAACTCCTGTTTATATCAATTAGCCTATGGTAAAATCAGTTTCATTATATGCCGTTTCACCAGAGTCACAGAACCTACTGATGAAATTAAGTGAGGACTTACTCAACACCAGGCTGAGCATTCTCCTCTGCCTAGACTGGGGTAAGGACCTTTTTTGCAGCCAGCTGGGGCCTTATCTCCTCAGTCCTGGGTGCAAGGCTTCTCTTCCCTCTCCCTATTACTTATGGCAGCTTCTGACTTTGCTCCTCTGGCTAGATTTCCACTTTTCTTTGCATCCCAGATTCAATCCTCACCTGTCTGTGACATAGTATGGCTCGGTTCCAAATCATGCTACTTTGTAATTATAGGTAAATATCTGTTAGTTTTTGTTGGTTCATTAAAAATATCACTCATTCTGTTTTCTAATAATAATAATAATAATAATAATAATAATAATAATATGTGTTCACTTAATAAAACTTGGAGAATATAGGCAAATGCAAAAGTAAAACAACCGCTGACAATATTAACACCTAGAAATATCTAATTGGCAGCAGGGCCAGCTTCCTGAGCATGCGCCCTATGCAGTTTGCACAGGACTCAGTGCTTAAAAGGATCCTGCACTTGATTTAATGCTCTATGGTTGCTGTCTTGACATTCTTAATATTTTTAACAGTTCTTATCATTTGAAGAAGGGGTGCCACATTTTCATTTTACACTGCGTCTTACTACTTACATAGTTGGTCCTGCCTCCTCTTAACATTATAGGTATATCTTTTTTCTGGTCTTTCTTTAGCCAAGTGTTGCTTTCAAAACTAGTTGGGATTACACCATTTGTATATTCTGAATCCTTATTTTTTCACTTAACATCATAATATGTTCCTATTTCGATTAGCTGTTATTTGAAGCATTTTTAAAGGATGAATGATATTCCATCACTTATTTAACTTTTCCTGTTGTTTAATTTCAGGTTTGTTGATTGATTCTTGAAATCTTGTTTCATAGTTCAGTGCCTGGAACATTGTACGTGCTAAACAAATTTTAGCTATTATTATGTGTCCCTGTTCTCTCAGGCTTTTCTGAAAATGTGTCAGTGGTCTCTCAGGGATGGAATTCAATCTATTCTCCAGATTTCCTATGCTTTCTGACATCATCCAGAAACTGTGCCACTGGCTTTCTTGGACTGGAATAGTGAGGCTTTGTTCTATCAGTCTGGATAATGATACACTGCAGAAAGTTGGAACCTGGAACTTTACATATCAAACCCAGACCTTGATTTTCAGTTGCCATTCCTGACCCTTCCTTTCAACCCCAACACAACTTGAAGCACATTCTTGTGGGACTCGGAATTCACATAAGTTCTGGAACTGGACTTTTCCCTAGACAGCAATGGAAATCCATGACCTTGCAAATAAAGAATCCCTACCTAGAGGATAAAGGTTCAGAGTTCTGTCTATAACTACAAAGACAGAGGTGAGATTTAAGCTTGATTCCATTTGTGTTTTTACTTTATCAATATTCAGCAATATTCAGTCATCACTACCTTTCCTGCATTGACCTCAGAGCTTCTTGAAAGTGGTTGATCAGTAAGTACACAGCAAATGGTGGTGTTTTGAAGGCATGTCTATGCTTTCTTTTTTCCTTCCTGATGGTGGGGAATTCCGGGGTGGGTAGGGACAGGACAAGAACAACTGTTTAAATTTATTCCTCTTCAATCAGCTTATTGCATCCTTTTGGGAAAAGACAGTGCTCCCTCAATACTTGACAGATACCTAGACAAGAAAAAAAATCAGTTCATTGAGCATTAAGATGCTCCAAATTTTCTCACTCCAAAACAGATTTCGCCACTGATTACAGCAAAAAGGATAGAGAAATTGATAGTTCTTGGCTTTGAGTATTAAGACGATAGGTATTTTTTTCCTTCTCTTAGGAATTTCATGTTGTTTCAATGATGTTTCTTTATTTTTATATAGAGGAAGAGATATTTTAAGAGAAAAAAAAAACCAAGCATGTTTGAGTGGTTTTGCTTTTTTTTCCCAAATAGGAATGATAATGATGGCTAGGCAAATTGTTTCCTTGACCTATAGTCCTAGTTTCCCTCCCTGGTTCCACAGCACCTGAATACAGAGAGGAAGGTCCATTAAATATAAGCAGTTTGGCCTGTGGAACATTGTACCCTGTCCAAAGCATCCTTTTGCCCCCAGAAACCATTTTTTTGCAGTAGTTTAACCAGATGCTGGAAAAGTACCATTTATTCCCCCAAATATTTTGAATCTATGGTGCTGCAGCTTTTCCCCTCTGTGTCCATAGCCACGTGACTAGGCATGACAGTGGCACTGCTAAATGATTCTGCTGGAATCGAAGTTTAGGAGAGACAGGTGTTCAGGCCAGAACCGAAGTTTGCTGACGTTGAATGAAGTCTGCCTAACTTGGTGTGAATGAGTCAGTGAAATGGGGGTGGAAGGATTGTCATGAGCCAGAAAGAGCACAATATCAGAGAAGCAAAGCTTCAGGAAGGCAGGTTGCCAACATATAGATAGGCCCAGGCTCTGGGCTAGGGTTCGAGAGCAGGCATTTCTTTCTGCAGGAGGAGACCATTCAGGCTGTGCTTTATTCTTCCAGATTCCAGACCGAAGTACTGAGCAGATCAAGATTGAGGAAGAAATTTGGGATTTGGTGTTGACAGTAAGATGGAAACTGGTTTCTCTTATAAGATCAGCAGCCTTGTCAGCAAAAGATGACCTGATGCCAAGTCCCCAAAAGATCAAATAGGGTGCCTTAAGGCCACCATGACTAAAGGGCCATGACATTGGTCCTGAGATTTGAGCAGGGGTGAGACTGCATATGGCGACAATGGTTTGGGGAGGGGGCTGCTCAGGCAGAAAAACTAGGTAAGGTGTTACATGCTTTCTGGAAGCTTAAAAGAGACCTGAACTCCCTTGTTGATAGGAATTCACACAGGTCTTGAGAAGAGTCAATTGTTCTATTTTAGAAAATAATTCATCTTCTTATTAACCATTTTACATACTATATACAAATATACGATTCTGTCATTTATTGGTGTTTATAACTAATAATTAAATTCTCTAATTAGAACCTAAGCTCCTTTCTTTGTGTAGTGCACATTCTTCTGAGGGTTAGCATGCTAGGCCACGTGGCCACCTAGAATTAAATACTGTTTTATTGCAGCCTATGGAATAATAGGTTTGCCTAATATTAAAGGTTTTCTCTGGCTCCTTCAAAAGCCTCTCAATTCACAAATTCAAGGTAAACCTGTTTTCTTCAGCATAAAGCTTTACTCTTTGTTAGGTTTTAATAGACCAATGTGACCCTGAACTGCGGACTCTAAGTTTCCTTTATCTATCCTATTGGCTGGTTAGCCATGGTGGGTGGAGATATGGGGTGAGCAGAGAAAAGAGGAAGGGGAGGGAAGGAAGAAGTACTGTGGTTCCAATAAAAAATTTCATTATGTGCAATGAAAGAGATTTTCATACTTCAGTTTATCCAGCCTGTATCAGGGCGATAGTCCTGGTAAGTAGAATAAGACTCACAATGATATGTGTGAATCTGGGATCAGATGTCCAATCCATCTACTCTTATCTCCCTCTTTCCTCCCCCTTCCACTTCTCTGAATGGAAGATGCCAAGGGCAGGTGGGCTGTGGCAGCTTTTATCTAGTCAGCAGCTCCCCCACCCCAGTCGGTTATCATATAATATGATGCAAAAGGAGCTTAGGGACCCTCTGGAAGAAGGAATTTTATGAAAATAAGTGTATCCAAATCAAGTAATACAAACAATCCAGAAAGTTTAAGATTTCAATAGCAAATTCCCCTGGAATAGAGAAAGCTTATGCATTAGAGTGAGGAGGTTTAGTGCTGGCATGGTCATCTTGGTGCTCTCGAGTTCAAGCTGTGCAACTTATGGTAAGCCTGATGACCTCTCTGTGCTTTACATTCAGTAGAATGTTGCTTATGATAGCCGGCTCACTGACAGGTTGATGAAATGACATGAGAAAAAGCCTAGTACAGCACCTGGCATACAGTAGGCACGCACCAATTTTGATTCTGTTTGTCATGTGAGCATGGATTGAAGCTTCAGCCCTCAGACAATTCTCGTTTCTTACAGGGCAGTGGCAGGACCAGGTGGGACCTGATTTTAGAAAAGGCAAGTGCAGAGCTGTGTAGACAAAAGCCTTTTTCAGCTCCTGCTTCAAGATGACCACGCTCCATATGGCTTCACCTGCTGCGCACTGTTCTAATTGCAATCAGAATGGATCTCATTAGGGTTACAATGGCCCAGGAAAATGAAGAGTGGTTACCGTGGCCCACTCCCTGGGCCTGCCAGCCGGGTGGTCAGAAAGGAAGCAGAGTTTGAAAATGTTTCCTGTAATTACAGTGCCCAATACGGCACCCCAAGGATGTTGGGAGCTTAATAAAGAGCCTTTGAAAATTTTTCTTTCTATCTGCCAAGTGTTTATTACAACTAAAGTGGAAGTCTGATTCAATGGCAACGTACATACCCCTCAGCCTCCCTGAGACACTTACACGCAAGCTTTGTGGAAGGGGGCCAGTGTGGAAGAGGGTAGCTGCATTCTTCCTGCATAGATGTACAAAGAGCTTCTAGTTAAATGAGTTAATACCTATTTATAATGGGTTAATTGCACTGTTTGGCACATAGTAAGCATTGTCAGGTGTTTGCTAATATGAATAAAAATAAACCAAACTATGTATGTGAATAGATTCTAAATGGACACTTTCTCAGTTTTGGGGTTAGGTGGGATGGGAGCAGGCACAATAATTTACCTTGGAGAGAAAATCTAACTTTGTCAAATCATTTGGAGAGGACGAGGTGGGTGTGGATCTCTTTACTCTTCATTGACCAGTGGTTTGGTCCTGGTACCATTTGCCTTTATATTAGTTTGGTTTGTTTTCTGGGTAATAGGGCTGCCATCTGGGTATTGACAATCAAGTGAAAGTGATACTTTTTGGCTAAGAGCTTTGAATTTTTCCTAAATAATAACTAAGAAGGAGGAACCTAGCACATGATTTAGTCAGAACTTTTTTTCTGGGAAACCAACAATAAACTCTCAAAAGCAATAATACAAAATATGATTTAAATAGGATTTAATATTATGTGTGCATATTTAATGGAAAGATACACTATGTACACCATATATATTTCTATAGTCTATCATTATCTATCTAAATAAATAAATTACTTTGATGATAAACCATTAAAATTTTTGCCTTACCTAACTGATGTTCTTTACCAATATTAAGTAAAAAAAAAATGCCCTTCCCTCACCCTAAACTTTTTATTGGAGGTTGAAATCTGGTGCTGCTGTGCTCAGCCTTGTTCAGGCTACATTTTGGGTGTTAATCGCTGCTTTAGCTTTATAAGCTCTCTGGTCCCTCTGCCTAGCCTTACTTTTCAGAGAAAAGGCCTTCATTTGCTCACTCAGCTTTTTCCTTTCATTATTAACACCGTTTGTGCTTGCTGCCTCCTCCTGTTGTGTTTCATTTTTGTTCCAGAAAGAGATGGTTTTTCATTTCTCTATGGGTAGTGAGTGTCCTGGATGGACCTATCTGCATGCAGAGCTCCAGAATTCTGTGATGTGGAAGCAGATCCCTAGAGTTCTTTTTTATTCAGGTCCCTAAGCCACCCCCATTCTTAGAGAAGCAGTAAATGGGTTTTTGGTACTGATATTTGGGTCCTAAGGACACTAAGATGAACAACTCTCCCATTCCTCTCACCACACACAAAGGAGGGGTCAGGGATGAAAGGGGCTCCTCAGGAAGTACCAGATGTCAGACTGGGCTAGGCGAGAATCGAAGGGGCCAAGAGCCATTTGGTACTTAATATAGAGTTGATCTGCAGAGATGGTATAGCCCATGGGGAGGTACACAAAAGTAGACAATCCTAGCTTGGTTATATGGCCCCAGTCCTTCTCTGGTATATGGAGCTGTCTGCCTGAAAGAGACATTAGAAGGGCTATGACCTCTTCTGAACAAACCTTCTGAAGTCAGTCGAGAGAGCTATCATGCCAGGAAGGAAAAAGTCTGCTTCCACACAGAACAAGGAAAGAGAGAACTCTAGGTTAGAGGACCTTAAGCAGAATTTATTATGGTTGTAGCAATGGAAGTGGTGGAATGGCAGCAGCAATAGCAGCAGGGTTATAAAGTTGACCACTGGTGATTCTAAGCCTGAAATAAGAACAGCTGTACAGTCCAGAGGGTAGCATTTAAGCAGGAGAGAGCTGGTGGAGTAGAGAGACGAGGCTGGGACCATGATGGGAAGCCCACTTTTAACAAAATTTCATTGAGTACGTATGCTTTCCCAAATATTGTGTCAAGTCCTGTTCCATCAAATCTGAAGGCACATTATGTTTAATTATCTCCTTTTGGAGATGCTAAGATTACTCATTCAGTAACAGTGACAGCCTGATTCATCCATTATAAGGTTCCCCAACAAATTATTACCTAATGATTTAAGGAGCCAAAGGTAATCTTTGCCTAGGAGTAGGCTAACTCATTCTTTCAAAAGTCAACCCTACCAGGACAAGATGATGCCCTGGCATGAGTGGCCTCTGGGCTAACAGTAGGGACACTTTAAAAAACATAGGTACAATATCATTTCACATATAATAGAATAAAGTAATAATTCCTTAATAATACACTCCATGTACAGATTTTCCTGCTTGTATAAAAAATATTTTCTTTTGTTTTTACATTTGGTTTGTCAGAATTAGCGTCCACACAAGTCTACACATTGCATTTGGTTGGTATGTCTCTTAAGTCTCTCTATTATAACAACAACCCTCCATTCAATGTTTGATGAATAAACCATTTTATTTTTTCTTTAGAAATTTCCCACACATTGTGTTTGGCTGATTATGTCCATTGGTGTTGTCTAACTAGTTCCTCTATAGCCCATATTTACTGTAATCAGGTAGTTAGATATGCAGGCTTCATTAGATTGTCAACATTTTTTTTTAAAGTATTATTATTTAGCAAAATTACTTCATAGTTGGTAAGGTGTATTTCCTATTTCCAATAATTATCAGGAGACATATTGTTTGGTTGTCTGACTTTTAGTGATGTTAAGATTAACATCATTAGGTGTTGGCAGCTTGATCCATCAATTATAAATTTTCTCATCAACATTTCACCTAATTGGTTTGGTAATTGTGATGATCATATACTAGATCCATTATTGTATAAGGGATGTGAAATGCTGATTTTTTTAAGTCTGTCATCTTTTCTGCATTTATTAGCAGGAATTTTTCCATAAGAAAAGGACTTTTCCTTATCAACTCTTTTTATCCCAAAATGAAGTTCATATAGGGAAGGCGTGATAGACATTTGATTCTTTTACTTTATTTGATGATTTTCCAAATAATGGGTAGGTGTGCTATGAAACTCCAGTGGTGAGAATGAAATTTTAAACTAAATTATGAATTCATGGATTTGTTGATAATCTCCGTCTTTCAATCCATCGAAGTCATTGCTTTTTGGATGCTCAAATTGTCTCATTTTCAAAAGGTTTGTTTTGACATATCTCATGAGTGTTTGATAGCTTTCTTTTTAGCAAAACAAGATGTTACAGACTTATCTTGAACATTATTTGCCCTAACTTAGGATCAGTCATTTCTCCAAGGAGACCTGGCTCCTTTAAAACCATTATCTAAGTTTTAGGGATGCTCATTGCTACTGGGTTGTCATTATTTCTAGGCCTTTCAGTGAGCAGAACTAGGAACTATGTGGTTTTTAGAAAGAGAAAAATGAATCATGAATGCATACTGATATTTCCAATTGAAATGAAAGATTACAGAGTTTTAAGTTAATTATTTTAAGCTGTTTTTTAAAAAAATATTAGTTTCAAGTATACAGTACGTTGGTTAAACATTTATATAGTTTATAAAATGATCCCCTCTGGTTTCCTCCTAGCCAATATATTAATGCTAACTGCATTCCCTATGCCATGCTCCCCATCCCGTGACCATCTATCATCACTACTACTAATTTGTACTTCTTTAACCCTTCACTCCATTCTCCCAGTCCCCAACTCCGCTTCCCTCTGTCCGTCATCAGATTATCCTCTATATTTGTGTCTGTTTTTCATTAGTTTGTTCTTTTGTTCCTTCGATTCTGCATATAAGTGAAATCATATAGTATTTATCTTTCACTATCTGACTTTTTTCCCTCAGCATAATAATCTCTAGGTCCATCTATGTAGTTGCAGATGGTAGTATTTCATTTTTTTAATGGCTGAACAAAATTCTACTGTATGTATGAAACATAACTTTTATCCAATCGTCTGTTGATGGCATTTAGGTTGCATCCATATCTTGGCTGTTGTAAATTGTGTTGTCATGAATATTGGGGTGCATAGATCTTTACGAATTATTAATTTGGTTTTTCTTCGGATAAATACCCAGAAATGCAATTACTGGTCAAAAGGTATATCCATTCTTAATTTTTTTTGAGAAACCTCCATACTGTTTTCCATAGCAACTGTACCAATTTGCAATCCCACCAACAATGTATGAGGGTTCCCTTTTCTCTGCATCCTCACCAACACTTGTTGTTCTTTGATTTATTGATGAGAGCCATTCTTATAGGAGTCAGGCAATAGCTCATTGTGGGTTAAATTTGCATTTTTTGATGGTCACTGACCTTGAGCTTCTTTTCCTATGTCTGTTAGCCATCTGTATTTCCTCTTTGGAGATGTTTCTGATCAGGTCTTCTGCTCAATGTTTAATTGGTTTGTTTGTTGTTGTTGTTGTTGTTGATTGTGTGAGTTATTTATATATTTTGGATAGGAACCTTTTTATCAGATGTATCATTAGCGAATAACTTCTCCCAAACAGTCTATTGTCTTTTTGTGTTGTTGATGATTTCCTTTGCTATACAAAAACTTTTTAGTTTATTTTTTCTTTTGCTTCCCAAGCCCAGGGACATATATCCAAAAAGAAATTACTGTTAGTAATATCAGAGAGTTTACCGCCTATATTTTCCTCTGGAAGTTTTATGGTTTCGGGTCTTACATTTAAGTCTTTAATCCATTTTGAGTCTATTCTTGTATACAGTGAAAGAAGGTGGTCCAGTTTCTTTTTCTTTTTCTTTTTTGTTTTTGCATGTATCTGTCCAGTTTTCCCAACACCATTTATTGAAGAGACCGTCTTTACCTCACTGTATGTTTTTACCTCTTTTGTTATATATTAAGTGAATGCATAGGCGTGAATTTATTCTGGGCTCTCTATTCTGTTTCATTAATCAATATATCTGTTTTTAATGCCAATATCATGCTGTTTTGATTACTGTAGCCTTGTAGTATAGTTTCATATCAGGTAGTGTAATACCTCCAACTTCATTCTTCTTTCTCAAAATCGCTGTGGCTTTTTGGGGTGTTTTATGGTTCCATATACATTTTATGATTATTTGTTCAAGCCTCTGAAAAATGCCATTGGTGTTTTGGTAGGGACGGCATTGAATCTATAGATTGCTTTGGGTAGTATGGCCATTTTAATGATGATTCTTCCTATACATGAGCATAGTATATGCTTCTATTTATTTGTATCTTCTTCAATTTCTTTTTTCAATGACTTATAATTTTCTGAAAACAGGTCTTTTATTCCTTGGTTAATTTGATTCCCAGGTATTTTATAGTTTTGATGCAATTGTAAATGGATTGTTTTCTTAATTTCTCTTTCTGAAAGTTCATCATTGGTGTATAAAAATGCCACTGACTTCTGAATATTTATTTTAACCTACTTTACTGAATTCATTGATCAGTTCTAACAGTTTTTTGGTGGAATCTTTAGGGTTCTCTATATATAGTATCATGTCATTGGCAAATAACGAGAGTTTTACTTCTTCCTTTCCAATTTGTACCTTTTATTTCTCTTTCTTGTCTTATTGCTGTGGCTAAGACTTCCAATACAATGTTGAAGAGGAGTGGTGAAAGTGGGCATCCTTGTCTTGTTCCTGATCTTAAGGAAAATGCTTTTAGCCTTTCCCCATTGAGTATGATGTTAGCTGTAGGTTTGTCATATATGCCTTTATTATGTTGAGGTATGTTCCCTCTATTCCCACTTTGCTGAGAGTTTTTATCATAAATGATGCTGGATTTTGTTGAATGCTTTTTCTGCATTATTGATATGATCATATGGTTTTTATCTTTCGATTTGTTAATGTGGTATCACATTAATTGATTTGTGGATATTGTACCAACCTTGCATCCCAGGAATAAATCCAACTTGATCATGGGGTATATTTTTAATGTATTGCTGAATTTGGTTTGCTAATGTTTTGTTGAAGTTTTTGCATCAATGTTCATAAGAGATATTGGCCTTTAGTTTTCTTTTATTGTAATGTCTTTGTCTGGTTTTGGAATCAAGGTCATGGTGGCCTCATTCATAAAAGGAATTAGGGAGACTTCCCTCTTCTTGAATTTTTTGGAATAGTTTGAGAAGAATAGGTGTTAATTCTTCTTTGAATGTTTGGTAACATTTGCCTATGAAGCATCTGGTCCAGGACTTTTGTTTTGGGGAGGTTTTTGATTACTGATTCTATTTCATTGGTGGCAATCGGTCAGTTCAGATTTTCTTTTTCTTCTTGACTCAGTCTTGGGAGATTGTATGGTTCTAGGAATATGTTTTTTTCCAGATTGTCCAATTTGTTGGCATGTAATTGCTCATAGTATTTTCTTATGATCCTTTGTATTTCTATGGAGTCCATAGTTATTTCTCCTCTTTCATTTCTGATTTTATTTGAGTCCTCTCTCTTTTTTCTTTGATGAGTCTGGCTAAGGGTCCGTCAATTTTGTTTATCCTTTCAAAGAATCAGCTCCTAGTTTCATTAATCTTTTGTATTGTTTTTCTAGATTCTATTTCATTCATTACCACTCTGATCTTTATTTCCTTCCTTCTGTTCACTTTGAGTTTTGTTTACTGTTCTTTTTCTAGTTCTTTTAAGTGTAAGGTTAGATAGACTATTTGAGCTTTTTCTTATTTCTTCAGATAGGCATATATTGCTATGAATTTCCCTCTTAGGGTTGTTTTTTTGGTCTCCCATAGATTTTGAGTCATTATATTTTCATTTTCATTTGTCTCTAGGTATTTTTTGATTGCTTCCTTAATCTCATTGATAACCTATTCATTGTTCAGTAGCATGTTATTTAGCCTCCATGTGTTTGTGTATTTTCCAGTTTTTTTCTTGTAGTTGATTTCTAGTTTATACCATTGTGATTGGAGAAGATGGTTGATATGATTTCAATCTTCTGAAATTTATTGAGATGTTTTGTGTTCTAACATGTGGTCATTCCTAGAAAATGTTCCATGTGCTCTTGAGAAAAATTTATATTTTGCTGCTTTGGGGTAAAATGCTCTGAAGATATCTCTTAAATCCATCTGATCTAGTGTGTCTTTTAGGCCCATAGTTTCCTTGTTGATTCTTTGCCTGGAAGATCTGTCCATTGATGGCAATGGGGTGTTAAAATCTTCTACTATGAGTATATTACCGGTTATCTCTCTTTTTATGTAAGTCTTTTTGTGTATGTAGGTGCTCCTATGTTGAATGTGTATATGAGTTTTTTCTTGAAGTTTTTTGGAGTAACATTGGTTAATACAATTACATAATTTTCATATGAATGTTATAATTTGACATCTATATATTCTATTATGTGAGTACCACCCAAAGTCTAGTTTCCTTCAGCTACCATATATTTGATCCCCTTTACCCACTAGGGTCATGTCCTTGATTTATTGATCCCTTTATCATTATGTAGTGCCTTTCTTTGTCTCTTATTATAGCCTTTGTTTTAAGGTCTATTTTATCTGATGTAAGTATTGCTACCCCAGCTTTTTATTCATTTCCGTTTGCATGAAATACCTTTTTCCATCCCTTTTCTTTCAGTTTGTGAGTGTCATTTGATCTGAAGTGGGTCTTTTGTAGACAGCATATGCATGGGTCCTGTCTTCTTATCCATTCGGCTACCCTATGTCTTTAGATTGGAGCATTTAATCCATTTACATTTAAAGTGATTACTGATAGGTACATAGTTACTGCCATTTTATTATTCGTATTTATTTCTATTTTCTTTTTTACCCCTTCTCTTTATACAGAAGTCCCTTTAACGTTTCTTGTAATACTGGCTTGTGGTGATGAATTCCTTAAGCTTTTTCCTGTCTGGGAAGCTCTTTATTTCACCTTCCTTTTTAATAGAAAGCCTTGCTGGGTAGAGTATTCGTGGTCATAGATTCTTGGTTTTCATAACTTTGAATATTTCTTGCCAGGCACTTGTGGCTTGCAAAATTTCCAGTGAGAAATCAGCAGGCATTCTTATGGGGTATCCTTGTAAGTAACCAGCTTCCTTTCGCTTGCTGCTTTTAAGATTCTCTCTTTGTTTTTAACCTTTGACATTTTAATTATGATGTGTCTTGGTGTGGGCCTGTTTGAATTCCTCTTGTTTGGGACTCTTTGTGCTTCCTGGACTTGTATGTCTACTTCCTTTGCCAGGTTGGGGAAGTTTTCTGTCATTATTTCTTCAAATAGATTCTCAATCCCTTGCTCTCTCTCTTCTCCTTCAGGTACTCCTGTGATCCAGATATTGTTATGCTTCATGTTCTCCCAGAGGTCTCTTAAACTATCCTCATTTTTCATATTTCTTTTTTCTTTTTGTTGTTCTGATTGGGTATATTCTGCTATCTTGTCTTCCGATTCACTGATTTGATCTTCTGCTTCATCCAATCTACTGTTGAATCCTCCTAGTGTATTCTTCATTTCAGTTATTGTATTCTTCATTTCTGTCTGTCTTTTTTATGATTTCTATGTCATTTTTTTATCCTTATTGTCTCTCTCTTGATGTTCTCATTGTGCTCATCCATTCTCCCCATATGTTTTTTGAGCATCGTGTCTCTGGTAGGTTACTTGCTTCCCTTTCACTTAGCTTATTTTCTGAAATTTTCTCCTGTTGTTTCATTTGTGGCATATTTCTATGTTTCCTCATTTTAATAGTCTCTCTGTGTTCATTTCTATGTGTCAGGAATATTTGTTTCATCCCTTAGCCTTGGCCTGATGGCCTAATGTTGAAGGTGTCCTGTATGGCCCATTGGCACACTCTCCCTGATCCCATATGCCAGGGGCTCTGGATGTGATCTTTGTGTGGGTTGTGTTTGATCTTCTGTTGTTGCAAAGCCTTTATTGTTAGTTCATCAGTATTTGGGATTAATGTGCAGGTTGACTAATTGTAAGAACTGGCTGCAACCACAGGGTAAGAGTTACTGTGTGGGGGCTGACCCTACTAAGGGGGATTTGCCCTAGCAGGCTTGTGTACTTGTTGCAACCATCCTTTGTGAGTACCACTAATGGATCTCGTCAGGAGTTGCTCTGTTATGGTCTGGTGCCAGCCTTTGGATGCTTCGGTTTTATGGCCCTTTGGGAGGAGCTCCCCAGTAGCCCAAGTTCAGCAGGTACTTTTGATTGCTCAAGGCTACTTGGTTGGAACTACAAAGTGATTCGCAGATGGCTGTTGCCTATGCGGGATCTATAGGTAAGTGGAAGAGACAACGTTATAGGCAGTGGTCAGTTATCCCTTGTTCCTGACGTGGGGAAGTTTAGCAGAGGAACCAGTTCTCCTCCAGGTTTGACACTGCCTGTCAGTTGCCTGTAAGTGTCTGAAACTGGAAGAGCCTCTAAGTGATATGAGTGTTGGATGGCACAGGAACCCCAGGAGTCTCCTGGATCTATTCAGTAAATTTCCCCCTGCCACTGCAGTGTCATTTTATATGCCAGCACTCTCTCTATGGCTCTTGTATAAGTTTTCAATCATAGCAAGGTCAGCTTCTGCCCAACTTGGGCCTGAATGTGCCACTCCAGGGCAGGGGCAGCTTCCTGTTAACATGCAGTGGGCACTTTGTGTATTGGATGGAGCAGGAGCTCAGGGAGTCGAGGGCTGTTAGGCCAATAGCCTCAGTTTTCTTCAATTTCTGTGTCTGCACATTCCTGCAGTAATCACAGATCACATGGAGACAAGCTGTTGTCTGGGGCAGGCAAACAGACCCCTGCGATCCCCTCAAGAGATATTGCAGCTCGTATAGGCAGCAGTGGTCTGCCCACAACTTTTTCCCTGCAATGCGCTCACTGCTGTAGCCAAGGTCTGTTGCCTGTGAAGAATGCACAATGCCAGAGCCAAGCAGGACACAGGAGGCTGCTTGTCAATGGGCTGCAGCACTTTGTGTGTTTGGGTGAAGCAGAATCTCAGGGAGATAAGGACCCCTCCGGCTAACACAGCCTCAGTTTTGCAGTAACTTCTGTGAGTGGGCGTTCCCACTGTAGTCACTAAGCACAGTGAGACCATCTCCCATCTGGGGTGGTCCCACAGACCCCTGTGCTCCCTAGACACAATATTGCACCTCTTGCAGGCAGCAGAGGTCTGCCTGCTACTGATTTCTGTGCAGTGCCTGCCCTGTACTTGCCAAAATCTGTTGCCACTGTGCATTGGGAAACCCAGAAGGAGGAGCATGGCAGTTGCAGTTCACTGTCAATTGGCCGCCTGGGGCAATTTGTGGGTAGGGTTGGGCAAGGTCTTAGGGAGACAGTGGCAGTCAGATCAATACAGCCTCAGTCTTGCTGCAACTTCCATAACCTTTTGTGTGTTTCCACAGAAGTCCCAGGTCACAGCAAGACCGGCTGCTGTCTGGGACTGAACCACAGATCCCTGAGATCTGCTGAAGTTCCTGTTGGCAGCAGTGATCTGCCTGAAACTGTTTCTGAAATGCGGTGCCCACAGTGCTGGCCTGCAGCTGGGAATATTTGGCCCTGAAGGGGCGCAGGGCGTGGCAGCCATCTAGCAACAATAGTCCTGGGCCATCTGCAGGTAGGGTGGGGCAGGCTGATCCCCTCAGGCCAGGGCTTCCTAATGGCCCTGTGGGAGGGGTCTGCACAGTCAAAGAGGCATGGTCTGTAGATTGCCTAGTAAGGGAGCAGGACTTAGACACAGTGATAGCTCCCCTTCCAGCCCTCATTCTGGCACCAGGTAATGCAGAGTTTCTTGGTATGGGTCCCGTGAGCCTCTGACCCACCACTAGTGTCCCGGGTTAGTGTTTGCAGGTCAGAAAGCCTGTGTGTGAGTCCTTCAAAGGGGCATCTAGGGTTTCAGTTTCCTTCTGTCTCACCAAGATGGCCGGAATCTCCTCTGGTTTTTACAGTCAGAGTCATTGAAATCTTCTCTTCCCTGGGCTGGGGAGCCCCCAGATGAGACCAGGATTCCCCTCTCCTTCAGGGGAGCCTCCGCAGCCTCGCTCTCTTTCCTGGTGATCCTCCACCACCTGTGGGTGCAGGTCCAGCCTGATTTGGGACTTTGCTCCTCCTACCGGCTCCTTTTTTAATATTATCAGACCTACCTGTTATGATCATCTGGACTTCAGGTGATTCTCCACATTAATTATTTTATAATTTGGTTGTAATTTCAATGCAGACCTGGGAGGAAACGAACCCTGCTTTTACCTAGTCCGCCATCTCCTCTCAGTGAATTCTTTTGATTTTCAAATTCATATCCCTGTGCTATTTTCTCTATATTACATGTATGAGTATGTGTAGTATGTATATGTATACCAACAATGATACCAATATCACTACAGTATGACTAAAGAATACAAATTTCTTCATATTTATCCTTTTGTGTTTCACTTAGCATTTTAGATCTGTAACTTCATGTCTTTACTACATTTGGGAGTATTTTAGCCAATATTCCTCAAATATTTATGCCACATTCTCTTTTTCTTCTTCTAAAACTCCAATTACACTTCTGCTAGATTTTTAAAATATGCGGATTGATCCATAGACCGCTGAAATTTTATCAATTTAAAAGATCTCTTTACCCTCTGTTCTTCAGATTTTATTAATTCCTCTTGGGCTGTCTTTAAGTTCACGGACTCTTCTTTCCCCTCATTTCTATTTCACTGGTAAGCTTATCTAGTGATTTAAAAAAATTTAGATAGTATATTTTCAGTTCTAGAATTTACATTTATTCTTTTATAGTTTCTATTTCTCTGCTGAAATTTTCTATATCTTTGTCCTTTACTTAATTGGACATAATGATAATAGTTGGTTTACAATCCTTGCATAATAATCTGGGTCATATTGGAGTCAGTCCCCATCAATTGTATTTTCTCTTAATAATGAATCATATTTTCTTCTGGCTCGTGTGTTTTCTGTTATATAATCTAAAATTGTTTTCGTATATGTGTATAATGTATGTTTTCCTGGATACTTTTAGGATGTTCTTATTGTAACTGGTTTTCAACAATTTGATTATTTTCTTTCTTTTTTTTTGTTTATTGGGGTAACATTGGTTAATGCAATTATATAATTTTCAGGTGTACCTTATTATTTGAAATCTGTATATTTATTGTGTGTTCACCACCCAAAGTCCAGTTTCCTTCAGCTACCATACATTTGATCCCCTTTACCCACTTTACCCTCCCCTTCCCCTATATTTTACCCCTTTACCCTGTCTACCTCCCTCCTCCTACCCCACCCCCTACCCTCTGGTAACCAAGAGTCTCTTGTCCATGTCCATGAGTCTCTGTTTGTCCTGTTCATTTGCTGCTTTTAGGTTTATATAACACATATAAGTGATATCATGTGATTTTCAACTTTTTCTGTTTGCTTATCTAACTTAGCATGATTATCTCAAGGTCCATTCATGTTGTCGCAAATGGCAGTATTTCATCTCTTCTTATGGCTGAGTAACATTCTATTGTATATATGTACCACAGCTTCTTTATCCAATCACACTTCAGTTACTTCCATGTCCTGGCCACTGTGAATAATGCTGCTATGAACATCGGTGTGCAAATACCTATTCAGATATGGGTTTTTGGGTCTTTGGGGTAAATACCCAGTAGAGAGATTGCTGGATCATATGGTAGATTAATTCTTAGTTCTTTGAGGAACCTCCGTATTGTTTTCCATAGTGGCTGTACCAATTTTCAGTCCCACTAGCAGTGTATGAGGTTTCATTTTTCTCTACATCCACTCCAACATTTGTTGGAGTCTGTTCAGGTCCTCTGCCCATTTTTTGATTGGATCATTTGTTTTATTTGGTTTTTTATTTTTTGTTATTGAGTTGTATGTGTTCTTTGTATATTTTGGATATTAGGCCCTTATCAGAGGTGTTGCTTGCAAATATATTTTCCCATTCGCATGGTTCTCTCTTTACCTTGTTACATTTTTTTTTTTTTTTTGCTGAGCAGAAGGTTTTTAGTTTAATGTAGTCCCATTATTTTAGCTTTTATTTCCCTTGCTTTTGAGGTCAAATTCATATAATAACAATTTGATTTTGATACGTCTTGGTGTGGTTCTCATTATGTGTATCTTGTTTGAGATTCTTTGAGCCTTTCAATCTGTTGTTTACAGTTTATATTGCATTCGAAAAATTTTGGCCATTTTTTCCCCTCAAATATTTTTTCTCCATCATTTTTACTCTCCTTCTGGTATTCTAAATACATATATATCCAACTGCTTGATATTTTTCCATAGGTCAAAAACTAATTCATTTCTTTATGTCTATTTTCTTTCTGTGGTTCAGCCTGAATAGTTGCTATTTTTGTTGTTTAAGTTCACTGATCTTTTCTTCTGTGGGATTTAATCCAGAAAGCTTTTTTTTAGATGTTGTATTTTACAGCTTTCAATCTCAATTTCAAAAAGACATTCACTTTTAGTCTTTTCAGTGTCTTCCATTTCTCTTCTCATTATATTCATGTTTCTTAAAAATACATTTTGTCATACTTAATAAGAATTATTTCAAAGTTCTTCTAATTCCTTGTCTCTGTCATTTCTGAGTCTGTTTCTTTCTATTTATTTATTTCCCTGCTTCTTGGCATGTCTGGTACTTTTTTATGTGTTACTTGACATTGAGATTTTTATGTTGTTGAGTGCTAGATTTTATGTCCTTTTTAAAAGTGTTTTAGACTTTGTTGTGTCATGCAGTCATTTTGTGCATCTGCTCAATCTTTTGAAGGCTCGTTTTTAAGCTCTGTTGGAGTGACTTCAAAAAGCATTTATTCTGAGACTAATGTACCTTTACTTCTAATTTTAGTATATATGCTGCTGAAACAAGCACTGCCTTCACTTCTAAAGTGTCACCTTTATGGGTTCTCTACTTACTCTCTGAAAGTTCAATAAGGACTCTTTTCTCTGGTTATTCATAAATCAAGTGACTTGCCAGTGTGTATGAACTCTGGATTCTTCTGCTTTTACTACTGGTCCTTCTTATAATTTCTTTCAGTTTAGAATTCTGAAGTTGTTTTCTATGTAATTCTCTTTTCTCTATCCTACAAATTCCAATTGCTTCAATCTCCCAGAGCACTGATCTCTGTTTCCTTAATTCAGCAAACCCTCCATGCTCTGCTTGCATTCTTTCTCTCCCACTGTGCTCCAGATAGTACCTTCAAATAAGAAATCTAGGGTAATTATGGGACTTATTTTGTATTTCTTTTCTGTTCTTGCATGGATCACAGTCTTGTGCTGCCTGTTGGCCAGTGACTAAAAAGTTTGTTTCATAAATTTAGTGCAGTTTTCTAAATGTTAACAGCAAGAGGACTAATCTAGTCCTAGTTCCAAAACTGCACTATGTTTTTAAGATCCAATCCTGTTGCTATGATTTGATTATAGATGCTATTTACATTGAGTACAATGTGAATGCCTGGAGTTGGGCAATACAGCTTCCTTATGTGTTCTTCCTTATGTCTGTCTGGTCCATTATTCTATCTGCTGCCCAGCATTTAATAAAATACATCCACCATATTATATCTATCCTTTCTCCCAGGGGAAGGTCCTCTTTATCACAAGACTAAATATGGCAGATTCTTCCCAAGAATTTCTACCAGCTTATTCATAACAGACTCACAAAAACTGGTTAATTTTTAGGAATTGTACAAAGCTAGTTGTTAAACACAGTCATTTTTATATGTTAGATTATATAAAATATAATTAGATAGGTTATATTAAAATCAAAGGTAATAACACTAAAAAACTCATCACTTCCTAATTATTTTACTATATTGTATAATTATCTTTGCTCTTAAATTCATTTATGTCTATTCTATTTGTAATGTAGAAGTACTGTATAAAGCTGTGCTACTGTGTATACATTAAGTTAATTTAATTTGCCAATTCTCCATCTCTTACTTTCCTCTTACATTTTAAAGAAGGAAGTTGATTCTTTGTCCTGTAAACTTTCCCAGTCTTGATTTTGCCGACTGCATTGCTATAGAAGTCATTCAATACGTTATACTGTTATTCAATATGTTTCCCTGTTCTCTGTGTTTCTTATAAATTCATAGTGGAATCTAGAGGCTTGATCAGATCCAGGTTGGGATTTTTGAGAAGACTACTTCATAGATGATGGTGTTTTCTTTCATCAGGATATTTAGTTACTTTTTGTGTGTGTGTGATTAATGTCCAGACAGGAAATGAGGAATTAAAAATAATGATATTTTAATTCTTTCAATTCTTCATTTACTAGCCGAATACTTCTATTGAAAGAATATCCTTCTACTTACTGTTTGGTTACTAAGTGGTACAATTCATTTAGAAATATCAGGATAAAAGTTTGATTCTTTTATTTACATATTCCCAAATAATGAGTTGGTTTACTAGCATCTTCTAAGGTGGCCAATGAGGTTTTTTTATTTGTTTAATTTTTTAAATGTCATTGTGGTTATTAAACATAAGCACATGGATTTAAACATATTCGATGTGCTTTGGTTATTGATATGCTCTTCTCAAGGGTGGGTCTTTTCAGCATGTCAGTGGTTTCGGACAGTACCCTTCCTGTATGTCAGGCCAAGGTGTTCAAGGTTTGTCTTGTGTATTTTCTGCCTCAGACTGTAATCAGCTATATTTCTAAGGAGCTCTGGTTTTGTTTAGCAGGAAGTGATGTTTTAACACCACAATCAGGGTACCACACATTAAAAAATGCTCTAGATTTTTAATATGTCTTAATATGTAGTATAACATTTCTGTCGCTTACATCTTATATTTCAAAATTGACTTAACTATTCGTGGACCTTTATTTTTTCATGCAAATTTTAGAGTGAGTTTCTCATGTTCCTCAAATAATGCAACTAAAATTTCGATTGGAATCTCATTGAGTTTATATCAATTTGAGATAAATTGACCTTTTGCAATATTAAACTGTTCCATCTAAGATGCTGGAATGGTTTTCCATTTATTCAGATTATTTTCTAGGTATTTTATTAGAGATTTCTTTTTTTTCTTTTCTTTTCTTTTCTTTTCTTTTTTTTTTTGGTCATAGAGGTTGTGTGTGGTGTGCACGTGTGTGCATAACTGTCTCTCTCTCCCCCTTAAAAAAATTCTCGCCTGAGGCTTATTTACTGTTTTTCCAAAGAACTAGCTTTCTGTTTTTCAATTCAATTTCCGATTTTTCATTTCATTGATTTATTTCTTTACCTGTATTATTTCTTCCTCCTATTTTTCTTTGAGTTTGCTTGATATAAATGCTTAGCTCATTTAAAAATTTTGTTTTCTGATAAATGTATTTAAAGTCTTAAAGTTTATCCTGTGTCCCACAAATTTTTGACATGTGATATATAATTATCCTTGAGTTCTACAAAATTGCATAATTTTATTTATGATTTAACTTTTTAACCTAATAGTTTTGTAGTAATGTTATTTAGTTTACATATGAGAGTATTTTTTTTCTTTCATATCTCTCAGGCTCATGTTCTAATTTACTTGAGATTTTCTTAGCTGGCTACGTAATTATATTTTTCTTGAACTAGCAAATTTCACTTCTTGAATGAACTCAGACCAGGAAAACAAGGTTGAATTAAGGTATAGTGCTCTTACGTTATTTGGCTAGGTAACCTGAGCTGAAAAGATTTAGCACTTAAAAGGTGAGATCTTGATTAGTTAGAGGTAAACTTGAATTGAATTCCTCTGTTCTTACCATTTGATTTTCCCAAGGAAGAATATGCTAATACCTTATACATGCTTTTACCTCACTGTTGACAAAACCTTTTCATAATCACTTTTTACTTCAATCTTTCAAATAGTCTGGTGAGTTAGTTAGGAAAGTCATTTAACCTCTGACTTAATTTGTTAGACAGCATTAAAAATACTTCCAGACCACTGTGGATTGTTGTGAAGATTAATTAATTAGAACCAATAATCCTTTTTCCCACTACCTCAGTGTGTTTTAGTGCTCTGGTGAGATAATGGATATGAAAATATAAAGGTATACAGAAAACCGAACAATTATAATTGTTCAGGTAATGGAAATAGTCTCTTATTTCTACTCCCAAGTTTCCCTTTGTGTAGGACACATTTAGGAGAGGGTGAAAAAAATGCCATGAGTGAACACCGGATGTATGGGATACCCGATACATATGCAGTAATTGGTTAGATCCAAGAGGCCTAACTGGCACCAGGGTCATCTTCTTTGGTGTGCAACCTGTGGGGTCCCCACTCCCAGAAGACTGTGCTTTACTGTTGTTTTCTTAAAATTCATAATAATGTTATCTTTGATTCGTGTTTTGTAAATGAAGTCTGATAAGACAATGAAGCATGTACCTGAACAGTGGAGGTGTGCTAGGTGATAGCGTGTGCACTCATGGGCTCAGGTCCATAGGCATGGAAGGTAATGTGGCATTGTTAGGCCTTTAGTGCAGTCTGGGGGCACATGGGGCCCCAAGGTAGTCAGGCTTGGAACTGGGTTCATATTAGTGCTGTTGATAGTGGGTGGCAGTAGCAGGGAAAGCAACAGCCCTGGTAGCAGGAACTATATTGATGCAGCAAAGAGCCAGGATTCCATAATAGGGAAGCACTGGGGCTTGCAATGGAAGATGAGCTTGTCCGTCTGTCCCTGGAATCCATCCCTACGGCATTTACACAAATATTAACTCTCTTGCCAGAGTGCAGGGATAAGAACTGTTCAATCTTACACATTAAACTTTTTCAGTAAATGATTACCAAATAGAAGTATATACATGGACAATGTAATAATGTATATATAGAGGAGTTATTAGAATTCTTCAAAGACTTTAGAATCTCTGGTTTTGCAAACTGCTGCAACAAGGCAAAGTAAATATCCACAGGTTTAGAAATAGAAGTTATATTTAATATTATCCTATTCAACAGAAAATAAACACTATTTACATGAGTACTAATGAGTAAGACATTTAAAAATTTTCTTGTAATTGAATATGCCACAATTGAGTGCATAAACAGGTGTTTTGAATAATATACACATCATGAAGCCACTTTGGGTTTATTTCATAACCCTCAACAAGCTACAGGAATTGTCAAAGGAAAAGTCAAAATATTATTGTATAAATGTACACTTCAAATTAAATTCAGATCTAAAAAATACTGGTTTGCATGACAAGTTAAATCTTTTGAGAAAAACCATTCCATGAGAATTATCAACTCTAGAGGTACTAAAAAATTTATACATTAATCCCAATGTTATCACTGGCCATAAAATACTCTCGTCACTGCCAGTAACAGTCACATTATCAGGAAGAATCTTCTCTAAATTTGAAATTATCAAAAATTATTTGCCAAAAACAGCTAATGGTTCTTTCAGTTATGCTGATTGAAAATGGAGTTGCTAGAAGTATAAATTTTGATGACCTAATAAATAATAAATGAATTGGTAAAAAACTGAGCCAGAAAAATCTTGTGATCAGTCAAGGTATCACATTAATAAAGTGTTGGTATTTATTGTATATAATATTATGACACCAAAATTTTTTGCAGTTTATAAATTTTTGTTGTTAATCTTTGTGGCAGATAGAATAATGTCCCCCACTTTAATATACACACCAAACATCTCTATAACCTAATCCCAGAACCTGTGAATACATTACCTTACATGATAAAAAGAATTTGTAGTTGTGATTAAGGATCTTGAGATGGAAAGATTACCCACATAGGCTGTGTAATCACAAATGTCCTTGTAAGAGAAAGAGGGAGGATGGAGAATCAGAGAAGGAGATGTGATGAGGGACATGGAGATGAGAGGGATGAGAGATGAGAGATAAGAGAGAGGACAGGGAGAGTGAAGATGCTATGCTGCTGGCTTTTAAAATTGAGGAAGAGGCCACAAACCAAGGAATGCCTCTTGATGAAAAGGTAAAGAAATGAATTCTTTCCTAGAGCCTGCAGAAGAATGCAGCCTGCTGACATCTTGGTTTTATGACTTTGGACCTCCCAAACAGGGAGATGATACATTTGTGTTGCTTTGAGCTACTAATTTATGGTAACTTTTTGTAGCAGTATTAGGAAATTAATACACCTATTTATCCCTATTACCCCTGTTAAGTTTTATAAATAATAAAATAGTTTTAAAGGGAAAAGTATATATCTTAGTAATGGCACTTTTCCTGCTTTTTTGAACAAAGGGCTAGCATTTTCATTTTTTCTAGACTCCACAAGTTATGTACCTAACTCTCCTTTGGGAGCTTTACTGGAAACTGTGCGGTAAGCAGCCTGAAGCTCAGGAGAGTGGTCTGGCCTCAACAAACCATTAGCATGTCAGTTGTAACCTTGAAAACAGATCAGACCACCTAGAGAGAATGAAAACATGTTGATCCTCTGCTTATCCATTCCATATTACATATACACACAGATTTTTACTTTTTTTTTTTACTTTTGGTCATTTTCTGATATATAAATATGGAATAATGTTTTATGTATATTTCTCATATACCGCTATTTTTACTTCTCTGAGGTAAATTTCTAGGAATGGAATTTCTGGATCAAAGATATTCATTTCAAAAATAAAATAGTAATTCCCATTTCCAATACCAATTGATGGGGCTACTCTTACTTTAATTTGCATTTCTTTAGCTACTAATGAGTACATTCTCAAATGTTTACCAACCATTTGGATTTGTTCCTTTATAAATTGCTTGTTTTTCAATATGCTTTCTCATCCTCTGTCCCTGTCTCTCATTTTCTTTTTCTTTCTTTCTTTCTTTCTTTCTTTCTTTCTTTCTTTCTTTCTTTCTTTCTTTCTTTCTTTCTTTCTTTCTTTTCTTTCTTTTCTTTCTTTTCTTTCTTTCAATTTTTCATTTTTTAAATTACAGTTGACATTCAATAGTATTTTATATTAGTTTCAGGAATATGGCTAATGGTTAGACATTTATATAATTTACAAAGTGATCCCCCCAATTAGTCTAGTAACACCTGGCGCCATATATAGTTGTTACAATATTATTAACTCTATTCCCTATACTGTAATTTACATCCCTATGACTACTTTGTAAATTCCAATTTGTACTTCTTAATTCATCCACCATTTTTACCTAGCCCCTCCTTCCGTCTTCAACCATCATTTTGTTCTCTATATCTAGGAGTTTGTTTTTGTTTGTTCACATATTTTGTTCCTTAGATTCCTCATATACTTGAGATCATGTTATTTGTCCTACGCTGTCTGACTTATTTCACTTAATATAATACCTTCTAGGTCCATTTATGTTGCTGCAAATAGTAAGATTTCTTTTTTCTTTTTTCTTTTCTTTTTTTTTTTTGCTGAGTAATATCCCATTGTAAATATATACCCTTTTTTCTTTATCCAGTTGTCTACTGATGGGCCCTTAGGTTGTTTTCATATCCTGGCTATTGTAAATAGCTGCAGTGAAACTAGGGGTGCATATATCTTTCGAAATAGTGTTTTGGTTTTCCTTGGATAAATATCCAGAAGTGCAATTTCTGGGTCATAAGGTAGTTCTATTTTTAATTTTTTGAGGAACTGCCATACTGTTTACCATACTGGCTGCACCAATTTGCAATCCCACCAGGAATATACAGGATACCCTTTTCTCCATATCCTCGCCAACACTTATTTGTTGATTTATTGATGATAACCATTCTGACTTGTATGAGGTGATATCTCATTGGGGCTTTAATTTGCATTTCTCTGATAATTAGTGATGTTGAGCATCTTTTCATATGTCTATTGACCATCTGAATGTCCTTTTTGGAGAAATGCCTATTCAGGTCTTTTTGCCCAATATTTAATTGAATTGTTTGTTTCTCTCTCTCTCTCTTTTTTTGATATTGAGTTTTATGAGTTGATTATAATTTTGGATATTAACCTCTTATTAGATGTATCATAGGCAGATGTCTTCTCCCATTCATTAGGTTGTCTTTTCATTTGTTGATTCTTTCTTTTGCTATGCTAAAACTTTTTAGTTTGATGTAGTCCCATTTGTTTATTTTTTTTTTTGTTTCCCTTGCCCGAGGAGATATATCAGAAACATTATTACTAAGAGCAGTGTCACAGACTTTACTGCCTATGTCTTCTTCTAGGAGTTTTATGGTTTCAGGTCTTACATTTAAGTGTTTAATCCATTTTGGGTTTATTCTTGTACATGTGTAAGAAAGTAGTCCAGTTTCATTTTTTTTGCATGTATCTGTCCAGTTTTCCATCACCATTTATTGAATAGACTGTCTTTTCCCCATTGTATATTCTTGCCTCCTTTGTGATAGATTAAGTGACTATATAGGTGTGGGTTAGGCTTTCTATTCTGTGCCATTGACCTATGTCTCTGTTTATATGCCAGTATCATGCAGTTTTTGATTACTATAAGCCTTGTAACATACTTTGATATCAGGTAGTGTGATACCTTCAACTTTGTTCTTTTGCAAGACTGCTGGGCCTTTTTAGAGTTTATTGTGGTTTCATATAAATTTTATGATTATTTGTTTCTAGTTCTGCGAAAAATGCTGTTGGTGTTTGATAAGGATTACATTGCATCTATAGATTGCTTTGGATAGTATGGACGTTTTAACGATGTTAATTCTTCCTATCCATGAGCACGGTATGTGCTTTCTTTTACTTGTATCCTCTTCAATTTTTTTCTTCAGTGTCTTATAATTTTCTGTGTACAGATTTTTAATCTCCTTGGTTAAATTTATACCTAGGTATTTTATATCGTTTGATGCAATTGTAATGGGATTGTTTCTTAAGTTCTATTTCAGATAGTTCCTTATCATGTATAAAAATGCAATGTATTTCTGAATATTAATTTTGTATCCCACTACTTTGCTGAATTGACTTTTCAGTACTCACAGGTTTTTGGTGACATCATTAGGGTTCTCTATATATAATATCATGTCATCTGCAAATAATGACAATTTTACGTCTTTTCAATTTGGATGATGTTTATTTTTTTTTCTTGTCTGCTTGCTGTGGCTAGGAGTTCCAATACTATGTTGAATAAAAGAGGTGAAAGTACGCATCCTTGTGTTATTCTTGATCTTAAGGAAAATGGTTTCAGCTTTTCCTCATTGAGTATGATGCTAGCTTTGGGTTTGTCATATATGGCCTTTATTATGTTGTGGTATGTTCTCTCTATTCACACTTTTTGGGAGTTTTTATAATAAATGGATGCTGGATTTTGTCAAATGCTTTTTCTGCATCTCTTGATATGATTATATGATTTTGATCATTTATTTTAAGTGGTGTATCATGTTAATTGATTTATGATTATTGAACCAACCTTCAATCCCAGGAATAAATCCCATTTGATCATGCTGTATGGTCTTTTTAATGGATTGCTGAGTATGGTTTGCTATTTTTTTTGTTTTTGTTTTTGTTTTGCATTTATTTTTATCAGGGATATCGCCTATAATTTTTTTTCTTTCTCTCTCTTTCTTTCTTTCTTTCTTTCTTTCTTTCTTTCTTCCTTCCTTCCTTCCTTCCTTCCTTCCTTCCTTCCTTCCTTCCTTCCTTCCTTCCTTCCTTCCTTTCTTCTTTCTTTCTTTCTTTCTTTCTTTCTTTCTTTCTTTCTTTCTTTCTTTCTCTCTTTTCTTTCTTCTTTCTTTCTTTCTTGTATTGCCTTTGTCTGGTTTTGGAGTCAGGCTAATGGTAGCTTAGTAAATGAACTTGGGAGTCTTCCCTCCTCTGATTTTTTTTGGAGTAGTTTGAGAAGACTAGGTGTTAATTTTTTTGATATTTGGTAAAATTCACCTGTGAAGCCATTTGGTCCAGGACTTTTGTTTGTTGGTAAGTTTTTTTTAAATTACTTATTAGATTTCTCCAGTTGTACTTGTTCTGTTGAAATTTTGTTTCTTCTTGATTCAGCTTTGCAAAATTGCACATTTCTAGGAATTTCTTTTAGATTGTCCAATTTGTTGGCATATACTTTTTCGTAGTATATTTTCTTATATTCCTTCGTATTTCTGGGGTGTCAGCTTTCACTTCTTTTTCATTTCTGATTTTATTTGAGTCCTTTTTAAAATTTTTTGATGAATCTGGTGAATGGTTTATCAATTTTGTTTATCTTTTCAGGGAACCAGCTCTTGCTTTTAGTGATCATTTATAGTGATTTTTCAAGACTCTATGTTGTTCATTTCCTCTCTGATCTTCATTATTTACTTCCTTCTACTCACTTTGGGTTTTGTTTGCTGTTTTTTTTTTTCTCATTCTGGTAGGTATAAGGTTAGATTATTTGACATTTTTCTTGTTTCTACTGGTAGGCCTGTATTGCTATGAATTTTTCTCTTAAGACTACTTTCATTGTGCTCCATAGATTTTGCATTGTTGTGTTTTCATTTTCATTTGTCTCAGGGTATTTTTAAATTTCTTCCTTGATTTCATTGTTAACTCTTTCATTGTTTTAGTAACATGTATTTAGCCTCCATGTGTTTGTATGTTTTTTTTTTTCTTGTTTTCTTTTACTTTTTTTCTTTGATTACTGGTTTCATACCATTGTGGTTGGAGAAGATGTTTGATATAATTACAAGCTTCTTAAATTTATTGAGACTTGTTTTGTGGCCCAACATGTAGTCTATCCTGGAAAGTGTTTCATGTGCACTTGAAAAGAATGTATAGTCTGTTGCTTTGGGTGAAATGCTCTAAAAATATCAGTTAAATACATCTGCTTTAGTGAGTCATTTAAGGCTGCTATTTCCTTGTTGATTTTCTGCCTAGAAAGTCTATCCATTGATGTTAGTGGGGTGATAAAGTTCCCTACTATGACTGTATTACTGTTGATCTCTCCTTTTATGTTTCCAACTATTTGCTTTATAAATTTAGGTGCTTCTATGTTGGGTGTGTAAATGTTTACTTGGGTTATATCCTCTTGTTGAATTTGATTCCTTTATCATTTAGTGTCTTTTTTTTCTCTTATTATACCCTTTTAATTATTAAAGTTTATTTTGTCTGATGTCAGCTTTTTGTTTTCATTTCCATTTGCGTGAAATATCTTTTTCCAACCCTTTACTTTCAGTCTATGTGTGTCATCATTTTATTTTTTTAAAAAGGATATCTACATCCTGGCCAATATTTCATATTGTCAGTTACTTTAATTTTAATCATTCTAGTAGGTGTGAAGTAGTATATGATTATAGTTTTAGTTTGCATTTCTCTGATGACTAATGACATTGAGCACCTTTTCATATGCTCATTGGCTATTCATAAATCTTGTCTTGTTAATGTCTTTTGAAATTCTTTGACTGTTTAAAAATTATATATATTAAGCCTTTCATTGTCAGAAATGTTTAAAATATATGTGTAGGTAGGTGTATATGCATATTTAAATAGTGTATCAGTTGTCTTTTATATTTGTCTAGTATATATTTTGCCATAAAAATCTAATTTTTATTGTATTTTTATATATATAATTTGCCATTTTAAAGCATACAATTTAGTGACATTAAGCACATTTACATTTTTATGCATCACTATTCATTTCCAGAACTTTCCTCATCCCAAACTAAAATTCTGTACTGATTAAAAATAATTAAAAATTTTAAATAGTCTAATATGTCAGGGTTTACTTTTCTAGTGTCTTTTCTCATCTTGGTTAAAAAGGTTCCCTGTACATCCAGATTGTACATGCAATTTCTTAGCTTTTTTGCACCGTTTTTTTTTTGTTTTATTTTTGCCTAAATATTTAATGTAGCTAGAGTTTAGAATTTATTTTTATATATTATATGAAGGAGGGAACAAACTGTATTTTTTCCAAGTTGAGTGGCAAATATATGTGCCAAGGCTTACATAAAGTGTCTTTTTCCCATTGAATTAAATATCACTTTTGTCATAAACTATCATAAATACTGGGATGTGTTACTGGACACTTTTTCCCACTGATCTAGTTGTCTGTTTCTATGACAACATCATATTGTTTAGTTATAATTTAATGTCTAATAAATCAAATTCCACCTCAACATTCTCCTTCATAATTTTTCTGGATATTCTCAGACATGTATGTTACCGTGTGGATTTTAATATTAGTTTACTTAATTAAAAATGCAAATCTACTTTGGTTCTAGTAGGTAGTATATTATATTAATATATTATTTTTAAATTTATGATTTCATAAAGTTATCTACTTGTCCAAGAAAATAGTATATTTATATATTTTCAGATTGAATTTTATGCCCTTTAATGTATTAAAGGGAATAATGTATTTTTTATATTTTTCTTGATCTAGTTTTTGTCTTCTCATAATTGAGGTTATTTCTGATGTTTATATGCATGGTATTGCCAATTAAGTATTTTCTCCCATTTCTATTTGATTTTTTTTTTTTTGCTGAACTTAATGTCTGTTAGATTCTTCAATGTTTTGTGTATAATTTGTTCATTTTGGTTACTGGAAGTTTTCTTGTGTATTTAATACACTATAATTTATTTATCTATTTACCTGTTTATGGAAGTTTGGCTAACATAAATAAAATTGCCATGAACAACCTTTTAAAAGCTTTTTTATAAAAGAATATATGTTTACATTACTCTTTGGTGATTACCTAGCTGTGGAATTCCCTCTAGGAGAATGTTTAACTTTATAAGAAATTACCAAACTTTTAAAAAGTATTTTTATGGCCAACAGATTTATGAAAAGATGCTCAACTTTACAAGATATTATGGAAATATAAATCAAAACCACAATGAGTTACTACTTCACCCCTTTTAGAATGGCTATTTTCAATAAGTCAAGTAATAACAAGTGTTGGAGAGAATCTGGGGAAAAGGAACTCTCATATACTGCTGGTGGGAATGTAAATTGGTACAGTCACTATGAAAACAAGTATAGAGTTTCCTCGAAAAATTAAGAATAGAATTACCATACGACCCAGCAAGCAATCCCTCATCTGGATATCTACCTCCAAAATTTGAAAACATTTATTCATAAAGATATAGTACCTCTAAGGTCAATTGCAGCATTATTCATGGTGGCCAAGACATGAAAGCAACTGAAGTGTCCTTTGATAGATGATTGGATAAAGATGTGTTACATATATATGGTGAAATATTATTGAGTCATAAGAAAAGATAAAATACTGTCATTTGTGAAATGGATGTATCCTGAGAATATTATGCTAGTGAAACAAGTCAGACAGAAAAAATTGAGAACTATATGATTTCACTCATATGTGGGATATAAAATTGAAAATAACAAACAAATAAGACAAATAAACAAAGAAAAACTCATAGACATAGATAATAGTGTAGTGGAAAGGAGGGAGGGGTAAGGTAGCAAAGGGTAAAGGGGGTCAAATATAAGGTGACAGAGGAGTTTTGACTTTGGGTGGTGAACATCATAAAATATAGAGATGATGTATTCTAGAATTGTATACTTGAAACATATAATTTTATTAACCTATATCACCCCAATAAATTTGATAAAAAAGAAATATCAATATGAATTCATGGCTATTATTTTTAATAGATACAGAAATATAAATGTGTGTGCATATGTGGGTAAAACAAAACATAACAAAACAAAAGTGATATATATATCCTTTTATTTTCCCACCAGTAATGTAGGATAAGTCCATTTGTCCCACATCCAGGTCAGCATTTTATATTGTCAGTCTTTTTAATTTTAAGTATCCTTGTGGGTGTGAAGTGGTATCTCTTTGTGGTTTTAAATTGCATTCCCCTGATGACTAATGCTGTTGAACACCTTTTCATGCAATTACGGCCATTTGTACGTCTTCCTTGGAAAGTGTCTGTTCAAAATCATTTGCCAATTTTTTTTAAGTTGAGTTTTTTTTAATTATTGATTTTTTTGGAGTTATTTTGTCAGTGCTTTGTCAGTTGTATGTATTGAGAATATTTTCATCTACCCTGGGTGAGTTTATTTTCTTACTTTCTTACCCTGTACTTTGAAGAATAGTTGTTTATAATTTTCAGTGACTTTCAATTTATCATTTTTTTCTTTCATTCTTTACTACCTTTTGTATTTTGTTAAGGAATCTTTGTCAACTTCAAAGTTGTAAAGATACCCACTCATTTTTTAAAGAAACTTTATGGATTTAGCTTTTATATTTAGGTCTATGCTCTATCTCAAATTAATTTTTAAAATTAAATTATAATTTGCACAACATAAATTCACCATTTAAAGTGTACAATTCTGTAGATTTTAGTAAATTCACAAGGTTGTACTATCATCACCACTATCTAATTTCATCACTATTTTCATCACTCCCAAAAGAAACCCTGTACCTATTAGTAGTCACTTCCCATTTCTCCCTTCCCTCACCTCTGTAAACCATTAATAAACTTTTTTTTCACTATGAATTTGCCTCTTCTGGGCATTTCATATAAATGGAATCCTACAATACCTGATTTTTGTGTCTGTATTCTTTTTTTTAGCATAATGTTTTCAAAATTCACCCATGTTCTCGCATATATTAGTACTTGATTCTTTTTTATGGCAGAATAATATTGCATTTTATGAGCATACCACATTTTGTTTATCCATCAGTTAATGGATATTTAGGTTGTTTTCACCTTTTAGGTACTATGAATAATGCTGCTATAAACATTTTTGTATAAGTTTCTGAAGAAACATGTTTTCCAGTCTCTTGGATATATACTGAGGTGTGAAATTACTGAATCATATGATAACCCTATGTTTAACTTCTTTTCTTTACATTGTCATAGTGCCTTAATCAAATTTTTAACAATTGTTTTTGTGTGGGTTTATTTCTGGGCTCTGTTTTCTGTTCTATTTTTTCTTTTAATGTGTAGATCCTATGCCAGTAGTACACTGTCTTGATTATTATAGTTTTAAAGTAATATATTGAAATCAGGTAGTGTGCATTCTCCCACTTTGTTCTTTATTTTAAGATTGTTTTGGCTATTCTATGTCCTTTGCAATTCCATGTACATTTTAGATTCAGTTTGTCAGCTTCTTCCAAAAGATCTGCTAGGAATTCGATTGTGATTAAATTAACTAAGAGTGAGGGAATAAACATCTTAATGACATTGAATCATCCATTTTTTGAATTTGATATATATCACCATTTATTTATTCTTGCATATTTAATATACTACAGTTACTCCTAGCAATATTATAGTTCTCTTAGCAACACTATTCCTTAAATGTTTGGTAGAATTGACCAGTGAAACCATGGCACTAACTGGTCTTGAGCCTGGAATATTCTCTGTAGGGAGTTTGTTTTTTTTAGAATCAGCTTTGTTGAAATATAACTTATATAAAACTCATCTGTTTTAATTGCATCACTCAATTAATTTGATAAATAATGTCCTCTACAAAAATTTTACTACTTCCTTTCCAATATCTGTGCCTTTTATTTCATTTTCTTAGCTAATACCATGGCTAGAACCTACAGTATAATTTTGAATGGAATAGATGAGAGCAGACATCCTTGCCATTTCCTTGATCCAAGGGGAATGTATTCAGTACTTCATTGTTAGGTATGATATTTACTGTAGAATTTTTGTAGAAGCCTTTTATCAGTTTGAAGACGTTTTCTTCTATTCTTAAAGAGTAGGGTTTTTTTTTCTTTCATCATGAATGATATTTAAATTTAATCAAATGCCTTTTGGTATTCATTGGGTCGATCATATAGTTCTTTGTTACTGTCTTAATATAGTACATTATATTGAATGAATTTCAAATGTTAAATCTACCTTGCATTCCTGAGACAAACCCCATTTGATCATAATATGTTAACATTTTTATGTATTACTGGATTTAATTTGCTAATATTTTATATTTATGAGGAATATTACTAAGCAGTTTATTTTAATGCAATGATTGCCTCATAAAATGAAGTGAGAATGTTCACATCTGTTCTATTTTCTGGCTAAAATTTTAAAAAAAACAAAATCTAAATTTGAGGCAAGGCTGTGGAGTCCCTGCAACTCTTATATATTGCTGATGTTAGTTACATTTTTCTATCATTTTGCAAAACTTTTTGACAGTATCTATCAGAGCTTAACATACATCTTTCGACATAAGTTGAACCTAAGGGTGTGGCGATCATATATTCTAGTTACCATAAGATAATTGGTGTTGATACTGGTATAATTATTAATAATTACCCCTCTAATTGACAGTTTAACTCCTAGCTATACACTCAAGAGAAATGAGTGTATATGTCCACCAAAAGATATATTCAAGAATCTTCATAGAAGCTGTATTTATAATAGCACAACCTGGAAGAAACCCACATATTTGTCAAAAGGAAAATGGAGAAATAAATTATGGTATACTCATATAATGGAATTTTCAGAGGAATAGAAAAGCAAACGACTGATACATTAGTGTGGATGCATGAGAAACAATGTTGAATCGAAGAAGCCAGCCCAAAAGAGTACATACTGTTCAAGTGCTTATAAAACTTGATGTATGGGTTTATAAACCATATCAATGATCAGCTCTGGGTAGAGATGCACTTTGACTCTGAAAGAGCCATAAAAGATTATCTTGGTTGATAGTAGCATTCTATGTCTTTCCCTTGGTGTTGGTTTCATAGGTAATACATATGTTAAATTCATAAAGCTGTGCATTTAGGACTTAGGTGCTTCAATATATGTAATTTATATTTCTAATACAATAAAACAGTAATCCTGCCTGTAACTCAGTGAAAACTTCGCAGCTTGCAAACTTCAGTTTTCTTTACTTAGGGAAAATTTTCTGCTATTACTTGTTTAACTATTGCCCCTCCTGCATGTTCTTTTCTTTCTCCTAAAATTCCTTTTTTTCGCAGTTAGGTAATTTGGATTCATTTGTTTTCATGTGTTTTCTAAGTCCCTTTTATCTTTTTTTTATTTTTCTATTTTTGAAAAATATCTTCTACTCTATCTTTCAGGCCTCTAATTTTTTCTCAACAACTAATCAGCATCTTCTTCAACTTATGTATTGAATTTTTGAAATGAAATATGCCTTTTTTTAGTCCTGAAAATCTTTTTAATATTTATAATTGGATTTTCTTAACTGTACATTTTAATTTTGTTCAAGTAATGATTTTTATTTTTTTTCCTTTCCTCCAGAGCACAGGTCTGTTTTACTGGGGAGCTGCTGCTGACATTATTTTATTCTTTCACTTTCTGGTTGCGGATTCTCTTAGATAATAGGGTGATGATATAATTTATCACCCAGGCTTGAGTGTGAGGGGTAACTATTAATAATTACACCAGTATCAACACCAATTATCTCATGGTAACTAGAACATGTGATCACCATACTCTTAGGTGCCAACTTATGTGATGTGTCTGGTTTAGATGCTGGAGAATGACGTGCAGCAACAATCCTGATAGTGATGGGAAACTCAGAAATCTTGGTCTCTGGGGGGACAGGCTTGTACTGGGCTACAAGTTGCAAGGCTCCTGTCTTCCAGGTTGTAAGGATCAGAATAGAATCTCAAGATGTATGTAACAAAGAATGTCAGTGGGAACAGAAAAACCCAATTAGATAAAGTCTGTAAAATATTTGTTGAATTCATAGTTAAAAGATATAGATCTCCTTAAAGAGAACAGTTTTTGTAGTGCAGTAGGGGGCAAAAGCCACTTGTAGTGGTTTTAGAATGAATGGGACCTTAAAAACTTAGATTCCAAGTATAGACTATTTATTTTTCCTTTGAAGGAGAAGGAGGGATAGTGTTAAGGGCATAGGTGAGGATTTGGTCTTGAATGGGAGGAGGGACACTCTTCTCTGAAATAGAGATAAGGAGGTAAGGATAGGTATGGCTATAGAAACACCTATAGAAATATATCAGGCCTCTCATGAGTTAAGTAGGCTTACATTTTTAAAAAATATTGAATTAATTTATTAGATTTAAACATCAGATAGTATTAAAGGATAGACACTGAGATATTCTACAACCACACAGTCTCTTCCCTATAGACAATCAGGCTATTTACTCTTGTGAAAGATCTGTGGAAGGAAAAACAAAAAGTAACTAACAGTATTACCTGTAGGGAAGAGAACTAGTTATGGAACTTGTCAGGTGTTAATGACCCTATAATAGTCTATTATGTGGGTGTACTACGTTTATTACATTATTTATTTATAAGTGACATTTATATTGATAAGAAAATTTCATTGTCATAATGTTTTAAAAAATCTTTCAACGGAAATCTTTTTCCTATAGCTCTGATTTTCTTTTATTTTTTTACCTCTTAATTCATTTATTTTTATGTAGCATAAATGCCAAACTATTATCATATAAAAACCTATTATTTTCAACTGTCTCAGTAATGTCAAGGCATTCATTTTCTGTTTTATTTTTCTTATATACTAATTTATTTCCCAGAATTAGTTATTAATTAGCACAGTTTTTGTAATGATTATACTAGTTCGCTGAGGATATTTTGCAGTATTAAATAATTCATATTGTGCTATATTTGTACATATGTAGGTCCAATTGTAAATGCATAAAATATGACAGCAATTATTTACATTAGCAACTGTACAGGTGCTGAATGCTGAGATTACAATATGATTTATTGTTTTTTGTAAAAAAAATAAAGTTGAATACAATATTAAAATGTAAAGTATCAGTTAAAAATTCTACTTAAAATTTTAATGTGCATTAATTATAACTTGTATTTGTCTTTTAATTTTAATAAATTTAAATTTTAAGAATATAATTGTTTTGAAAACAAATATGAAAATATTTGAACATTAACATTAACTGACTTACACTTATGCAAAATCTTATACAAATTTTGAGGGCTTCTGATTATTTTCAAAGACTGTAATCCTAGAATTATATTTGCTAGGTTATACGCTTTTAATTATTTTAGAATCTTAGGTTCTTGGTACATACTGACAAATTACTTTCTGGAAAGTTTAGAATAGTTTACATTCCTGTTAGCAGTGTATAAATGTGTCTGTCTCACTGCCTCCCTGCCAATATCCTAGACAACACCGATATTATCTTTTTTCTTTTTTGATTTGATGGGCTGAAATTTGTATCTCAGTTTTATTCAGTATATATTTATTAGATTATTTTTGTACTTGATTTTCTTTTTATATGTGAATGTGCCTTTTAAATTTATTTTAATTACTATATGCCTTTTGTTCATTTTTCAGTTTATTGATTTGTAATAGCTCTTTATATTAAAAGGATATCAATGCAAATATTATTTCCCTCTATATATTACTTTTAAATTTTATTCATGATAGTTTATTTGTAAGAGATTAACATTTTCTAATGTTAAATACATCAATATTTTTCTTTATGCTGCCTTCAACTGGAAATTTCTTAGATAGTCTTTGCCTATCATGGGTCAGTTAACTATTAAAATTTTTCCACTTTTTATGGTTTCATTTTTTACTTTTTACTCTATAATTTATCTAAAATTATTTTGACATAAGGTGTGATATTAAATTCTATCTAGTTTTTTTTCCCCAAGATAACCATAATTGTCCTTTGGTTATTCAATGGCCATGCAAACTACAGACTCAAGGTCACAGTAAAAAAAAAATAAAAGTACATTTAAAGAATGTAATTGATGAGGGAAAAATTCAGTATGGAGACAAGCCTGTAATGATATGAACTTTCCTCTTATGACTGCTTTTGCCATGTCCCAAAAGTTTTGATATGTTGTACTATCATTATCATTCATTTCTATGAATCTCTTGATCTCTTTTTATTTCTTCTGTTACCCAGTTATTCTTCAGTAGCAGGTTGTTTAATCTCCATGTATTTGTGGTTCTTCCTGATTTCTTTTTGCAGTTGATCTCTGGTTTCAAAGCATTTTGATCAAAGAATATGGTTGGTATGATTTCAACCCTCTTATATTTGTTGAGGTTATCTCTGTGTTCCAGTATGTGGTTGATCATTGAGACTGTTCCATGTGCACTAGAGAAGAATATATAAGCAGCTGTTTGGGATGGGAGGCTCTATAAATGTCAATTATGTCCTAGTTGGACTAATGTGTCATTTAAGGATGTTATTTCCTTATTGATTTTCTGTTTGGATGATCTGTCCATATCTGACAGTGGGGCACATATATACAATGGAATATTACTCGGCCTTAAGAAGAGATGAAATACTGCCATTTGTGACAACATGGATGGACCTCGAGATAATCATGCTAAGCAAAATAAGCCAGATAGAAAAAGTTGAAAATCACATGCTATCACTTATATGTGGGATATAAACCTAAAAGCAACAAATGAACAGGACAAACAGAGACTCATGGACATGGCCTATAGACTAGTGGTTACCAGAGGACCATAGAGTAGTAGTTACTAGTGGGGGGAGGAGGGGGGAGGTAGATGGGGTAAAGGGGGTCAAATACAGAGGGTTAGGGGGAGGGTGAGTGGGTAATGGAGATCAAATACATGGTAGCTGAAGCAAACTGGACTTTGTATGGTAAACACACAATAGAATATACAGATGTCAAATGATAATGTACACCTGAAAATTATATAATTGTATTAACCAATGTTACCCCCAATGAACTTAATAAAAAAAAAATTTTTAAATTCAGTATGTGGTAGTTGGGTAAATCTTTTGAGTGCTGACATATCCAGGCTCAAAAATTTTAATGGCAGTGAATATGAGGCCTTCCCTAATTTGGCTTGGTAAATTAATCACTCCTTCCAGGCCAAATTCACTGATTGCTTATGTAAGTGACTAGGGAGGAAACAAGGAGCTAGAGTTGCTGCAGTCTGTGCAGGTCATGCACTACACAAGGATGCCCAGTAGAGGGAGCAAATGGGGGCTGAAATCCAGACCAGGCTTCAAGAGAGCTGGTTGGAGTTGCATTTCTTGGAGGAGGGGATACTTTTTTCTATTTTACACTAACGTACCTTATAGGCTAGTGGTGCCCTGTGGTGGCAGACCCAGTTGTATCCTTGATCCTCTGCATATTCTTTGCATTGTTTTTGTGGGTGGTTCAGTAGTAAATCAAAGTAAAAGCAAATTTAAAACAAATCAGAGTAATTATCCTTGCCAATTTTAAGGTGTAAGCAGCCTTTGTAATCTGTTTTAGCTAATTTTCCAACACTGTTTTTTAATGACAATTTTCCCTTTAATTTGTAATGTAAATAAGCTTGAATTTTCCCTTCTCTCCCCCAAAATATCTTTATCTTGTTTTTGTTTTCTGATAATACATGATCATTTTTAAAAATTCAAAAAATACAGAGAATTGGGTCTAGCTACCGGGAATAGCCATTGCTAACAATTTGGCATGTATACCTCAGATATTTTTTATGTATCTATAAATAGATATTTCTTTTAATATCTATCCTGATTGATATAATTTTTGGTTTTTTACTATCATAAACTATTCTGCAATGCCTATACTTGTAATTTTCATATACTGAGGCTATTATTTTTTAGGATAAGTTGTCAGACATGAAATTGCTGGATCAAAGTGTATGTCTATTTAAAGTTTTGTTTCTGTTTGTTTCACTATATTACTCTCTGGGATGGTTGTGTCAATTTACACTTCTACCAATAGTATAAGAGAATATTTCTTTCCTTACTTTCTTGCCATCACTGTACACTATCATGCTTTGTTAATCTGATAGGCAAAACATGTATTTGGTGCAAACCAGGTGCTCAGTAAATATTTGTTGAATGGCAATATTGTTGTGCTTTAGTTTTTATTTATTTAATTATTTGTGAGTTTGACCATCTATTCCAGGCCTCTATAAACGTTTTTTGGTAAAGGGCCAGATAGTAAATATTTTGCAGGCCTTTGTGGTCTGTTGTACTTAATCAAGTCTTCCTTATTGTATCAGGATGGCATCCACAGAAAATACATATGTGAATGGCCGTGATTATGTTTCAATAAGTACAGAAGCAGACAGAGCCAGATTTGGCCCACAGACAATAGTTTGCTGACCTCTGATTTATTTATATGTTTATTGACTATTCAAAATACTTTTTTGAATTGCTAGCTTGTATCCTTTATACCTTTTTTCAATTGAGGGGTTTGTTTTCTTCTTTCTGATTTATAAGAACTCTTTATTTGGTCACAAAGTCACAATGTTAGCCTTCTGTGTTATTTTGTTGTTATCTTATTTTTTATGTAACTGTAATTTATTTGTTTTTATAAGTATCACATTTTACAATTTTGTATTCTACATTTTCCATCGACCGTTATATTGAGCATTTCTCCATATTAAACAATATTTTCAAAATACATGGTTTTTAATAGTCGCCTGAGGCCCCAGCATAAAGATATTGCATAATGTATTTATTTTTTCCATTTGTCTTATTTTGTAAAAGTTTTCCCAGTTTTTTATTTGTTTATTAACTTTGCCTATAGTCTCTTTTCTCTATAGATATTTTTTAATTTTTATGAAATTAAATCTGTTAGTCTTTTGCTTTATGGTTTCTGGGATTCATGTTATACTAAGAAAGGTCTTCCTTACTCAAAGATTATAACAATATTCTATATTTTCTTCTATTGCTTTCTTTAATTTTAAAAAGTTTGAATAAGTATTTGAATGTATTTTCATTTTTGGTGACAGGGATATAATTTTTTTTTAAGTGGATCATTTATCCATTGATTTGAAAGACCATTTTTTATTACATACTAAATTCTCATATATGCATGGGTTTGTTTCTGAACTCTAATTTTCTGATTTATGCCACATGAATTATTTTTGTGCAATTTTATATGGCATCGATTTCATTACATTTTCTAATGTATTATTGCTTGCATAAGGAGTCTATTGAGTTTACATATATATTACTGATTTTTTTATTATTTCTAATAGTTTTTCTCTTGAATTTTCTAGGCTGTCACATCATCATCTGCAAATAATGATAATTTTGCCTCTTCTTTTCAAAAGAAATATCTCTTATCTTATTGAGGTGGCTAGAATTTATATGATAATGTTGTATAATAGTGGTCATAATGGATACCCTTACTGTGTTCCTGATTTTAATGAGAAGGGCTCTTGTGTTTCATTGCTAGGTATGTTTGGTGGTAATTTTTGATAAACATTCTATCACGTATAAGATTTCTTCTATCCCTAGTTAATGTTTTTGTTGTTGTTGTTGTTGTTGTTGTTTTCCAAAATAAGGATGGATGTTGAATTATCAAATGCTATTCTGGCATCTATTGAGATAATCATATAATTTTTCTCCTTTAACCAGCTTAGGTAATAAAATATGTCAATACATTTCTAATGTTGGCCCATCCTTTTTTTTCTTAGGAGGAATCAATTAGGTCAGAATGTATTCTTTTAGTTGCATTCTAATATAATATTGAATTATGTTTGCTAATGTTTTATTTAAGGTTTTCATATTTGTGTTCTTAGAGAGGTTTAAAGTGATAATAATTTTTTTTTTCTGTGCTGTCTTTGTCAGGTTTGCTATTAGGCATTTGCAAACCTTGTGAAAAGAATAGGGAATGTTTCCATGCTCCCAATGCTATAGAAAATTATAAAGTTAAATGTGATGTAGTTAAAGTGTTAAAATGAAATAGAAAATAATAAAAAATATGTAAAATTGTGGATCTAGTGTCCTTTGGGGGAACAGATCTTTGTCAACCTATCTAATTTCATATATAGTTATTATTCATTGTAGGCATTTTACTCTTCCTTCGGTCACTTGTGGTAAGTATATTTTCCTAGAAAATTATCCATTTTATCTAGATGTTCAAATGTTAGCATAAATTTGTACATATTTTTCATTTATTTTAAACTCATCTCTAATCTATGGCTATATTTTCCTGATCATTCTTTTATTTTATTTATTGAGCACCTGCTGTGTCCAGGTATTGTGCAATACTTTCTGGCTTTTGTATCATAGTCAGTGACAAATAGGACAGCTGAGATGTTTACCCCCATGGAGTCTACATTTCAGTGTTGTATATTTGTGTTTTCTTTCATGGATGAGCTTGCTAAGTGATTTTGCAAAATTTTTCATAGAAAAACAATTTTATTAATCATCTTTACAGTTTCTATTACTAATTCATTTATTTATTATTTTATTTCAGTGTTTTAAAAACAGTTCTGTTATGGAAATTTTCAAATATACAAAAAAATAAACTAGTATAATGGACTCCTATGTACTCATCACCTATCTTCAACAATTATCAACTCATGGCCAATCTTGTTTTGTTTATGTACCTAAACCACTGTATTTTAAAAAGCAAACTTCATCTTATCATTTCATCCACAAATACTTAAGTAATACTTACCTAGTAGATAAGTTCTCATTTTGAAAATATAGCAATGCCATTATCACTCCTAGATATTAACAATAATTTCTTAATATTGTGTTTTCTCACGTTATATTCAAATTTCCACAATTGTCGTACAGATGTCTTATAACAAATGAATCATTTGGTTGACATATTTATTTTCCTTTCCTACTTTTTATTATGAAAAAATTTAAAAATGTAGGAAAGTGGGAAGAATAGTACATACAATAAAAACTTATATATCCTCTACCAGATTCAACATTTGTTAGTATTTTGACATGTGTTTTATCTTGCTCTCTGTATCTACATATGCACATATATATTTGTTCCTGTACTATTTTAAAGAAAGTTATAAACATCTTGATATTTCAGCATATTCTAGTAATAAAACAATCTCCTAATACCCATAGTGCCATTATAATTATTAATACTATTTCACTAATATCATCTAATATTCAGTTCATATTAAAATTTCCCCCACTTGTCACAAAATTAAAAAAAAAATAACTAGGCTTTTCTTCCCACCTCCCCCTCTCACCTCTTCTCCAGTAGCATTGTGTGCTGGCTCCAAGCTCTTGCCAAGCCAGCAGCGCCTTTGTCTCCTTCCAGTCACCACCATGATAAAATGTCCAACATCTTCAATATCTGGGAGATCGTGAATGGGCTGTGCCTGTAGATGGAGGGGAAGATGGTCAGTAGGACAGAGGGTAACATTGATGACCCTCTCATTGGTGAAAATGCCTGCACTGAAGGCCCTGAGGGTGAAGGTACTGCAAGCACAGTAATCACTGATGCTCATATTGTCTTGAACCATCATTTGCAGGAAACCAGCTTCCCAAAAGAAGTCTATAAGAAGTTCATCAAAGATTATATGAAATCAGTCAAAGGAAAACCTGAAGAGCAGAGAACAGAAGGAATAAAAACTTTTATGACAGGGGCCACAGAACAAATCAAGTACACCCTTGCTAATTTCAAAAAGTAACAGTTCTGTTTTCCATTCAAGGTGGCAGAGTAGGTAACAGTTGTGCTTACCTCCTCCAAGACCACATCAAAATTATAACTAAACTACAGAACAAACGTCAGTGAGAATTGCCTGCAGTCTAGCTGAGCAGAAGTCCTATAACTAAGGAGATACAGAAGAAGCCACATTCAGACTGGAAGAAGGGTGGAGACATGAAGCGTGCTGGTCCCACACCCACATAAGGTAGTTAGAAGTTAGGGGGCATATCTCAGCTGTGGAGGTCCCCCTGAGGAACCTAGAAGTCCCAGCCCCACACCAGGCTTCCCAGCCCAGAGTTCTACTGTTGGGAAGAGAAGTCCCTATAACTTCTGGCTATGAAAACCAGTGTATATTGTGGCTGAGTGAGATGGAGGGCATTTGGAGTGCCAGGTGTTCCTCTTAAACAGCACATTCAAGAACTTACTCACCGACGGACTCACTTGCTCTGAGCTCCAGCACTGGGCCAGCAGCTCAAAGGCACCAGACACATACAGGGAGAAACTGAATTGTCTGGCTTCAGGGCGAGGGCTGGAGAGGCAACTTTCTCTCAGACAGAAGTGCTGGCAGAAGCCATTGTTCCTTTGTTGAGCCCTCCACCTACCCAGAGCGCAGACATGGTAGGCATCATATTTGAGTCTCCATCAACTTGGCTAACACTGTTCCCCCTGCCCTGGTGGTTCCCTGAGACCCCAATCCACCCAACTTGTGGCTATTTGTGGCGTTTTCATACAAATAGTCTGTCTTGGCTCATGCTGAGGACTTTCTTAAAATTTTTCAAAGGTTTATAAACCCCAAACAAGTAGCATCTAGCCTCAATGTGCCCTATTCCTCTTACTAAGCAGTCCCAAGCTCAGCACTAGTAGTAGTTGGTCTTCATTCTCAGCTTAGCCTCTCCTAGGCACCTCCAAGCCCAGCACAAGTGGAAACCATCTGCAATCATTCGTAGTTTCTATCAAGTTACCTCAGGCAGGGCACAGGCAGCAGCTGATGTTCATCTGCATCAGAGCCCCTCCCAAGAGGCTCTAGACCCAACAAACCTAGTGGCCACCACACCACAGCACCATTTATACACCTCCACAAATGACACACCCAAAGGGTAGACTCGACTCGACAGGCACCCTACTGAAGTGAATCCTACTCTGTAAGGTCACCTCCTATGCAATAGCTCCTCCACTGTAGTCATGGCCAGTCCTCACAACCAATCAGCATAAGTGGTAAGTCCCTCCCACAAATGTGCCAATAACAGTCAGGGCTCAATTACAAGAGGGCACACACAACCCACACAAGGGACATGCCTGGAGTGTCCAGTTCAGATGACCATGGAGACAGTGTCACTGGGGCCCCAAGGAAAACCTACTACATAAGGCCACTCTACCAAGATCACAAGACATAGGAGGCCTACCTAATACATAGAAATGAACACAGGGAGGCAGACAAAATGGGAGACAAAGAAACATGTCCCAAATTATAGAACAGAACAAAGCTCCAGAAAAAGAATTAAACAAAATGGAGACAAGCAATCTACCAGATGCAGAGTTCAAAACATTGGTTATAACGATGCTCAACGAACTTAGAGGAAGAGCAGATGAACTCAGTGAAAACTTTAACAAAGATAGAAAACACAAGAGCAGAGATAGAAAACAACAAAAAAATGCAGTCAGAAATGAAGAATACAATAACCAAAAATGAAGAATATCTTAGGAGGAATTAACAGCAGATTAGATGAAGCAGAGGACCAAATCAGTGATTTAGAAAATAAGGTAGCAGAAAACACCCAATCAGAGCAGAAACAAGAAAAAAAAAGAATCCAAAAACAATGAGGATAGTTTGAGGGGCCTCTGGGACAACATCAAGCATACCAATATTTGCTTCGTAAGGCTACCAGAAGAAGAGAGAAAGCAAGGAATTGAAAACCTATTTCAAGAAATAATGACTGAAAACTTCCCTAATCTGGTGAAGGAAATAGACATACAAGCCCAAGAAATGCAGAGAGTCCCAAACAAGATGAACCCAACGAGGCCCACACCAAGATACATCATAATTAAAATGCCAAAGGTTAAAGATAAAGAGAATCTTAAAGGCAGCAAGAGAAAAGCAGTCAGTGTTATCTATAAGGGATCCCCCATAAAACTATCAGCTAATTTTTCAACAGAAACTTCACAGACCAGACTGGTACCAAATATTCAAAGTGATGAAAAGCAAGCAAGGACCTAAAACTAAAATTGTTCTATCCGGCAAAGCTCTCATTCTAAGGACAGAGAAAGAGCTTTCCAGACAAGAATAAGCTAAAGGAGCTAATCAGCACCAAACCAATATGACAAGAAATGTTAGAGGGACTTCTTGAAGAAAGGAGGAGAAAAAGGAGGAGAAATAGTAGTAGGAGTAATAGTAGTAGTAGTAGTAGTAGTAGTAGTAGTAGTAGTAGTAGTAGTAGGAGAGGAGGAGGAGGAGGAGGTGGTGGCGGTGGAGGGGGGAGGAGAAGAATGAGAATAATATAAATAATAAAATTGCAAAAACTGCATGTCTATCAACAATAAATGCAAATGGACTAGATACTCCAATCAAAAGGTAGAGTGACTGAAAGGATTAGAAAATAAAACCCTTACATATGCTGCCTATAATAGACTCATTTCAGATTGAAAGACACAGATTGAAAGTAAAGAGTTGGGAAAAGATATTTCATGAAAATGGAAACCAAAAAAAAAAAAAAGCTGAGGTGGTAATATTTATTCCAGATAAAATAGACTTTAAAACAAAACTATAACAAGAGACAAAGAAGGACACAGTAATCCCACTTCTGGGTATTTATTCGAAGAAATCCAAAACACTAATTCGAAAAGATGTATGTATTTATATGTTGGTTTCATAGCCAACATATGGAAGCAATGTAAGTACCCATCAATAGATGTATGTACATACATACATACATACAGTGGAATATTACTCAGCCACAAAAAGAATGCAGTCTTGCCATCTGCAACAACATGGATGGACCTAGAGGGTACTGTGCTAAGTGAAATAAGTCAGACAGAGGATGAAAATACCATATGATTTAACTTATTTGTGGAAACTAAAAGACAATATAAATGAACAAAAAACCCAGAAACTCATAGATACAGAGAATATTTTGATGGTTGTCAGATACAAGGGGGCTTGGGAAGTTGGGTGAAAAAGGGGAAGGGATTAAGATGCCTAAATTGGTAGTTACAAAATAGTCACAGGGATGTAAAATAAAAATTAGGGAATGTAGTCGATAATATTGTAATAACCATGTATGGTGTCGGAAGGGTACTAGATTTATCAAGTTAATCACTTTGTAAGTTATATAAATGCCTAATCACTAGACATTTGAACATCTGAAACTAATATAATATTGTATGTCAACTATAATTAAAAAAATAAGAAAATATTAAAAACAAACAAAAAAACCCCAACCAGTTCTTTATTGGTGAAGATATGACTCCAGATGACTTGGTTGCTGTGCTGGACTACTATGGGGATGGTGTGACATCATAATATGATTTTCTTTAAGGATGTTTTAGAAATGGAAAAATGTTAACAAATTTGGTAATTTGGTTCTACCACCTGTCATCCTAACCAGCTGCTGCCTTTCATTTGCACACCAGGACTAGGACAAATGGGACTGATGTTATCTTGAGCTCTTCATTTATTTTGACCTTGATTTATCTGGAGCAGAGGCATTGTTTTTAAGAAAAACATGCCATGTAGGTTATCTAAAAATAAAATGCATTTAAACTGAAAACAAACTGGGTCATGTTAAAAGACACGGAAACCAATTTGGGCTTCTACCTGCTAAATCAGGGACAAGTTGATCATCAAAATAAATAATGGGTAATTAAAAGTGTGATGAGAATGGGATAGTCACGTGGTTTCAGAGTACCTCCCCCACTAAATTTATTAGTTACACTTTAGAAGGGAGAAGCCTAGCTAATACTATACCAATAATTTTTTTTCTATTTTAGTTTTTTTACCACTGAATTAATAGCCAATTAGGTTCACACATTTCAAATAAAATGTCTCTTTCATCCTTTCAAATCTATAACAGCTCTCTTATCCCTCCCTTTTATTAACCTTGAAATTTATTTGTTGAAAAAATTTGTCTTATTAAACTTCGCACATTCTTAATTTGTCAGCTGTGCCTATTATTAACATAAGCATTTTTGGCTTTCATTTAAATTGTATTTCTTACACAGTGTAGTCTGAAAAAATGAGTTGAATTTAGCACAGCACTGTTTTAAAAATGGTAAAATTCAAAACATATCTAGAAGTGGGTGGAATAACAGTTTTAATGTGCTCTTTTTAAAAACTGTTTATTAATCACTTATAGATCTGTTGTTTTCTAAGAAACTAGTCTCTAAATTCAAACAGTTTGATTTTTAAGTGTTTGTGTTAGATATGTTCAAATCCTATTTAGACAAAGGGAATATGGAGTTGGCCAACAATAAATTAAGGAATTAATTCTACTGTGAAGCAACCCATTATTCTGTTGTAGGCCAGTGTTTATCTCCAGCAATCATTTATTTATTAAGTTGTCCTTGGCAAATTAATAAGTCTTATGGATCAAGTTAACCTGAGGCATCAGGTTGATATTGATAACAGAAAGCTGATTTCTTCTCCGCCCTTTTAATGTGGACCAGGGAAACTATAAATAATAGGTGAAGAGCAAATACATTTGAATGATGACTACTTAAAGTATATCTTGTCTTCTTTTTAGTTAAAATCTCTTTGATGGCTGCCAATTCTTTCAATTTTTAAATCTTAAACACTTCTGAGTTTAATGCAGTTTAGATTACTTTTAAGGTGAAAGTAACTAATGTGATCCCATTGTCATAGTTCTCTGTTTCTTTTAAAGTGCATATCTCACTTATTGTCACAAATTTCTCCAATAGTATTATAATTGAAAGTCAACCTATAAAGAATACTTCTTATATCATAGGTCTTCAATCTCCTTAGAACAGATTCAGGAATAGAGATTATATAATTGTGAGGTCCTTTAGGAACAAAAAGAGAATATAAAGTTGCACTCAAATTAGGTATGGAAATGAATGTTTATTTAGAATGAGACTTTTTTCCCCGAGTTCTTTTTAGGCAATTTACCAGAAAAGATTATATACCAATGCTTTCTGATTGTACCTTATTGCTGCCCTGTGCAAGTGATAGGCCCTAAAGCTCAAGCTGCATGTGGAACTTGACAATAAATCTTCCTTAGTCCAAATTGCTTAGCTTTCAAGCACATTATACAAGCAATCTGATTAATTTGATCTTTACCATTGTAGTTTCGGTGAGAGGTGTGTGGGTTCTTTGTTTTTGTTTTTACAGTAGTCAGGGCTCTTTCATGCGTGTGGAACACAATAATTGCACAGGGTCCTGATCTCAGAAGGGCTCTGTGGTTAGACTTGAGTATTCTGTGGTCACTGTTTTACAATGCTTAGTTTTATTTTTGGATGTGTTTGTAAGTGAAGTTCAAAGGGACAATGGAGCAAGTTCCAGGGCCTTGGAGCTTCCGATGATGCCCCTTCCTGCCTCTCACTACATCTCTGTGACCTGTTCTTGGTGATCTGTTCCCTGTCCCTTGTAGCCCTGGTCCCTCTGTTACTGCTGGGGTAATATGAAATCTGGCGTCACCCCGTCCATGGGTGGGGATCGTCAGTTCTCCCCCACTGATGCAGCAAAGAATTATGGGTCAGTGAGATTTATTCAAAGTACATTTTAGAAGGAGATGAGCCATGCTAAGGAGGTCTGCAGCCCTGTGGAATTTGAGAAGTGAAAATATAAAAGATAAAAGACAGTACACACCAAGGGCAGAGCGGTTTTCAGTGAAGAGGGCTTTAATGGCGCTGAAGTTGGAAGGTCAGTTTATATTTGGGCCATGATGGGAGGTCCTAGATGATCCATATGTGGTTACCTTGACTGACAGTTGGCTGCTACATAACCCTTTGCCTACTGTGCATGTGCTTACCCAGGATTCAATCTCTTATTATTAGATTCATGAACTTCTGTGCATAGGCATGATATATTACAATGATGGTGTGACGAGGCTGAGGTTATGGGCAGATTAGGGTAATACTTTTGACGCATACGTTTCTGGCTGGTTAAGCCAGCAGCTTTTGTGGCCTTTGTACCCTAGGATTTGGGATAATTTATAACTCTAAAGGAGGTGTTTCTGGGAGGTCCTTAAGGAAGGTCTTCAAAGGCGTTTTCTATAGTTACGGAGTTGAGCCTTAGCTCCTGTCACACATGCCTGCCTAAATTCCTAACACCTCCAAGCCTCCTCCTTGTACCCTTCCTTTCCCATGGCTCAGTGACCACTGCGACCCTATGCCTAGGACAGCAAATGAGTTGTGTCATCAGAAGGAGCACCAAGTTCTGCCGTAGCCCTTTGCTCCAAGTAGGGGCTTAGGCCTGAGTGTAGGGAGGCTCAAGGTTGGGTGTGCACATGTCTTGGGGCATCTTGGGCTTGGGCATGGGGAAAGTGGTTCTGTCCCAGACTAGCACAGTGCCTGAGCAGTCTGCAAGCAGAGAGTCATCTTTTATACCCCTAAGCCAGGTACCTATGTGTCATAGCACAGAGCTTACCCATCTGTTTTGGGTTGTGGCTGCTGCCCATGGGCAGAATAGATTGACTACTGCATTTTTATTTTTCACTGTGTCTTGCAAATTGTATAGTGGGTCTGATGGCAGTGATTCAATACTTCTTTGCTCTGAGGTCTATGACTGTGCTACCCTGAGGATTGAAAAGTCTGGCTGCTCTCTGCATATGTGCATATGACATACCAGGCCACAATGGAATGTGTGTGGGACAAGCCAAAATTATAAATTATAAATTAAAATTTATAAATCATAAATTGTCTTTGAAAACAGTTAGTAGAATTCAGATGTTTGCCTGTATTTAACCAATTTTTTTTAAAAAAAGTTTGGGGTGTTCTCAAAAGCCCTCCTGAGATATTAAGGAATTGCAATATAGGTGACAATTAAAAGGTTAGATATAGGTAACTTATTTTTGCTTAAAATTTTTTAAAATTAAATTTATTAGGGTAACACTGGTTAATAAAATTATATAAGCTTCAAGTGTACAATTCAATAATGCATCATCTATATATTGCATTGTGTGGTTACCACCCAAAGCCAAAATGTCTGCCACCACATATTTGATCCCCTTTACCCTTATCTACCTCTCTGACTTCTCCCTTTCCCCCTGGTAACCACTATACTGTTGTCTGTGTCTATGAGTTTTGTTTTGTCTTATTTGTTTGTTCCTTTTAGTTGTATATCTCATATATGAGTAAAATCACATAGTTCTCAACTTTTTCTGTCTGACTTATTTCACTTAGCATGATAATCTCAAGATCCATCTATGTTGTCACAAATGGCAGTATTTCATCTTTTCTCTTGGCTGAATAATATTCTATTGTGTATATGTACCACATCTTCTTTATCAAATCATCTTTCAAAGGACATTTCAATTGTTTCCATGTCTTGACCACTGTGAATAATGCTGCTATGAACATTGGTGTGCAAATATCTTTACAGATAAATGTTTTCAAATTTTGGGTGCAGATACCCAGAAGAGGGATTGCTATGTTATATGGTCATCCTATGCTTAATTTTTTGAGGAACCTCTGTATTGCTTTCTGTAAGAATGAAACAGGACTTCTATTTGTCACCATACACCAAAATTAACTCAAAATGGATCAAAGGCCAAAATATAAGACATGAAACAATAAATTTCAAAGAAGAAAACATAAATACTAAACTCATGGACCTTGGTTTTAGAGAGGGTTTTATGAATTTGACCTCAAAGGCAAGGGAAGTAAAAGCAAAAATAAATAAATGGGACTATATCAAACTGAAAAACTTCTGCACGGCAAAAGAAACCATCAACAAAACAAAGAGGCAAACTTCTAAATATGAGAAGATATTTGCAAATACCTCAGATAAGGGGCCAATATCTAATTGATAACAGTATTACATAATCTTTTATCAGTGTTTCCTAGTGTTACATTAAATAGTGGGGCATTTTATAATCCATGGTGTCTTAGAATAAACACAATAATTAAAATGTAAATTAAAGCATAAGATACATATTTTTATATGTAAAATATGTGCATTTATGGGAGGATAAACAAGAATATGAACTAGGAATGAGATGAGTCAAAGACTGGAACATTGTTAATGAATAGAATTATCAGTAAATTATTAAACCAACAAAAACATTAAATGGACTAGGAGCTCATGACTGCCTTTTTATATAAGCATATTAATGCAAATTAACCTTCAAATCAAAGAGACTAGTCACACAAGTTAGGCATGAAAAATCACTTTCATCATAATATAAAATGATAGTTTATGGGGAAAAAAGATTCATTCCAAGGGGAATTGTACCTCTCCTTAGAGAGATCAGTGAACTTATTGGGAAATGAAATCTCACAGTTAACCTTGTCTAGATAGGGAACAAACTTCTACACACTCAAGTCGTAGTATCTCAGGGACTTTTGTAGGCTTGCAGCTGGTTTTTAAACTGTTTTCCTTGAACCTTCCCCTCCACTAATCAATGAACTTAGCTTATATATTTTTTTGTGTGTGTGTGTTATAGTTCCACATAAGATTTTATCTGGGAACAACGTAAATGTTCTGCTTCTTCACTAAAACAATATTTGACAACCACTCCTTATATGGGCTAAGGTTGCACAGAGTAAAAAGAAGGGATGATAAAAGTCAGGAGGCATCAGAATTATACCTGGGAAGACAAGTGTTTGTCAACTCTGAAGGCTGAGGAGCTTGTATAAGAGAGTAAGTAGGAAGACATGAAGCAGGTAGCTTCAAGAGAGTGATAAGGAAGGGATGCTCATTGGATGTCTAGGATCAGTCTGGGATCAAGCTTGTCAACAGTCTTTTCTACGGTGTTCCTCTTCGTTGTTATTCTGCCCTTGTGGATGAGACATTGCCACTTCGAGGAGCCACACTGAGCTAGACAAAAACAATATGGCATTTACTTTGAGGATTATGTCAGTCCATTTAGTTCAGACATTACCTTCTTTTTGTCTTGACACTGTATTTTTAGACTTTTGTGAATGGACCAGTTTACAAACCTGAGTGCAGTGATTAAAACCCCAGGCTTTAAAGCCACACAGACTTGGTTTATGTTTCTGACATGTAAGAAGCTATGTGTGGCCTTAAGTGGGTCATGTGACTTTTGAGGCTCAAGTTCCATATCTGTAAATTGGTCATAGTCATCCTAATTTGATAAAGTTGTTGTGGTTAAATGATATAATGTTTATAAAGTATCTCACATGTATTAAATATTTTTTAAAAAGTACTGCTCCTGTTGTTCAAGCCATACACATCGATGTTTGTCCATTTAATTTCCTTGGCTGTGTGGCAACTAAATAGATGAAATAGATGCACAAAAACTAAATTTCTTCACCTTTTTGAAGACTCAGCATTCCTCCTCTGTGATCAACTCACTTCTTCATCCTCACGCCATTGCCGTCACTTCTTTCAACAACCCACTGCATATGTACTCTGTCTCATAGGATTGTTGTGACAATTAAATGAGGTAATGAGCACTTAGCAGAATATTAGACAGATAGTAAAGGCTCAATAATTGTTACCCACTATTATCAGTGGATAGACTTGAGGACAGTTGACTGCCTTTAGAATCAGACAGACATGGATTTAATTCTTGGCTCTGCCAGTTATTGGCTATGTGACATTTGGCAAGTTACTTAACCTTTCTGAGCTTCAGTTTCCTTTATAGATAATGTAAAACGAGGATATTACTGGAACTAATGTCATAGGAATACTGTGAGGATCAAATGAGATATGTGTAAAATTCTTAGCATAAGACCTGACACACTGTACATACTCAAAAATGCAAATATTAATTGCAAAGTAGATGCTGATGTGTTCCTACAACCATGAAATCTATAAAAGTGAAAATGAGGGGAGATGGGGCACCCTGATGTATTATTGCTCTGGGACTAACTAGGCAGCTCCACCTTCCTTTCTGACCTCCCCTTCTAATTCTAATATTGTGCTGTTAAACAATATGGCCACAAGACAGTCAAGATTTTTCAGGCTATTTGCTTCTCCTAGAAACAGCTGCTAGGAGTTTTCAATTCATATGTCTGTTCTTCTTTCTGCCTCTTCTCTCACTGCTTACAGCATGTTTCCCTGCTGGTAGCCATACCCTCCACTGATTCCTTCTTCCTGATGTGTTAGTTCTAATTGTTATGACAACCAAACCAGTATCCCAGCCTGTTTCTGGATTATGTCAAAAGAGTTTCCAGCATAATTTTGAAAATGAACATATAATTTGAATATTTATTTCTCCAAAAAATATGTACAAATAGCCAATAAGAAGATGAAAAGACACTCAACATCACTAGCCATTAGGGGCATGCAGATCAAAACTACTGCATATGTCCTTAGGATAGCTAAAATAGAAAGACAGACAATAATGTGTTGGCAAGGATGTGGAGAAATTGGAACCCTCATATATTGCTGATGGAAATGTAAAATGGTACAGCCTCTTTGAAAAAAAGTCTGGTAGTCACTCAAAAGGTTAACCGTAGAGTTACCATGTGGCCCAGCAAGTCCTCTCCTAGGTATATACTCTCAAGAGAATTGAATACAAGTGTTAACACAAAAACTTGTGCAAAAATTGTTCATAGCAGCATTATTCATAATGGTCAAAAAAATGGAAACAACCTAAATGTCTATCAGTGAGGAATGGATATACAAAATATAGTATATCCATGTGATAGAATACTATTCAACCATTAAAAAGACAAGAAAAAGATGTTTCAATATGAATGAACCTTAAAACATTATGCTAAGTAAAAGAGGGCAGACACAAAAGAACACATCCTATGTCATTTCATTTGTATGAAATATCCAGAATAGTAAAATCCACAAATACAAAAAACATATGAGAGGTTGCCCAGAGCTGGAGGGAGGGGGAAATAGGGAGTGGCTGTTTGAAGGGTACAAGGTTTCTTTTGGGATGATGAAATGTTTGGGAATTAGATAGTAATGATGGTTGTAAAACTCTGTGAATATACTAAAAACTACTTAATTGTACAATTTAAAGGGGTGAATTGTATAGTATATGAATTATAGCTCAATAAAGCTGTTACTAAAAAAAAAGATTGTGCAGGATGTAAGTGAAGGCCAGAAGAGCCCATCTTTGAGCCAAGGGCAGACATGTAGATCATGAACTTTGCAACTTCATTTTAGGCTGTTCAGAGGCTTTTTACTCCTTTCTGATTTAAGTGTGTTTTTTAGACTTCTGAGGCTGCCAGATAAATGACTTTCCATTGAGATTTATCCTTGTAAAGACAAATATATTATCTTACTTTTGACTTATAATTTTGTAAAATAGTGTTTCTATAAATAAATATTTCTACTATTTATGACACCGCTCTGTCCACTTTCACTGGTAATACCTCTGGTAGTTCATACCACAATCATTTAAAGTGAGTACTGTATTAGCCTCATTTTACTGAAGAGGAATCAGAGACACAGAGAGGTTAAATAACTTGACCAAATTCACACAGCTAATAAGTAGCACTGACAGTATTTGAATTTAGGCTGTCAGCCTCCAGCACCTGTACTCCTAATCTCTACACTACATGACCTCTAAGTCAATCTAAACCTTTTGTAGAGAGCCAAAACTCTTTACAGGTATTGTTTTGGGTGAGGTAGGAATTACAGCTGTGTGCTAAAACTGCATGCTCATTCATAAACTGATGAAGTAGTAAGTCACCGATTGAAATGTGATCTTGCTTATGTGCACAGCCAAGTCCGTAATGCTAATACAGCTGAGCTTGCCCATTACCCCCATCAGTGTACCCTTTTTTAGGCCTTTTCTTTTCCTCCTCAGGTGAGATCTTTATTGAGTCTTGTTCACTCTGAAGGTTGCTGCCCCAAGGCTACAGCTTTCTTCCTGTGTGTAGACTGCCTCACACAACAAATCTCTGTGTGAAAGGCTGTACAAAAGAGATCTGGGAAAAGGTGGCTTAAAATACTCTATTACAGTGCTCTGGCAAAAGGACTAATTGGCATTTTTATTCCAAAGGGGGAAAATTGCCTAATAGCATGAATCAGCTAGTACTACCACCCATGCCAAATGCTCATTCTTGTTTCAGCTCAAAGGCCTCAAGTAGTGGAAAACAGCTCTTGTTTGCTCAGTGTTTTGTGTGGTAGAGTTAGAGCAATGGTGTTTAAATTCTATGCATAGTCCAATTAGAATCACTAAGCAGTTCTTTTTTTTTTCCATCCTTTTTTTTTTCCACAAGGTATTTTATACTACCAAAAGTATACACAGTTAAAACTTAGATTCCCATCACCTACTTACATCGAATGTAGAAAATGGGACAGGAATTTTTATAGTCTTTTGCACATATATTTACTGTAAACTGACTAGAAGATTTAAGAGTTTTACGCATTGCTGAAAAATTTGGATGATTTTCTGAGTTGAGTGGAAAGCAGATGGCTGTGATTTCTACCTTCATTCATTCAGTTGACTAGTTGGGAGTCGAATTTTGAAGAAGCAGAGACCAGGAGGGTTAGAAGTGGAGGTCAATGAGAGTGATGGAGGTAGGCTGTTAGTGGCAGATTTTTCTCTGGCACAAAACTGACTTTTTGATCACATATGTCAGCTTATTTGTCTAATCTGATTCTTTTCTAAAGGATGGAAATAAAGAGAAGGTATGACTACACAGGTACTTCCCATTCATGGTGGCTCATCCTGCAGCTCTGGCCCAGGGAGGAGCCTAAATATGAGGCCTAAAATAAATCCAGCTGGTTAGAGGATGGCAGATGAAAATGTGTCCTTAGCATTTGTCATGACTTAAAATATAGAATTTTTTCAAGCATTGTCATTCATCCAATTGCTGAATCTGATTTACAGGGTCCTGCATCCACGCCATTCCTTCCACTTGGAAGGCCTTACCTCACCTACTTTTAGCCCCCATCTTTTCCTGTCCAGATGCTACCTGTTCCTCAAATCACAATGCAAAACCCAAATGCCATTGGATTCTGTAAGTTGGAAATCATTTCTGTATTTTTCTTTAATATCCGGATTGCATCACTTGTGTCTCTATCAAGGTACTGGTCACTTTTTACACTGCCACTTTGGAGTGGGCTGTTATGGTTGCTACTAGAACCATGAGCTCTGTACCCTCCATAGTGGCTGCACAGGGCCTGGTTCAGAGAATGGGCTCAATATGTGTTGAGCAAATGAATAAATGAATGAACAAATGAATGAATAAATTTCAGGGTGAAGAAATATGCCTGAGTGCTTCATACTGATACTCAACTGGGTTACACTCACCAACCATTGGGAAGGTGCTGAATACCTCCCAGATTTAACTAAGCTGAGCAGACAACAGTTGGAAACTTCAGCAAGATTCCTTCTATGTTGGAATAACCTAGGATGTTCCTCTCGATGGCTCTGCACTGCCTAGCTCTTCAGTGCTCAGAATATCCTGAGAAAAGAGTGGTTTCACATAAAGGAAAAGGAACTGTTGCCCCTCACCAGAGGTATTTCTTAAGTGCCTGTTACACGTGGTGCTATGTGAGGGTCTCTGAAAATCAAAGAATTACGTAGACCCACCCCCTTCTCTCTGAACACTGCACTGATGAAAACACATGCACAGAGAAGAGAATTAAAACTGTCAGCTTATATGTGCATTTATAATACAGTGTTGCTATCAGGTTAGTGAGTATTTGGGTTGGGAGGACACTCTGACATGTGAAAGGAGGGAAACAATTTCTGGATCTTGCATCCAAGTGCAGGTATTGGATTCTGTTTCATTTCCTGCAGGTTCTTCCTTCTTCTTACTGAATAAAATATTTACTAGAGTCAACTTCATATGAGCATGGCTTTCTTAAAACCCTGGCTCTGAGAGAGAATGAAAATTCACACTCAATGAAAAAAATTAAAGCATGTAATCTCTTGATATGGAATCTGGTGCCTGAATTAAGAAGACTCTGTTGTAGAGTAGATAGAGCTCTACAGGGCATCAAGACACCTGGGTTCTAGCCCTCATTCTGCCATTCACTTTCTATGAGGCAGCCAACATGTTGCTTTTACTTTCCTGGGACTCAATGTCCTTGTCTCTAAATTGATGGGTTAGACTGCATCATCTATGAATCTCTGTGTATTTTATAAAAACTTGGTATTACCTGATTGGTTTCTCATTAATTATATAATGCATGCTCTTCATTCCAAGGGATTTGGTGGGGGGACTTTCTGTTTCTCATGCATTTTGGAATGCCTGTAGGATACCTAGGCTTCCTTTTGCTGGGTTAACATTTTATGTTCTGTAACTCCAAACTGACTTTGCTACGTGTGGTTTTATTTCATGTTATAACATAGAGAAAAAACTTTTTGGTATGTCATAATTTAACAGTATTGGACTACCTATTCTCTCCTCCAATTTTTGAACATTAGTAGTAAAAAGAGGCCATAAACACTGTTCAGTTTTTAAGAAAGAACGTTTGGAAACTTGTTCTAAGATAGGTTTATAGGTTATGATTCTGTGCTGCTGCTCACAGAAAGTACTTGATAAACCGATAAGTGATGACAGACATAGATGTTTTCGGGGTTTATTCCTTGCTCTCAAGGCTAAACACCTAGGATTCAGTCTCTGTTAGGTATATCCACTGACTTTATCAGAGATCTTGATCACCATTTTGGATGTTAACCAGTCAATTACTATTGACTCCCCAAAAGCTTTGAAATCCTTGAAGATGCATAATTCATGTCATCCACCCATCCATCTAAAACATGTTTGCTAAGCACTATTCTGTGTCAAACACTGTTCTAATACAACAGTAAACACAACAGATAAGAATCTCTGACCTCATAGAGTTTATATTCTAGTGGGCAGTTGGGCGGCAGAGAGACAGACAACCAAAATAAAGAAGGAAGCATATAGTATGTCATGTGATAGTAAACACTATGGGGGAAAATAAAGCCAGGAAAAGAGGCAGAAAATGATGGTGGTGAGGGTGCAATTTCAAATTTGCTTAAACTATTCTGGAGGAAGTTGGTATTTGAGGCACTATGGAGCAGTGGTTCAAATATGGGTTATAGAGCCAGAGTTCCTGGGTTCAGATGCAGACTCCACTGTTTACTAATTGTAAATTGTGAC